>CAJNDS010002167.1:212322-274572 GCA_905221605.1 Symbiodinium natans | reverse complement strand
AGGGTTGAGGGTTGAGGGTTGAGGGTTGAGGGTTGAGGGTTGAGGGTTGAGGGTTGAGGGTTGAGGGTGGAGGGTTGAGGGTTGAGGGTTGAGGGTTGAGGGTTGAGGGTTGAGGGTTGAGGGTTGAGGGTTGAGGGTTGAGGGTTGAGGGTTGAGGGTTGAGGGTTGAGGGTTGAGGGTTGAGGGTTGAGGGTTGAGGGTTGAGGTTGTAGGGTTGAGGGTTGAGGGTGTAGACTTTAGGGTTTAGGGTTTAGGGTTTAGGCTCAAGGCAGAGCTTCGGGTGAGCTGTAGTGGTTGGGATGTTCCCATTCGCACGACCAGTCCTTAGTAGGGATTATAATCGGGGTGTGCTATAATCCCTATTAAGGACAAGCTATTGGCATTTGTAAAACAAACATGATAAACATAAAACGAAAATATGGCAAATGAAGGTGGTGTACCTGCAAAGAAAACGACTCGACCACTTCGTCACTTCGTTCTGACGATCAGCAGCTTGTTTGGCGCGCTGGTTTGCAGATTTATACCAAGGGGAGCCCCATACCCCTCAATTAAGGAAGATAAAATAATTCGTACCCCAAACCCCAAACCCCAAACCCCAAACCCCAAACCCCAAACCCTAAACCCTAAACCCTAAAACACGCATTTCTAGAATGGACCGTCCAAGAGCTCAGCTGGCGACTCCTCCACCTGAACCAACTCCTCGTGGATCCACCTTTGCGGACCTGGCGGTGGGTTTGGGGTTTAGGGGCTTGGGGTTTAGGGCTTGGGGTTTGGGGATTAGGGTTTGGGGTTTGGGTTTTAGAGTTAGGGGTTTAGGGCTTAGGGTTTAGGCCTCGGGTTTTGGGGTTTGGGTTGGAGAAGAGGGAACAATCTGGGCTTAAGGGTTGTTTAGCAGGCCTTTGAACAAACTGGTGAGCCCCAAAGCCGAAACTCTGAAATGAGGTGGTTTCCGAAAATATGGGTGCCGTTCTTGGGGGGTTCCTTTAGGGAGATTCTATTCTATTTGGGGTATAAGGGGTACCCCTACTTGCGGAAATAGGGATGGGCTCTCTGCAAAGACTCCGGTAGTTCCGTGAGGGATACAGCGTGACTTTAGACATCGCCGGAATTCAAGCATGATTTAGATTACGAAAGGGGTCCTAAGTCTGATTTCAAGAAACATCCTCAATCAAGTGGCATTGAAGTCTCAAGGCAACCCCCCAACCCCCAGCCACAAACCCCTCCCACCCTCGTCCCCAGATAACCCTAAACCCTAAACCCTGAACCCTAAACCCTAAACTCCTAAACCCCAAAATCCTAAACCCCAAAACCCTAAACCCCAAGCCGCCTTCCCGGAGCAGCATCGCCACGTAGAGGAAGACTGCATGCACCACCTCGGTACAGCCCCCCCCCCCCTACCAAAAACAAGCAAGCCCCCAGCCCTGAAGCCCTGAAGCTCCTAATCCTATAGCCCCCCTTACCTAGGGTTCAGGGTTTAGGGTTTAGGGTTTAGGGTTTAGGGTTTAGGGTTTAGGGTTTAGGGTTTAGGGTTTAGGGTTTAGGGTTTAGGGTTTAGGGTTTAGGGTTTAGGGTTTAGGGTTTAGTTACCTTCGACAACCAGGGGCGCAGGGACTCTAGAGGTCTGAGCTGTCAGAACTCGAGGCGGCCTTGAGGCTTTCCCTAAGGGTCTGCTTACCTAAATATGAAATACCCTAAACCCTAAACCCTAAACCCTAAACCCTAAACCCTAAACCCTAAACCCTAAACCCTAAACCCTAAACCCTAAACCCTAAACCTGAACCCCTAAACCCCTAAATACTTGGGCCTCAAAGTACCTCCTATTTAGGGACTTTAGGGCTCAAATACACAACAATGAGGTACGTGGACATGAAAACCCTAAACCCTAAACCAGGTAGGGGTTAGGGTTCAGGGTTCAGGGTTCAGGGTTCAGGGTTCAGGGTTTAGGGTTTAGGGTTTAGGGTTTAGGGTTTAGGGTTTAGGGTTTAGGGTTTAGGGTTTAGGGTTTAGGGCTTGGGGCGTTGGGCTTGGGGCTTGGGGCGCCTCGGGCCAGTGGCCGAGGCCCTTCTCTGTCAGGGTCAGGTCGATGCTGAACCTGCTGCACCTCCACAAGGCTTCGGGCTTAGGGCGTTTAGGGCTTCGGTGCAGGGTTTAGGGTTTATAGGGTTTACGGCGTTTAGGGCGTTTAGCGCTTAGGGCGCTATACCTTCAACACCAAGGTGGCCTGGTCTCCGAATGCTGGCAGGGTGCCCAAAACTTGCTGGTGCTTAACCCTCGGCTTCAAGATTCCACTGAGGGAATAGTATGGGCCCTTAAAAGGAGACCCCTTAGATATCCCTTGCATACCATATACAAATGAGGGCCCATACATCAGAACCCTTTAAAAGAGGTTCGAGACCACATTAAGGGCCAGGGTATGTAGAACCCAATTGCCAGTGCAGTTATGACCCCTTATCAGCCCCTTTAAAGGCACCCTGCTGGGGTGATAATTGGGCTACAAGTCCAGATATGATTGGGCTACTTAGCACCATGAACCTCCAAGTGGTGAGTTCTCAAAATTAGGGCCCTTTTTTGGGTACCCGAAATAAGAGGGGCTGCCAAATATGAGGAGGACCCCCGAAAGGGCCATAATTAATAAAATCAGCAAGTAACCCTAAGCCCTAAACCCTAAAACCTAAACCCTATTCTGGAATACAGGTGTCACATTTCAGGCTATGCAAAGACCAGGCTGATTAGGGGAACCAAAAAGGGACTGACGACCTGGCTCTTCGAGACCTCCCCGGGATCGCGCTTCAGGCCGCCTAAGGGCTTCCTACTCTGGTGTTAGGGTTCAGGGTGTAGGGTTTAGGGTTTAGGGTTTAGAGCTTAGGGTGTAGGGTTTAGGGTTTAGGGTTTAGGGTGTAAGGTTTAGGGCTTAGTGAAACGAAAGATGAAGGAAGAGGCCCAAGGCACATGGTGTTCGAGTTGAAATCATCCTCGTCGCTGACACCGGCATCGACTTCCGTGGCGAGGCCTGTCGCGGATGAGTCCTAAACCCTAAACCCTAAACCCTAAACCCTAAACCCTAAACCCTAAACCCTAAACCCTAGTGGGAGGTTTACGGTTTCAAGGTTTAGGGCTTAGGCTTTACTGCACATTTACACGGGTTTTAGGGTTTTAGGGTTTAGGGCTTAGGGCTTAGGGCTTACGATGTTGGGGGGGTACCTTATTGGGATCCTATTTTATATGGGGATCCTACTATTTTCGGTGTCTATATGAGGGGTTCCTCCCTAACCCTAAACCCTAAACCCTAAACCCTAAACCCTAAATCCTAAGCCCTAAAGCCCTAAAGCCCTAAAGCCCTAAAGCCCTCATGAACCCCAAGCCATGTGCTACCCCCTCATGAACCCCAAGCCATGTGCTACCTCGCCAACCCAGCACTCCCAAACACTCTACCTTAAGAACCCATAAGCTATGTACTCTTTTTGTAGGTCACCTAAGAATCTCATAAGGGGCTTCCGAATAAGAACCTGCCAAAATTCAAGGTTTTGGGTTCTGAAGTTAAACACTAAGACCTCCTTTGTGCTTTGGCGTCCTGCACCCCAAACCCCTGACCATTCAGCCTACAATCCTTGGTTTAGGTTTGAGGTTTAGGGTTTAGGGTGAAGCCTACACCCCTAAACCCTAAACTGGTTTAGGGTTTAGGGTTTAGGGTTTAGGGTTTAGGGTTTAGGGCTTGGGGTTTAGGGTTTAGGGTTTAGGGTTTAGGGTTTAGGGTTTAGGGGGGTAGTACAGCACAGGACTATCTTGCGCTCTCTTGCCCTCTCTCTCTATCTCTCTTCCGATTCTGTTTCTTCTTGTTCTTCTTCTCAGGGGATCCGGCCAAGGCTCCCCCTTTGCATGCGCGCGTCCGTGGTCAGCCCCAAGGTTTTCGGGTGCTGTTCTCTCACTCTCTTTACCAGGACTTTGTGTGTACCCTAAACCCTAAACCCTAAACCCGAAATCCTAAACCCTAAACCCTAAACTTTGTGTGTACCCTAAACCCTAAACCCTAAACCCTAAACCCTAAACCCTAAACCCTAAACCCTAAACCCTAAACCCCAAACCTAATCTGGCCCTAAACCCTAAACCCCAAACCCTAAACCCTAAGCCCTAAACCCTAGTTAAGTCCTAATTAAACCCTAATTAAACCCTAATTAAACCCTAATCAAACCCAAATGAAACCCTAAACCCCAAAAAACCCTACTTAAACCCTAAACCCGAAACCCTAAACTAAGGGCCTGAAGCCCCAGGCGGCATTCCATGCGAGGTGCAGCGGCTTGGACAGGTACAGGTGCTGCGTCCGAGGCAGCTGCCAGGCGACGCACACCTTGTGCGTGTCCTCGAGGGATGTTTTTTGTTAGGGTTTACGGTTTAGGGTTTAGGGTTTAGGGTCTAGGGTTTAGGGTTCAGGGTTTCAGGGTTTCAGGGTTTCAGGGTTTCAGGGTTTTAGGGTTTTAGGGTTTTAGGGCTTTAGGGCTTTAGGGATTTAGGGTTTAAGGGTTTTAGGGTTTTAGGGTTTTAGGGTTTTAGGGTGTAGGGTACACCAGTAATTTGCATTCCAGGGTTTAGGGCTTCGGGCTTAGGGCTTCTGGGGCAGCTCAGGGTTTAGGGCCCGCCCGCAGCCAAAAATCCTACAGGGCGGAGGGCTTCGGTTGGAGGAGGGTTTAGGGTTTAGGGTTTAGGGTTTAGGGTTTAGGGTTTAGGGTTTAGGGTTTAGGGTTTAGGGTTTAGGGTTTAGGGTTTAGGGTTTAGGGTTGATTCTCTCGATTCGGTCGATAGGCTGAACATTGCAAACCCTAGCCCTAAACCCTAAACCCTAAATCCTTAAACCCTAAGCCGTCAACTCTCGCATCCGCCCCAATGATTCCCTGGAAACCTCTTGGGTTGAGGGGCATGGCTTCTGGGTTTCAGGGCCACAGGGTTTCAAGAACTCAGAGGGTTTCAGCCTACCTTAACAGCACGAAAGCCCACATGTCTCTAGGTAATTCTAGTACTGCCCCTTATCGGGTTCTAAGCTATCCTACAAAAAAATTAGCTTGGGGTTCTTAAGCCTTAACCCCCCACACCCCAAATCGGCCTGAACTGGCCGCACCCGCAGCAACACGGGCAAGCTCTGTACCTGCTGAGGGCTCGAACGGTTCAGCTGGGGCTTCGCTCCCTGTAGGCAGGGCCTAAAGGCTTGGGATTATAAAAAATAGGGTTTGGGTTGAAGACTACGGTTGTTGCACCCCCACTGCCCCTAAAGCCACCGAATTACTTCGGATTCATCCTAACACCTAGACCCTAAACCCTAAAACTCTAGGAATCCGAGTGTGTGGCGAGGGGGGGGGGGGGGGGGGAGGGTGGGGGGTTGATCTAAAGGTTCTTCTTGGAAAATCTAGACCCGGCAGTAACCTAGGAATGAAAAGGGTGCCCTTTTTGGTTTTAAGGGGATTACAAGGGAACCCCAACCCCCAAAAAAAGGAAATAAGGGCCTACTCCCTAAACCCTAAACCCTAAACCCTAAACCCTAAACCCTAGAAATCATGTAGGGTTCTTCTGGGCTTATACGCTGGGAAGTATCGGGCTCATGTTGGGGACATGTACTTCGATCAACGACCACTACCAATTGCTTAAGAACCCCCGAAAAATGAGAATGTTCTTCCTTACAAGGGCAATATAGCGATGATAATAATAATAATAATGCTTATTAATATTTATGCATATAAATTAGTACATATATATCTATATATATATATATATATATTGATTCTTTTTGTTTTTTGTGGGGGGGGGGGGTGGGGTTCTTCAGAAAATAGTAGGCCATGTCCCCACGGCCTCGAAAGGGGGACCCATGTCCACCCGCTCCGGCTTGCTGCTGCCGGGCAGTGCGGAGAAGGACGCGACGACCAAAGCCCTGAGATTCAGAGGGACTTGTGGGTTTTGGGTTTAGGGTTTAGGGTTTAGGGTTTAGGGTTCAGGGTTTCCCCACACAACCTAGGTTATACAAATACATGTAAAGCCCTTCACCCCCTAGAAGAGCAGAGTGCCGCTGGCGGGGTGTTTGTGGCTTGGGCGGGGTGTCGGTCTTCGTGTTCATGTCCCTCCCACCATTTTCTTAGTTGTCCAGTAACCTGGGGGAATTAAAGGTTAACCTTTGGGATTATAAGGGGATTATACTACCCCAAAAAAGGTTAAAGGTTACCTACTCTACTACCAGGTTTTGAAACCCCCTCGGCCCAAATCATGATCCCAGCAGTAGAGCATGCTGACTTGGTATGTTCCCCCTTTTTACTAACAAGCGCCTTCACAAAGGGTTATCGTAGGGGCTACCATCATCCCTACTAAGGACTGCTAGCACAAGGGGGGGGGGGGGGGACATCTAAACCCTAAACCCTAAACCCTAAGCCCTAAACCCTAAACCCTAAACCCTAAACCCTAAAACCCTAAAACCCTAAAGGGGACAGTGACATCCCAAATTATAACTCTTGGGGCGCCACGCTTGGGAGCGGCAGAGCTCCTGTGCGGAGTGTATGGCCCGAGTGCTGCTCCCCAATTCTATACCCCAAAGGCTCCAATGTAGTTCCTTTATTGTGCTAGATATAGGGGATTCTAGTATACTACCCCCAAAAGGTACTACATAGGAGCCTTTGGGTAGACCCTGAACCCTGGAACTCCATTTGAAAGGCCTAAAGCTCAACCCGAAAGGCCCTGAGGACTCCAAACCTCAGCTATAAACCCGACAAACCCCACCAAACCTTATGAACACTGTAAACCCTACAAACCCCACGAACCTCACAAACACTAATATAAACCCTGCAAACCCTGCAAACCTGATAAACACCATAAACCCTACAAACCAAACAAACCTTGTAAACACTATAAGCCCCGCAAACCTTGTAAACACCACAAGCCCTACAAACCCCAACCCCGAAAGGGCTTGTAGGGAAACCATTGCGGGATTTCCGGACTCCGGAAGGGGCACCCGAACCGAAGTACCGTAGGGGCCTAGATTTTTTTAATCGGGTTTTGGGGCGTTATTGTAGTAGTATAAGCATAAAGGGACTATAAGACAATCTGCTTAGTAACTCTTCCGACCCCTATACTACTGAGCCGAGACTCTCCAAGTCATCCAGGGGCTCCTAGGCACCCAGTGCAACTGAGGGTAGTACTATTTGGGTTTAGGGTTTAGGGTTTAGGGTTTAGGGTTTAAAGGTTAGGGTTAGCTAGGGTTAGTTAGGGTTTAGGGATGCAAATATTTGCTCAAGAGCCACCCCCCTAAACATCTTGCTGACAAGGGCAATATAGGGATTGATTTTCTTCACTTTTGTGGGGGGGGTTCTTAAACAAATAGTAGCAGTATGTAACCATATTGAAATTTAGGCTTTAGGGCAGGGGGTTAGGGTGCACCCTTTTTTTTGGGGGGGGGGGGGGGGGGGGGGGGTTAGGGTTCACCCTTTTGGGGGTGCAGGGGTGTTCATAAAAAAAGAGGAGTAGGGATTCAGGGTTCAATCTTGTTGAGGGGGCAGGGGTTGAGGGGCTCACCCTTTTTGGGGGTGTAGGGGTCTATGGTTCACTCTAGAAAGGGGTGGTTTAGGGTTCACTCTTTGTGGGGAGATCCCTTTGTTTGTGATTTCCGTGACGTTTTGCAAGGGATCCAGGGACCAGCAAAAAAGGGGCAAAGCCTAAACCCTAAGCCCTATACCGTAAACCCTAAACTTTGCCCTAAACCCTAAACCCTAAACCCTATCCGCTGCTTGGCTGCGGAGGGGAGCTAGCACAGCACAGTGCTTGATCTGTCCGCAGTAAACCCTAAACCCTAAACCCTAAACCCTAAACCCTAAACCCTAAACCGGGCAACCAAGGCTCCACGCCGTAGACGCACAGCCGGAGCTGGGGTGCCTCTAGGGGTTTAGGGCCTTTGGGATTTTGTTGAGGGGGCTCTGGGGTTTAGGGCTTAGGGTTTAGGGTTTAGGGTTTAGGGTTTAGGGCAAAGTTTACGGTTTAGGGTTTAGGGGATAGGAGTTTAGGTTTTTGATGGGGTTTAGGGGGCTTAGGAGTCTCGCGGGGTTTAGACTTTTCCCCCCTTACACTAACAGTCCTTAATAGGGATTATAAAAGGGGGTAGTATAAGGGAGAACCAAGTCTAGACCATTGATGGACCGCGTGGACAGCATCCGGGCTTCGAAGCGAATGCCACTGGAGCGCTACTCAAAGGGTTGGAGAGGCTGCTTAGGGTTTAGGGTGTAGGGTTTGATTAGGGTTTAGGGTTTAGGGTTTAGGGTTTAGGGTTTAGGGCTTAGGGCTTAGGGTTTAGGGTTTAGTCACAGGGTCCCTGAAACATGGGCCCCGAGTTGGGGAACCCTTATTTTCCCCCTGATTTACCCCAAGGGCCCATACTTCGAACCCCTTAAAGGGAAAGGCAAGGGTTTAGGGTTTAGGGTTTAGGGTTTGGGGTTTAGGGTTTAGGGTGTAGGGTTTAGGGTTTAGGGTTTAGGGTTTAGGGTTTGGGGTTTAGGGTTTAGGGTTTGGGGTTGACCATACGAAGGACCATGTCACCTCCCCCTACTTTGCGCCAGCCTCGTCCAGGCTAACCATGGGACTGGACGGAAGTGTGGAGGTTCTTTCTAAGTTCTGCTGGTTTTTGGTCTTCATTATAGGGTTTACGGGAAGAGTGGTGGTTCTGCTGAAGTTCTGCTTGTTTTTTGGGTCTACTATAGGGTTTACGGGGTTTGCGGGTTTGTTGGGCTTAGTTGGGCTTAAGGGGCTTTGCCGGATCTGTGAAGTTTAGGGGGGGTCCATGTCATGGGTCTTCATCCCGAAGCCCTAAACCCTGACACCGTGCTGCCTGGTAGTGCTCAAGGAAAAACTTCCTCAGCTCTTCGTTGATGTCCACCCCCTTCTGGGCAGGCTCTTCCTGCATTGCGGGAAGGGGGGCTTCGACTCAGGACTGCGTGGCGCCAGAAGTGATACAGCAGCTAGGGCCGGTTTAGGGTTTAGGGTTTAGGGCTTAGGGCTTAGGGTTTAGGGAGTTCAGGGAGTTCAGGGAGTTTAGGGAGTTTAGGGTTGAGGGTTTAGGGTTGATGGCTTAGGGTTTAGCGTCTCGGGCTGAGGCCCCTTACATCATGGGTTTACCTACTACCCCCCTCAATAATTAGGCTTAATTCTCCCGAAATAGCCTTCATTATGGGGGCAACCTAGGGGGGGGGGGGGGGGGGGGGTAGTGTAGAGGGGGGTACAACCCTAAACCCTAAACCCTAAACCCTAAACCCTAAACCCTAAACCCTCCATGAAGGGAAGGTCCTTCAAACTCCGGAGGTTGCCCCAGCCGAAGTTGCGGAAGGGATGCCCCTCCTTGGCCTCAGCGGCTGAAACTGGCATTCTGGGGGGACTTTGTTGGGAGGGTTAGGGTCTAGGGTTTAGGGTTTAGGGTTTAGGGTTTAGGGTTTAGGGTTTAGGGTTTAGGGTTTAGGGTTTAGGGTTTAGGGTTTAGGGTTTAGGGTTTAGGGTTTAGGGTTTAGGGTTCAGAGCTTAGGGCTTGAGGGTCTCGGGTGTGGGGTTAGTGCTTTTGGAGGTTTAGGATATTCCGGGTGATGGGCTTGAGGACTTGAGGTTTAGGGTGTAGGGTTTAGGGTTTAGGGTTTAGGGTTTAGGGTTTAGGGTTTAGGGTTTAGGGGTTGGGGGAGGGGCTGTCGTGGACGTGTTGTGCACGCAGAAGCCCATCTAAGTAAGCCGGTGGATGTTCTGGCAATGTACTGGCCATTACTAACTCTACGTAGGCTTTTGGGTTTGGGGTTTAAGTCTCGGACATAGTGCCAGCTCAGCCCTAAAACTCAATCAATATATTACCCGAAACCCTAAACCCCATACCGAAGTCAGAGCACCCCACACCCTAAACCTAAACCCCAGACTCTCACCCTCAGCCCCACCCCCGACCCCCAATACGTAAAAACCGGTAAACCACCAAAAGCCCCAAAACCTGAAGCCCCCCAAAAAAGCCCTAAGCCCTTAAACCCCTAAACCCCTAGACCCCTAGACCCAAACCTCCGAGGCTCCCTGTAGGGCTGCGGCAAAGAGGGCGTAGAGCGCCTCTAAACGCGAGTCGTCGGCATTCCTGGGTTTAGGGGGTTTAGGGGGTTCAGGGGTTTAGGTGGTTTAGGGGGTTTAGGGGTTTAGGGGGTTTAGGGTCTAGGGGTTCAGGGGTTTGGGGGCTTTCGGGGTTTAGGATTTGGGTTTAGGGTTTAGGGTCTTCGGGGCGTGGGGTTTAGGAATTTGAGCTTGGGGCTTGGGATTGCTTGGGGTTGGGAGTTTAGGGGTTTAGGGGTTTAGGGGGTTTAGGGGGTTTAGGGGGTTTAGGGGGTTTAGGGGGTTTAGGGGTTAAGGGTTTTAAGGGGTTTAGGGTTTTAAGGGGTTTAGGGTTTTTAAGGGGGGTTTAGGGGTCCAGGGGTTCAGGGGTTTAGGGGGTTGGACACAGTTAGGGTTTAGGGTTTAGGGGTTTAGGGGTTGTAGCTACAACCTTAACCTTTTCTGGGTGTTACGAGCTTATTGCAAGGGAGGCCTTTAGGTTCGCAGCAGGGAAAGAAAGAAGGTACCACTGAGGAACCAAGGTGCTGCGTAAGCCGAAACTCAGACTCGATGGCCTGGGCTTTAAGGGTTAAGGGTTTAGGGTTTTGGGTTTAGGGCTTAGACTAGGACTAGGAGGTTAGGAGTTAAGGAGTTAGGAGTTAGGGTTTAGGGTTTAGGGTTTGAGGGATCAGGGTTTAGAAGTTTAGGGGTTAAGGGGTTTTTTGCCGGGACTGAGAGTTTGGTGTCTCAGGATTCGGCTTTCGGGGACTAGGGTGGTTTTAGGGTGTGGGGTTTGGGGCTTCAGGTGATTTTGTGCGCTTTTCACGGTTTCGCTCCACGTGGGAGCGCTTCCTGGGAAGGGGCTCAGGAAGACCATCCCGGCATGCATAGCATTTGTGCGAGGGTGTCAGGGTGTTGTTTGGGTTTGGGCCTTAGGGTTTAGGCCGTAGGGGTATTTACGGTTTAGGGTTTAGGGTTTAGGGTTTAGGGTTGAGGGATTATGGTGCTAGGATTCAGGCACAACCCTAAAACGCCAAAAACCTAGAGCCCAAAACCCTAGAACATCCTAGACCCTAAGCCCCAAAAGACCTTCAACCCTAAAACCCTAAAAACACCCCTAAAGCCCCCTAATACTCGAAAAACAAAAACACTAAACCCCTAAACCCCAAAAACCTGACAACAAAAACATGCGAAACCCCTAAAACCCCCCAAGACCCCCTAAAACCCCAAAGCACCTAAACTGCTAAAACCACCTAACAACAAAAAGACAACCCAGCTCCTCAAACCTAAAACCCCTAAAACCTGGCACCCTAAAACCCCCTAAAACCTCCGAAAACCCCCTAAACCCTGAACCCTGAACCCTAAACTCTGAACCCTAAAAAACCCTAAAGCCCTAAAATCCTGAAAACCTGAAAACCAAAAAACAGGTAACCCTAAAGCCCTAAAACTCTAAAACACTGAAAACCAAAAAACAGGTGAAGGCGTGGTGCATTCAGTTCCCTCTCCGCCGAGTCTGTCTTCAGCAGCGGCGCAATGAAAAACCTGACTGTGGGGCATCTTCGGCGTCTCGGTACAAGGGGGAGTATGTATATGTAATGCAATAAGAAAAATAATAATAGTAATAATAGTAACAATAGTGGCAATAGTATTAATAGTAATAATAGTAATAATAGTAATACTAGTAATACTAGTAATAATAGTAATAATAGCAATAATCGTAATAATAGCAATAATAATAAGCAGAAGAATAAGAATAAGAACAAGAATAGGAAGGAGAAGACTATTGCTGGAGAGCAAGACGCATTGTGTCTCTTTCTGTAAAAATAATAATATTAATCATGATAATCATCATCATCATCATCATCATCATCATCATCATCATACTAATAAAAAAGAATAATAAGAAGAATTAGAATTACTATTAATATCATAATAAATGCAATTATTATTGGTATTAGTATGATTTTAATGTTATCATTATTACAATTAGTAGAACATGTGTATTTATTTCTTAGAAAATGTCTGATGTGTTAGTATATTTACTTGTTTACATAATCTTTGTTTACTAGAAAAGAGGAACTAATACAGGAGATCTGTCTTTCGAATCTGTGTAAGAGAAACCGATACAAGCTAGAGATTGTAACATATAGGTAGACAGAACGCAGGACCCTAAACCCTAAACCGTGAACCCTACACCCTAAACCCTAAACCCTAAACCCTAAACCCTAAACTCTAAACCCTAAACCCTAAACCCCAAACCCTAAACCCTAAGCCGCACGCATGCGAGGAGCTGAGCCAGCATGTCGACAGCCGTGTGCAGCTCTGTCTTGTTCACGTCGAAGTAATAGCAGGTGTGCTCACCTCGGCATCAGGGTCTCTAGACCAGAAGTAAGACTAATCTATATAAAATGCCTTAGGGTTGTAGGGGGTTAGGGTTTAGGGTTTAGGGTTTAGGGTTTAGGGTTTAGGGTTTAGGGTTTAGGGTTTAGGGTTTAGGGTTTAGGGTCTAGGGTTTAGGGTTTAGGGTTTAGGGTATTGTTGGTATTAATACTGTTGTCAGCACTATAATTAGTTTTATGATTAGATCGTTGATCCATGGACCCGAGGCTGTACCTGTTTCAATCAAAATTACCTACAGCTTAGTGAGAGGTAGCAATGACAATTGTTCCTGGTACATACCTAGCAGGTTCTTCTTCCGTCAAGCGCAGAACAGGCTTGTAGGAATGGCCATGCGGGCTGTGCGACTGTGAGGTATAGGAGATACAATACAAGATATGGAGCAGGGTTTACATTTCTGTTACTGGTGAGTGTATACAAGGCTCCTGTTTAATATTGGTGAGTGTAAATATTGGGTGTCCTTTTGGGGGTACAAGAAATATAAACCCTACTTCATGTGAAACGGTTGGCGCGTAGAGTCCCAGGAAGACACAAACCCAAAATCCCATGCTCTGGAGCCTGACGGAACCCCCCCCCAAAAAAAAAACTTCTTCATAAGGGTAATATAGAGACTATTATCTTTAAGAACACACAAAAAACAACAACAAACATGAAAAACATTCTTCCTTATCAGGGTAAAAAAGGGATTCTTGTCTTTTTCGGGGGTTCTGAAGCAAAGAAGTGGCTGATTCTTAGTAGGGAACGAGGGAATGAGATGCCCTATGGCCCTATAGAATCCCTCAAAGGGTATGTATCGTGCCCTCATTCCCTCCTTCCCTACTAAGAACCAGGGGGATAATAGACTGTCGGTATCTACTACATTGACATAAGTGCCCTGTGACCAAAGGAGTCTTTGGAGATTTGTGGTTCATGAGGGTTTCGGGTTTAGGGCTTCGGGCTTAGGCTTAGGGTTCAGGGTCTCGTGTTTAGCGTTTAAAGGTTCGAGTTTAGGCTTGGGGTTTTCGGGTTTAGGGTTTCGGGTTTGGGGCTTAGGGTTTCGGCGCAGGGGCAGTCTGTGAACGCGTTGCTGGAGCCGCCGTTCTTTGCCAGGAACGACTCCATCTCATCTTCACCTCTGGGTTTCCTTAAGTTGAGGGGTTTAGGGTGTTAGGGTGAGTTTACCTTTTTCCTATAGACTATCATGTGCTCAAGACCCTTCAAAGAAGAGAAGGCTTACCTCTTTTTGTCAGGGGCTTTTCAGAAAAAGGTATTCTTCTTGTAAGCAGTTGTCTTCCCGTCTGCCAACCATTGACTGGCGGTTTCCCAGGAACTTAGGAATGAACAGGGAACCCGTTGCGTTAGTACTGCGGTGTAATTCATCCCCTTCCCCCAATATAACATACCGCCCCTTACTATAACATAACTATACTTGGGAGTATTGAATACTTTACTATAACATAACTATACTTGGGAGTCTTTAATATTAGGGGTAGGCGGGAGAGGGGGTTAATATTTGGGGGAAGGCTTAGGCCGCAGGGCTCGTATGCGGCAAGCCCAAGCTTTGAGGCTTTAGGGTTGCCCAGGAACCTAGGATTTAAAAGGGCGCCCTTTTTGCTTAAAGGGGTTGATAGGGGAACCTAGAGCCCCCAAAAAGGGAATAAGGGCACTACTGGGCATCCTAGCCGAATGAAATCCCAAGTCGTCCCCAATCCTGTCGAAGTGTTCGCGTTTAGGGTTTGGGGTTTAGGGTTTAGGGTTTGGGCTTCTGTTACAAGAAGCGGGCCTGGATACTTCGCACTTCCCATGAAGAGCATGTGCTCGAGGTAATGGGCCTCAGAGAGAGCGCGCAGGCGCTTACTTGGCGTGGTTTTAGGGCTTTAGGGCGTAGGGCTTTGGGGCTTGGGGTTTAGGGATGTTTCCTAAACCCTAAACCCTAAACCCTAAACCCTAAAACCTAAACCCTAAACCCTAAACCCTAAACCCTAAACCCTAAACCCTAAACCCTAAACCCTGAACCCCAAACCCTAAACCCTAAACCCTAAACCCTAAACCCTAAACCCTAAACCCTACCTAAACCCTTAAAGTTTGGGAGCCCTGCACGGCACCACGACCCGGACATCTACAACAGCTTGGAGCGAACAAAAGATTGGACCCCGTGAGGCCTCAAAAGCTTCCCGACCCAGAGCTCTCGAACCAAGAGTAACCTAGGAGTTATCCTTTTTGGATTAATTTAGAGGGCTGATAAGGGAACCTAAACGCAACAAAAAGGAGTATTGAGTTTAGATCTAAACCCTAAAAGGACTAGGTAAGGGTGGCTTTGCCGCCTTAGACGGCGTGGGGTGGGAGAGAATGTTAGAGCGGCCCTCCAACATCGGGCCGTGACCGCCCTGCGCATTTCGCGAGGCCTGCGAGGTTCTGCTGAAAACCGTAACATTTCAGCTTCTACGAAATAGTACGGCGAAACCCTAAACCCTAAACCCTAAACCCTAAACCCTAAACCCTAAACCCTAAACCCTAAACCACCCAAACAGCCAAGCTGCCAAGCCCTGGCAGTTGCCGGGATCGCTGAAGGAGCCGGCGGCCACGGCCACCGCGGCCGCGGCCCGGCCCTTCTTGGCATCGTCGCAGGAGACCTGCAAGGAGCCGGGGCTAGCCCTAAACCCTAAACCCTAAACCCTAAACCCTAAACCCTAAACCCGACACCCTAAACCCTAAACCCTAACCCGAAGTCCCCAAATCCACCAAAAGACTACTAACACCCCGCTGCCTCGCGACCCAGCACTGAAGCCCCCCCACTCCCCCGCCCCCACTCGGGCTTCGGTGCATGGGTAGGGTTTAGGGTTTAGGGTTTAGGGTTTAGGGTTTAGGGTTTAGGGTTTAGGGTTTAGGGTTTAGGGTTTAGGGTTTAGGGTTTAGGGTTTAGGGTTTAGGGTTTAGGGTTTAGGGTTTAGGGTTTAGGGTTTAGGGTTAGGTTTAGGGTTTAGGGTTTAGGGTTTAGGGTTTAGGGTTTAGGGTTTAGGGTTTAGGGTTTAGGGTTTAGGGTTTAGGGTTTAGGGTTTAGGGTTTAGGGTTTAGGGTTTAGGGTTTAGGGTTTAGGGTTTAGGGTTTGGGGTTTGGGGTTTGGGGTTTGGGGTTTGGGGTTTGGGGTTTGGGGTTTGGGGTTTGGGGTTTGGGGTTTGGGGTTTGGGGTTTGGGGTTTGGGGTTTGGGGTTTGGGGTTTGGGGTTTGGGGTTTGGGGTTTGGGGTTTGGGGTTTGGGGTTTGGGGTTTGGGGTTTGGGGTTTGGGGTTTCACCTTCTGGAGCCGAAAGCAACTGGCAACTGGGGCCCAGGCCAGCAGGGCTTCGAAGCCATTCGGAAAGAGCAACCTTGCTAAGCCCGACGCCCTAAACCCTAAACCCTAAACCCTAAAGCCTCAACCCTCAACCCTAGACTCTAAACCCTAAACCCTAAACCCTAAACCCTAAACCCTGAACCCTAAACCCTAAACCCTAAACCCTAAACCCTAAACCCTAAACCCTAAACCCTAAACCCTAAACCCTAAACCCTAAACCCTAAACCCTAAACCCTAAACCCTACCCCTAAACCCCAAACCCTATCAACCCTGAAGCCTTAGACCTTGTGGAGCCTTCAAGAAGAAGCCGCTGCCTGCAACGAATGTCGCCCGAGGAGCAGGCGGTAGGAAAGCTTGTCCTTGGTAACTTGTGGTTCAGGCGTTTAGGGTTTAGGGTTTAGGGTTTAGGGTTTAGGGTTTATGTCCCTAACCCTAAACCCTTAACCCCCCAAACCCCGAAGCCCTAAAACCTAAGGGACCATACTAGCAGAACCCTTGAAAGAAAGTAAATTGAGTGGCCATATACCTACCCTAACCCTAAATCCTAAACCCTAAACCCTTAGAGTGGACATCCCCCTAAGCCTGAACCCTAAACCCTAAGGGACCACACAAGCAGAACCCTTGAAAGAAGGTAAGGGGCCGGATCCAACCCTAAACCCTAAAGCCTAAACCCTAAACCCTAAACCCTGAGAGTGGAAATCCCCAGATGCCAAGGCGAGCTTCGTTCGGCGACTTCTCGGGCGCCAGAGATTGGACGTCGCCCCGAGCACGCTTCGCCGGCCGCATGTCCGATTATCTTGCTAGGGGTTTAGGGTTTAGGGTTTAGGGTTTAGGGTTTAGGGTTTAGGGTTTAGGGTTTAGGGTTTAGGGTTTAGGGTTTAGGGTTTAGGGCTCGCTCAGGGTTGGGGGGCTTAGTTAGGGCTGAGGGCTGAGAGATGATCGTGTTGGGCGCAGCAAGCTGCAGCTGGCAGGAGTTCTTTGGAAAACTCCCACATCTGCGGGTATCCTCATCTGCAAGTGGGGGTTCCGAGAACAGGGGTGCCCTCTTTGGGGAGTTCCTATAATAAGGAATATAGTATTTTGGGGTATATTAGGGGTTCCCCTGGGTTCCTATAATAAGGATTATAGTATTTTTGGGGAAAAAAGGGGTTCCCCTGGGTTCCTATAATAAGGATTGTAGTATTTTGGGGTATATTAGGGGTTCCCCTATTCTAGGAGATGCCCAAGTTGCTGCAAGTGGCTTGAGGCTGCGGTGACAGCGCGAGCTGCGCATCACGCCACTAAAGCATGTTCAAGCTGCGCTACTATTTCCCTAAACCCTAAACCCTAAACCCTAAACCCTAAACCCTAAACCCTAAACCCTGCATCTCAAGTCAGAGCAGCAAAAAACTCAGGTTCAAGGATGGCCTGCCAGGATGGCCCTAAAAACCCTCCGAAAGATAATCCTATATGACCCTCTTGAACCCAATTATTGGGTTCAAGAGAAACCCAAAAACCCTAACACCCTAAAACCCAAAAACCCAAAAACCCTAACACCCAAAAACCCAAAAACCCAAAAACCCAAAAACCCAAAAACCCTAAAACCCTAAAACCCTAAACCCTAAAATACAACATGACCCCAAGGGGCTACCGAGACTGTTGCTTGATGGATTGCAGCCTTTCGCTTCGTCAAGAAACCTGCACTAGCTTTGACCCGAAATGCTTTGGGTCTTCGAGCTAAGGGCTAAGGGCATGAAATCTTTGGTTTAGGAACCCTAAACCCTAAACCCTAAACCCGAAGCCCTGTAGAGTCTCAGATCGGAAAGGCCTCGATCAGCAGGACGCGGGACCGATGCTGCTGACCACCACCGCAAGGCAAAGAGCAATCCTGCGAGTAGGGTTTAGGGTTTAGGGTTGAGGGTTTGGGGTTTGGGGATTAATTAGGGTTTAGGGTTTAGGGTTTAGGGTTTAAGGTTTAAGGTTTGGGATTTAGATGCCATCGTCCTCGTCCTAGTCATCGTCATAGTAATAGAAATGGTACAATAGTGATAGCATGAGCAATTGTGAAGGCAATGGCAGTAGTCATAATCATCGGTAGGCCTCGGGAAAGAGGACGCGCTCCTACTTCTGAGGGCAGCGCCAGCTGAAGAACACCTTAATTCAGTTGCAGGTGTTCATATAGTTAGGAATGAGCAACAGCATTCGTAGTGGTACTGGTAGTAGAAACATACAACAAAGAGCAACAATGTTGACCCAGTCCTGCCAGTCATTCCACTTGCTGAACTCACAATCGCGGATGATCGCAGGACAGGCCTCTGGACAGGTTCTAGGAGTCTGCGGCCTTCCAAAACGAGGTTGAACTTAAACGAAGAACTTAAGTAAATTTCCGTAATATATAATTCAAATACTATTAATATTTATTTTAATTTACCTACATTTATACTACGGTTTCTTGTTCTTGTAGTTTCGCTTCGAGAAAAGGAGCCGATAAGCCCTGAAAGCCCCAAATCCAAAACCCTGAAAGCCCCAAATCCAAAACCCTCCAAACCCTAAGCCTAAGCTCCAAACCCTGAAGCCCTAAAGTCCTGCAACCCCAAGACACCCCGACACCCCTAAAGCCTAAACCCTAAATTTTGCAAGCCCCAAAGTGCTACAACCCTCCCCACAAAAGCCCTAAAGCCGTGAAAAGAACCACCTCTAAACCTTCAAGGCTCAAGGAACATAAGAGGGAGTCTTCTCTTTGCTTACGCACGAGGAAAAAGGGCCTAGCCTGCTATTTGATTAAGAAACTGCCAGGGCCAAAACATACAAAACATTCTTCCTCATAAGGGTCATATAGGGACTATTATCTTTTCGTATTACTTAGGGCTATAGGGTTTAGTGGGGTACACTGGGGAACCTAGCTTATTGGGCGCGGGGACCTTCCGGCACAAAACTAGAAGGCAGCCTCGGTATTGCAGGCCACGATGGCCATGGTGACGTTGCGCTCACATGGCTTCCCTGGCAGTGAACGTCAGGGCGAGGGAAAAGCTCGAAGTGCTGATTCTGATTACTGTTCCTGTTCGTATTCGTATTCTTTGTACTATTTCTGGTACTCTTACTCTCTGGCTACCACTACGAATATTGCGAACACTATTGCTATTGACTATATAGAACTTGCGATTTCTACTCCTATTCCTCCTACGATCGCTACGACAACTGCTATTGCCATTCACTACTGACTTCCTAACATCTACGATGTATTACGATCGCTAGCACAGCTGCTCATTGCCGGGACTGACAAGTTCTCCAGCGTTCTGCTGCAAGGCTTCGTCTAAAGCCCTGGCGGCCCTAGTTCCGAACCTTGCCTTCTTGGGCATCGTGGCCACGGAGGCGCGTCTTGCACCGAAGTAAGAGAACCAACACACACACACACACACACAGGTTCGCAACCTCTTTCGAGGAAGTCGCAGAGGTCGTCGGTAAGGGAATTCAGGGTATCCCACATAACCCCCAAACCCACAAGCCCAAGCCCCCAAACCCTAAACCTTAAACCCTTAACCCTAAACCCCAAACACCAAAACCGCGAGCCGTGCCTCCGTACCGTGGCAGCCGAACCACTTCGCGGCTGCGGCTGGCCATGCCACCCCCGCAGGTGGCGGTGCAAGCTGAGAGCCTGGCACCCGTTGAGCGCTTGCAGTTTTTTTGGGTTTGGGGTGTGGGGTTTAGGGTCTAGGGTTTAGGGTTAAGGGTTTAGGGTTTAGGGTTTAGGGTTTCAGGTTTGAGGGTTTAGGGTTTCGGGTTTAGGGTTTGCTGCACTATGGCGCAGATGCCGTGAAGGTTGGGATGCAGAAGAGGCTCGAGGCGTCGGGTGCGAAGAGCAGTTCTGGCCCGATTGTGGAGGGCCAGCGAAAACCTTTCGCCGTCCAAGGCGGCAAAGCCACCCTAACCTACTCCTTTTAGGGCTTCGGGCCCCTAAACCCTAAACCCTAAACCCGCACAAGCGTCCGAATGAGGGCCTCATCTTAAGTAAGGGTTTAGGGTTTAGGGTTTACAGTTCAGGGTTTAGGGTTTCGGGTTCCGGGTTTAGGCTTTGAGACCTATCGTATTAATTCAGGACCAAAAACCTGAAGGTTTGGAGGGTTCCCTGGTTCGACTGTAGGGCTTCTAGCATTCGAGCATTCTGAGGTTTAGGGTTGAGGGTTTAGGTTTTAGGGTTTCGGGCTTTCAAGACCTTGAACCCAAGCGTCTTAGAGAGCCGCAGTGTGGGGTTCGATGCTGGGAGAGGGGGGGGGGGTTGAGGCTCTTATTGGGCTTGAGGGCTGTATGGTCATGTGTGTAGAACATGCAGGGTGCTTATACCCTGTTGTAAGGGGTTCCTGCAACGACTGTCATTTTGCGGGCTTTGGGCACTGTGTAAGGGGCCCTAAACCCTAAACCCTAAACCCTAAACCCTAAACCCTAAACCCTAGACCCTAAACCTCTATTTTGGGAAATGCTGTCAAGGCATCATGTCAGCTACAACTCACGGCGGGGGCGCTGGCTCCAGCTGCCCCACTTGCAGTCCTCCATGACCGGGCACGGGTTCAGCGCACAAGGCCTCGCAGGTTTAGGGTTTAGGGTTTAGGGTTTAGGGTTTAGGGTTTAGGGTTTAGGGTTTAGGGTTTAGGGTTTAGGGTTTAGGGTTTAGGGTTTACGGTGTGGGGTTTAGGGTTTAGGGTTTGGGGTTTAAAGCCTCCTAAATGGAGGACCCGAGTAAATGATGGGTCTGGAGATAGTCATAGGTTGTGAGAGTGCTTGCACCCTCTGATGTCTTCAACCTCATGACGAGGTTTGCCAGGTCAAAACCGCAATTCTCCAAGGTCTGGGAAAGGTCGCTCCCGTGCGGTAAAGCGAGTCCGAGGTTCCAGGGGTTCTACCTTGGACCCTTAAGGTGAGAACCCTGTTTAAGGATCCCTAAGGGAATTTAACGGCCATACTAGGAGTTCATTAATTAAGGGAAGGGGACCTTTAGGGGCACAACCTAAGGGGTACGAGTCTTACCCCAAACCCTAAATCGTGAACCCTAAACCCTAAACCCTAAATCCCTTGACGGGTAGAGCCTAAGCCCCTCGACCCTCAGCCGTGTCGAAGAAGCCTAGAAAGCTGTGAAGTGCCCATTGAGCTCCAACAGTCCTCAGACAAGCCCTAAACCCTAAACCCTTAAACCCTTAAACCCTTAAACCCTTAAACCCTTAAACCCTTAAACCCTTAAACCCTTAAACCCTTAAACCCTTAAACCCTTAAACCCTTAAACCCTTAAACCCTTAAACCCTTAAACCCTAAACCCTAAACACCCCAGCCGTCAGGAAAGAGCTGCTGCACCAAACGCAGAAGCCTAGATGCGCCTCGCGGCGCCCCAAAACCCTGAACCTGAAACAGCAGTTGAGCTCTTACGATCTGCACCTCCTGCAATTGCAGGAGGTGTAGATCGTAAGAGCTCAACTGCTGTTGAAACAGCTTCCCAGAAAATCTCACTCCTCAACCCTAAACCCTAAACCCTAAACCCTAAACCCTAAACCCTAGACCCTAAACCCTAAACCGAAAACCCTAAGACCCCCTAAAACCCTAAGAAAGTGTCCCGGGCCCCTCGCTGCAGTTCCTCCGGGCCACCGTCGCACTCCTGGCCACCGCCCTGGGCGTTGCAAAGACGTGTGGAACTGAGGTGGAGCTTGGGGGCTGAAGGGTGTAGGGTTTAGGGTTTAGGGTTTAGGGTTTAGGGTTTAGGGTTTAGGGTTTAGGGTTTAGGCTTAGGGCTTAGGGTTTAGGGTTTATTTGTGTGGCTTGTAGGCTCAGGGTTTAGGAGGCATCAGGCCCTCATCAGGGCTTGCGCAGGGTGGATATACTGGTGCTAGGCGCCCTTCTGCCCATTTCTGAATCTACGGAAGAACAGCCAAAACCTGCTGCCAAGCCGCAGAAAAATCCTAAACTCTGCCGAGATCGTGAAACGGGTGGGGAGGGGACGTATTCTGAAATTATAGGGAGCTGCCTAAACCCGCAGCTTGCCTGCACTTAGCAGGGTAGCTTATTGAGAAACCCAATAACCCCAAAAAGGCTAAGGATCTAAAGTTACAGTAAAGCACCACAGAGGGCAAACCCCTGAAAGCCCTACAAACCCCTTCGGAAACCCAGGTAGCACCTTGGAAGCCCCAAACCATAAACAGGAGACTCGAAAGCGCCAGTATTCCTTACGGACTCGGACCTGAATTCGTAGCTTGATCCTAGGGTTTAGGGTTTAGGGTTCAGGGTTTAGGGTTTAGGGTTTAGGGTTTAGGGTTTAGGGGTTGTACGTTTCGGGTTTAGGTTTACATCAATTCCCTTTAGCCTAGCGTGCCAAAACGGCCCACACTTCTCAAGCATCGCAATGATAACTCAAGGCAGTTCTTGAATTGGGGATGCTGCCCCGGGCCAAAAACCTAATCAGTCCTAACCAACCTTCAAAAACTACGTGAACTTAACAAATCCATAAGCCTTATAAATCCCGTAAGCCCCTGAAAGCCTGAAAACATGTCAAACACTAGAAGCCCTTATCGTTAAACCCAAACCCCAAACCCTATGAACACTAAGCAGTAGTATACCCTATAGCCCCCATGACCAACATACACATACATCAGCCCCAGAATAAACAATGCAAACATGTATAAACACCTACCGGGGTTCGGGTTGAGGATCTTCGGGGAACCTGTTGGGTGGCATGTCGAATTTGGGTGTCCCGGCCCGCGCGAACTTCATGACCACGCGGTAGCGCACCCGTGCACGATCCTTGCCAGGGAGATGTTTGAACATGAAAGTAGCCCCAAGAATTGAGAAGGAGGTTTTTTGTCAAAGGGGTCAGGGCTTGGGGCTTGTAGGGCTTGTAGGGCTTGTAGGGCTTAGGCTTTTGTTTTTCATCGTCCTGCGCGGGGCTGTCTAGGGGTGCTGGGGCGCCTGGTCTTTCAGGGTTTAGTTTAGGGCTTAGGGTTTAGGGTTTGGGGTTTGGGGATGCGACATTCTATCCATAAATCTGAGGAAAGTGTCTCTGGGTTGTGCCCTCGACCCCATGAGGAAATTTCATCTCTTTGAGCTGGAACCCTGTCCTGCGAAGGATGCCAGAAAACTATGAAGGGAGTCTTCAGGCAGGTGGCACAAACTATATCTGCGAGTGCTTTGGCCTGCTCGGCGCTGAGGAAGTGGGAGGGAATTGTAGCTAATTCCCAGACTGTGGGAATGTTTGGGGCTCTAGAGCAGTGCGTCGCCTCAACACCGACTACGCTATGGAGGAATTTGTGGCACCAAGCGCCTATCCGATTAAGGTTCGTTTGTGTGAGTGCGAGGGCCAGGCCATAACGCAGGGTGGGAACACATGTAGTTCTAAACCCTAAACCCTAAACCCTAAACCCTGAAGATACATAATCTCTGACGTTCCTGAAGCAGCTTAGGCGTTGGGGCTAGGCTTGGCGCTTTGGATTTACCTTAAACCCTAAACCCTAAACCCCGAACCCTACACCCTAAACCCCAAAACCCAAAACCCTTTGGGGGCAGTTGGGATGTGCCCTACGACAGCAGTCCTGAATCAGCAAGGAGCCTACCAGGAGACTGAAAAAGCCTATGCTCTAGACCCGACCTCGAAGGACTACACTACTGCTGCCCTAAACCCTAAACCCTAAACCCTAAACCCTAAATCCTAAACCCTAAAACCCTAAACCCTAAACTTTACCTTAAACCCTAAACCCTAAACCCTAAACCCTAAACCCTAAACTTTACCTTAAACCCTAAACCCTAAACCCGGAACCCCCAAACTCGGCTTTAGAAGGGCTCGAAGCTTCCCCGCTCCTTTGAGTAGCCACCGCCGCAGGTGACAGGGCAGGCGGACCTGGATCAGACGACGCTTGGGCTTTAGAGCTCAGGGTTCAGGTGGGTTGGGTTTGGGGTTTGGGGTTGGGGTTTTAGGGTTTGGGGTTTAGGATTTGGGGTTTAGGGTTTGGGGTTTGGGGTTTAGGGTTTAATGTTGGACCTGGTTTAGTGGGGGCCTCCTCTTAAAAGTCAATTTGGCCGTGTTATTCAGGACACCCTGACTGTTTGGGGGTCCCTCTTTAAAGTCAAACGGTCCGGGCGCCGCAAGAAAAATTCCACGTGGCGCGCCTTTAAAAAAGATTGCCGGGCATCGCTGCCCCTTTTAAACTTATCTAAACTCCTCCCTATTTAAATCATATAAACCCCCGGGGCCATCTAAACAAAGCTAAGTCCAGCCTCGACTGTTCAGGGGGGGGGCCCACATTAAACAGGGTCCCACATTAGGGCTTGGGGTTTAGGCTTTGGGGTCTAGGGTTTAGGGGTTAAGGGTGTAGTGTAGGTGTTTTGGGGCTTTAGGGCTTTTGGGGGGTTTAGGGTGTTTGGGCTTTGGGTGTGTTAGGCTTTTGTGGTCTAGCGGGTTAGGGTCCAAGTTAGCATGCTGAGGCCCGCAAAGTGATGGAAGCTTCAGATGGGGCGGCCTTCGATGCTTAGAGTGCTGGGGGGTCCGCAAGTCAAATGCATGGGGTCCAGGGAAGTTGCGAGGTCTTTAGTATTTAGGCTAGCTACCTGGTCCCTTAGTAGGGGACCCCTTTTCTGCCCCTTGTATACCCTGTTTAACCCAAGGGCCCATGCCCATGTAACTACCCTTAGACTAGGGCTTCGGCATAAGGGGTTTGGGGTTAGGGGGATTTAGGGTGTCAGGTTTAAGCTGGCCCGAAAGTTGTCTCCAAAGGGCTGTGGGATGTTCCAGGTTTCCAAGAAACACCAGGTTGGCCCACAAAATCTGGGAAAAACCCATATTTCGAAATAGTTAGGGTCCTCCTCAACCCAATCAAGAAGTGCGAAAGATGTTTAAAACAAAAATCCCCAAATATACCTCCTAAAACAACTTCTAAACCCTAAACCCTAAACCCTAAACCCTAGACTCTAAAACCCTCAACCCTAAATCGTAAACTCCACACCGAAGCCCCGGAAACCGCCCTAACAACCCGAGCCCATTGGGCGATGGAAGGGAGGGCGGTGCAAGGGCGCCATATTCCCCAAATGAGGGTGCTTAAGAATCCCAAATAAGCCTTAATGAAAACGGGGAGTCTGGGTCCCTTACAGCACCCCCCCCCCTCCTTGCCACCCCCTCTGCTGCCTTATGACTAGCAACCCAACCGTATTGGGGGATGGACCACCGAGACCCAAGAGTAACCGGGGAACACAAAGGAGGGTTTAGGGTTTAGGGTTTAGGGTTTAGGGTTTAGGGTTTAGGGTTTAGGGTTTAGGGTTTAGGGTTTAGGGTTTAGGGTTTAGGGTTTAGGGGGGTGCCCTTTTGGTTTCAAAGGGGCTGTGAAGGGAGCGCCAGCCGCTCAAAAAACAAGCAGGAAAAAAGGGGCCTACTCCCTAAGGGTAGTTACAGGGTGCCTCATTAGGGGCCCCAAAAGGTACCCCTTATATACCCCTTACATACCCTAGACAAATTTAACGGCACATACGTCCAAACCTTTAAAGGAGGTCAGGGACCATATTGAGGGCCCATGAAACTAGCCTCAGATACTCTGGGTCCTAGCCCTAAACACTCCCAAAACCTAAACGCCGTAAACCCTAAACCCTAAACCCTAAACCCTAAACCCTAAGAGTTCTGGGGGATGGACCAGGTGGTCCACTCGCTGTACTGGCAGTCCTGCATGGGCCTTGGCGCATGCTCGGGTCTTCTCAGCTGAAGCCCTAAGCCCTAAGCCCTAAGCCCTAAGCCCTAAACCCTAAACCCTAGACCCTAGACCCTAGTCCCTAGACCCTAGACCCTAGACCCTAGACCCTAAACCCTAAGCAAGTCCTACACCGTAAACCCTGTCGAGACTGGTGGTGTTAGTGTGGCCCTAGACCCTAGACCCTAAACCCTAAGCAAGTCCTACACCGTAAACCCTGTCGAGACTGGTGGTGTTAGTGTGGCTTTACGGGTTTAGAGCTAGAGTTTAGGGGGCTCACGGTTTGGGTCCTTTCTGGCTTCGGAGTTTTTTGGCCCCTTGGTACCCTTCCACATCATCACCCTAAAACCTAATTCCCCTAAACCCCCTAAACCCTTCAGTTTCTGCAGCAGCTACTCCTTTGGGGGGGAATACTGGGAACAGCCAAGACCCGAGCCCTCGAAACTCTAGTTGGACGTTGTGAACAATCCCCGCACACACCGTAAACCCTAAAGTTTGGGAACTCCAGTTGTCAAAATAACAAGCTCATGCCCACGACGACAGGAGGGATCTAGGGCTGGGCTTACGAAAGGCCCCAAATGGCCCAAAACCCTAAACCCTAAACCTCAAACCCTACACCCCAAACGCTAAACCCCAAACCCATATTTTCGGGGGGCTAGTTCAAGAGACCCAAGCATAGGGACCCGGGGACCCTGGCACGGCACCGCAGTCGGACACGCACGGCTCCGCCTGCCGCCAAGGGGTGTAGGGTTCAGGTTTAGGGTTTAGGGCTTAGGCTTTAGGCTTTCGGCTTTAGGCTTTAGGCTTTAGGCTTTAGGCTTTAGGCTTTCGGCTTTAGGCTTTAGGCTTTAGGCCTTAGGCCTTAGGCTTTAAGGCTTTAGGCTTTAGGCTTTAGGCTTTAGGGCTTTAGGGTTTAGGGGGTTTAGGGAAGCTGATCTGCGAGGTCTTCATTAGGAAAACCCAGGTTCAGGGTGTAGGGCCTAAACCCCATATGTATGCACATGATGGACACTTTCTTTACGGGTGTCGGGCTACTTTTCTTCTACATGCTATGGGGTCGAAAGGACCTGCTTTCGGGGGCTGAGGGCTTAGACCTTAATGGTTTAGAGCTTAGGGCTCATCTGGGGTAAGGGATAGGGTTAGGTTGATGGTTGAGGGTTGGGGGTTGAGGTTGAGGGTTGAGGGTTGAGGGTTTAGGGCTTAGGGGGGAGAGGATTGAAAAGCTTCACGTTTAGGATTCAAGGTTAAGGGTTGTTGGGGATTTGGCGAGTACCCTGTTTCAACCCGGAGACCCACGACCCCAAACCCCGCGACCCCAAACAAACCCTAAACCCTAAACCCTACGACTAAAGCCTAAACCCTTAGCACCAAACCTAAAGCCTAACCCCCCCACCCAAACCCTAAACCCCTAAACCCCAAACCCAAACGCCCCCAACCTTAAACACTAACCCTAAGCCCCAAACCCTAAATCCAAACCCTTAACCCTTAACCCCACGACCCCCAGCGCCACGAACCTGCCCAAACCCAAAACCCTAAGAACTCAAACCCTAAAACCCTAAACCCCAACCCTAACCCTAAACCCAAAACCCAGACCTAAACCCTAAACCCTAAACCCAAACCCTAAACCCTAAACCCTAAACCCTAAACCCTAAACCTAAACCCCAAACCCGACCTCCACCTCAGGGCCCTCGCAGGGCCCTCCCCCTGCAACGGCTGCGGCGGCGATCCGCCGGTGCCGCTCCTGGGCTCGTAGGGGGAAAAAAAAAAAGACCCCTTAGGGTTTAGGTTTAGGGTTTAGGGTTTAGGGTTTAGGGTTTAGGGTTTTAGGGTTTAGGGTTTAGGGTTTAGGGTTTAGGGTTTAGGGTTTAGGGTTTAGGGTTTAGGGTTTAGGGTTTAGGGTTTAGGGTTTAGGGTTTAGGGTTTAGGGGGTTTTAGGGTTTTTGGGTTTAGGGTTTGGTGTTTTTGGAGTTCGGGATGCGGATAGGGGGTTCTAGGGCTAACATCTGTCTTCAGCGATACAATCTGGTCACTCCTACTTCTGAAGGTGGTGCGGCCTGCAACTTTGCACCCTAAACCCGAAACCCTAAACCCTAACCCTAAACCTAACCTAAACCCTAAACCCTAAACCCCTTCGGAGGGCAACTGGGCAGAAAGCAAACCTCTGTCCGCAACTTCCCAGAACCGGAAAGGGTTACAGTGTGCTGGACTCTATCATAAGAACCCAAAACCCACTTTTCGTGGATTCCCTATGAACCCTGTAAGGGATATTATTGTAAAAACCTACAAAAAAGTAGGTTTTGGGTTTGTAAGGTAAATAGATCCTGAGTAGACACCGACGCCGCTCGCACAATCCCCACCTCAAAAACATTAGGACAAAGATGCTTCGAGAGCACCCTAAACGCCTTGAAACACTATGCGCACTCTGTTGGTCCTCCTTGGATTGTTGACGGGACATTCACACACCATCTGAGGGGCGAGGGGCATTCCAGGAAACGTCTGGGCACAGGCACCGCAGAGAAAAACAAAAGTGCGTGTAGACGTCACAGATGCGTGCTCTGGCCTTTGCAGGTGTTCTGCCTGTCATCCTACATTTTAAAACCGCTGCATTTGTTGTGTATCTGTGCTGGTTTTCATGTTCCCCAAGAAGGGGAAGAGAGGGGGGAACGGGGGAGGGGAAGGGGGAAAGGAAAGACTGTGCTGCACAAAACATCCCAACTGAGGGTGGGAACAATGAAATAAGTAGCATTGAACTATTGACCACACATGAAACTTAATGCAATGAGAAACAGAAAGATAAGAACATCATACAGAGTATATAAAGGAAAGTAATGATAACAGTGTTCATCACGAACTCCATATGTTGGGATGTTCCCCGTTATACTAACAGTCCTTAATAGGGATTGCAGCACCCCCTATTATCATCCTTCATAAGGACTGCTAGCGTGAAGAGAACCTCCCACGGAAAATGGGTAACGCAACCCCCGTACCAGGCATATCTGCTTGGGGCTCGGGCGTGCATTCCGCTGCAGGGGCACGCCGACCACTGTTGCCACGCAGCCCACCTGGTTTGGGGTTTGGGGTTTATAGGGTTTTGGGGTTTAGGGTTGGGGTTGGGGGTTTAGGGTCCGCCGACCCTGGCGGCGTGTTGGATGGGAAAAGGAGGTGAAAACCTAAAACCTCCCCCCCCCCCCACCCCCCCCACCCCCCCCCCCCCCGCCCCCCCCCCCACCCCCCCCCCCCCCCCCCCACCCCCCCCCCCCCCCCCCCCCCCCCCCCCACCCCCCCCCCCCCGACCCCCCCCGCTTGAGCTTCCTGGTGCTACGCCCTGCCCCCCCCAAACGTTTCACAGAACTCTGCCGAGCAGGCTGGGATGATCTTCGAACCATGCGAGCGGGTTTAGACCTCTCAACTATGCTCCAGCGGGGTCGGCGGCTTGAGCCGGAGGCTCTTAAATTTGGGGTTTAGGGTTTAGGGTTTGGGGTTCAGGGTTTAGGGTTTAGGGTTTAGGGTTTAGGGCCACATACACGCCCTGAGCCCTGAACCCTGCACCCTCATCACCAACCCGCAGTTAACAACTCTCAGCCTAGACCGAAAAGAGTCAGGCACCTATGCTTGAGGTGTTGAGCAGACAGACAGCTATCAAAAAGGGGGCTGCGACGGGTGGGAAGATGAGGAGGTTGAAGGCTCAGGGTGTAGAGACTATCAGGAGACTCTATAGCCAACCTGAACCTTAGGGTTTACAGGGTTTAGAGGGTTTATAGGGCTTATGGGGGTTTATGGGGGTTTATGGGGGTTTAGGGTTAGGTTGAGGGTTTAGAGGGTTTGGAGGGTTGAGGGAGGTTTAGGGGGGTTTAGAGGGTTTACGGGGGCTTATGGGGGTTAGAGGGTTTAAAAGGTTTGTGCTGCTTATAGGTTTCTAGGGCGTTTAGGGCTGGCAGGGCTTGGTTTTCCCCCCCCCAAGAGTAAACCGAAGAAAGGGGTGCCCCCTTTTTGTTGACGGGGGCTTGCTTCTGCGCATCCTAGCGAACCGCTCTGAGGCACCTGCAACATGACATCCCGACATCCCACGTCGCACGTCTCACCCCCCTACCCCCCGCGTCGCCCCTCCGACTCTGCAGCCGTGGGACACGCAGTCGACAGGCTTCTGGTGCGAGCACTCCGCCTGGCTCCAGGTTTAGATGGCTACAGTAGAGTTTTTGGGGCTTGGGTTTAGGCGCCCCCTAAACTCTAAACCCTAAACCCTAGACCCTGAACCCTAGGCCCTAGACCCTAAACCCTAGACCCTAGACCCTACACCCCAAACCCTATAAACCCTAAACCCTAAACCCTAAACCCTAAACCCTAAACCCTAAACCCTAAACCCTAAACCCTAAACCCCAACGCAGAGTAGCCCCCCCCCCCCCCCCGCCCATTATCATCCTTCGGGCAAGGTGCTCGGACCAATGGATGCACTGATGGACGCAACAGGAAAACCCTAAACCCTTAACCCTAGACACCTAAATCCCTAAATCCCTAAACCCCAAAACCCCTAAACCCCCAAACGCCCAAACCCCTAATTCCCCAAACCCCTAAACCCCCAAACCCCTAAACTCCTAAACCCCAAAACCCCAAAACCCCTAAACCCTAAAACCCATAAACCCCTAAACCCCCAAACCACGGAGGTCCTAAGAAAGACATGGGGGTTTACGAAAATAAGGGACCCCTAATATAGATCCCCAAACAGTCGGTATTAAACGGACCCCCAAATAAGGTACCCCAACCCTAAACCCTAAACCCTAAACCCTAAACCCTAAGGTACCCCTATCCTCAGAAACCCCAAAATTGGAGCCGGAGCCTGCGCGCAGCTCTCCAGCTCCTCCTCGGTCAATGTGGGGCTTCTTTTGCTGCAAGCTAGGGTTCAGGGTTTAGGGTTTAGGGTTTAGGGTTTAGGGTTTAGGGTTTAGGGTTTAGGGTTTGGGGTTTAGGGTTTAGGGTTTAGGGTTTAGGGTTTAGGCTTAGTTTAGGGCTTAGGGTTTTAGGGTTTAGGGTTTAGGGTTTAGTGTCAAGGTTTAGGGCAAACTACTACTAGTTGCTTAAGAACCCGTTCTTAAGCAATTCGTAGACTAGGGTCTAGGGTTTGGGGTCTGGGGTTTGAGGTTTCGGGGTTAGGGGTTTGGGGCTTGGGGTTTAGGGTTTAGGGGGAGTACAGTATAGTATTTCTAGGGGCCGTGCTTCCAGTTCCTTGAACAAGCATTGTAGAAATCCGGGATTTCCCACCGGAACAGACAGCCTGCAAGTGTGCGTCAGCTGCCGCCGAAGCTCTCATCACTTCGAGCCAGGAACCAAAACCCGATATCCTAAACCCTAGACCCTAAACCCTAAACCCTAAACCCTAAACCCTAAACCCTAAACCCAAAAACAAACCACCAGAGGCACCGGAGTTGGGCCAACGACCAGGAAAAGAGCACCTGAGCTTCTCCACGCATACCGAGATCTGGATCTTAGTAGCCCAGTAACCATATAGGGTTTAGGGTTTAGGGTTTAGGGTTTAGGGTTTAGGGTTCAGGGTTCAGGGTTCAGGGTTTGGGGCAATCATCTTATAATCAGGGCACCCTTTTTTTGGTTCGTTACTTTCTAAGGGAACCCAGAACCAAAAAATAAAAATAAAAAAGGCCAAGGGTACCACTGGGCAACCAAGGGGTTGCAGGTGCCGAAATTACGGCCAAGGCATCGCAGCCTCGCAGCCACACCTTGGGGACGACATGAACCCTAAAAGGGTTTATGGGTCATGTAACCTCAATAGGAATTATAGGTAGTATAGGGCATATGACCCCAATTTTAGGGTTTAGGGTTTAGGGTTTAGGGTTTAGGGTTCAGGGTTTAGGGTTTAGGGTTTAGGGTTTAGGGTTTAGGGTTTAGGGTCCTCAAGGCAGACCCGAGCTCCTCGAACTCCTTGCAATCGGCCGCGGAAAGCTTGGCCATGAGCCTGGCGTGAAGGGGCATGAGAATGGATTGTGAGTTACCCTAAACCCTAAACCCTAAACCCTGAACCCTAAAGTCGGCGTACGAGAGTGGCCGGTTCAGGGTTTTTTAGGATTCAGGCACCGAGAACTCAACCCTACACATCCGCCAGAAGCCCTAAACCCTAAACCCTAAACCCTAAACCCCAAACCCCAAACCCTAAACCCTAAACCCCTAAGCCCAAACCTTAAACCCAAACCCCAAACCCTAGACCCGAGCTGCGCAACCTGGGCGAAACCCTACGCTTTTCTACACTTTCAACCCCTGAACGCTGCAGCACCCTAAGCTCCAACACCTCAACCTTAGACCACATAAACCTCTGAGCTTTAAGTCGGGCGTTCGTGTTTTGAAACTCTGCCCCAGTGCCTCCTTACGACATCCTCCGCTTCTCCTGCCCGGAGCAGGGTTGCACAGCATCAGGGCAACCTCAAGCCCGAAACCCTACACATCCTTAAGCCCTATAAAACCCTAAACTCTACAGTTTCAAGACATAATGCCAGGTGTATAGAAAGTCTCTGTATCCCCCCTCCCTGGTGAGCCCGAGAAAAGCTGACACAGGTAGTAGGAAACAATCGCAAGAACCGGATTTCGACTGTCCTTCCGAATTCTACCCCTCCACGTCCAATAAAACAGAGAAGGAAGTAGGGACATGTTTTACAACACCATTGTCCTGCAGATAGGTGGAGAGCGGGTGGGGGGGGGAGGGTGGGCTTGCAATCTTTGCAGGGCCTGTACAAAAGCTATCACGAAAAAATCATACGGGGGCCCTACAAGACTAAAGGTTCTGGAGGAAGGAGAAGGTACGCCCTTTAACCCGATATGCCTTGAATCCTACATGCTGGATTCCGAACCCTAATGTCTACAAGCCTTGGAAGTTTGAATCAGAACCCGTATGAGCCCTGAATCCTGCAAGCCCTATAAACCCCGAACCTGAATCCCACACCCTGAACCTTCAACCCCTAAACCCTAATCCCTCTGCCCTCAACCCTAAACCCTAAACCCTAAACCCTAAATCGCAGGCCTCCCTTCACCGGCGCTGGCGGAGCTCCCACGGCGGCACTTCCGAAGTCCACGACGCCACCCCGACGGCGAAGGTCCCTTGGCAGGCTTTTCGGGGCGGCTCTCAGGGTTTAGGGTTTAGGGTTTAGGGTTTAGGGGTTTAGGGCATGGAGAAGAGGGTGGAAGGCTGCTAGGCTTTGAGGTTTAGAGGCTTAGGCTTAGGGCTTGTAGGGCTCTGCTTGGGCTTCGGAGGTAAAGGTCGGCCAGGGTTTGCTACTTCGGTTCGGCGCCCCACACCAAGCTAATCCAGGACTCATCAAACCCCAACCACACCCTTCCTCCCCTAAACCAGGGTTTAGGGTTTAGGGTTTAGGTTGGTTTCAGTCTTTCTTGGTAGCCCAGAGGCACCGTTTTGCCCCTTTTTGGGCTTCAAGGTTCTCTTCGGCCTAAACCCTACACCCTAAACCCTAAACCCTAAACCCTAAACCCTAAACCCCAAACCCTAAACCCTAAACCCTAAACCCTAAACCCTAAACCCACTTCGGCTCTGAGCTCCCGTCTCCTCCCGAACCTCAGAGTAGCGATTCCGCTTCCGCTGCCCGCCACCGCACCTGACAGAGCCCCGGACGTCGCGCGCTTGGGGTTTAGGGTTTCGGGTTTCGGGTTTAGGGTTTAGGGTTGTACTCTTTCTCGCTAACCCAAAACCCCGAAACCCAGACTCTCAATTTCTTGGGTTCTTAAGGGAAGGGGGGCTCATGTGGGGGGTATGTAACCCAAGGCTACTCCCTCAGCCTTCCTAAGCTTTCCTAAGATTCCCCACCCCCCCTTGAACCCCCCCCTCCGTTAAGAACCCTCTAGCTTAAACCCGAAAAGCCCACAAGCTTGATGAAACCTGAACCCAAAAAATGTTTTGGGTGCTGGGGCTACGGCGACTTGAGAATATTGTAGGAGCTACATACCTGACGTTTAGGGTTTAGGGTTTAGGGTTTAGGGTTTAGGGTTCAGGGTTTTAGGTAAGGTGAGACAGGCGAGCTCTTCTAAGGGGATTTGTTCTCGCAGTGCTTTCAGCCAGAAGCGGAGCTCCTCCCCAGCTTGCTTCGAGGCTTGGGGTTTCTGAGTTTAGGCTTTAGGGCTTTGGGGTTTTGGGGTTTTGGGTCTTAGGCTTCAGGGTTGCAGCTATTGTGGTTCTTGATACCTCTCCACTCCAATCCAATCTCCATATGGTCAGTTCTCTAAATTATGGTCGCGCTTGGGGTCCATATCATAAGGCGGCCCCTCTGGTTTCGGGTACCCAAGAGGGACCCTAACTTGCAGAACTGCAGATGGTCGTTGCCTAGACAACTAGTTTCCAGGCAACTTTCACAATCCTCTTAAGTTAACTGAAGATACATTCGCCAAGGGCGTCTTACTGCCGCCCCATGTTCAACCCTGAACCCCAACTGAACCCCTTTCGGGGTAACCCTAAACCCTAAACCCCGAAAACCCCTAGTAAAACCCTTAGCGCTGCACCCAAACCCCTTGCACCCCAAAACCCATTGCCCCAAAACCTCTAAACACCACAACCCCCTGAAACCCAAATCCCAAAACCCTCAAAGCCCCAAACCACTCTAAACGCCCCTGAATCCTACAAAACCCCTAAACCCCCCAAAGCACCTAGCCCCCAAACCCCCAAGCAGCCTAAACCCTAAACCCTAAACCCTCAACCCTAAACCCTAAACCCTAAACCCTGAACCCCAAACCCCAAATCCCAAACCCTAAACCCTAAACCCGAAACCCTAAACCCTAAACCCTAAACCCTAAACCCTAAACAGCCGAAAGCTCAAACCCTAAACCCTAAACCCTAAAACCTAAACCCTAAACCTAAACCCCAAACCCTAAACCCTAAACCCCAAACCCCAAGGGAATCAGAATGCTTTGCCCCGGGCGTGACGGGCAGCGGGCCGCGCCGGCACTCGGACCAGGCGCCCCAGGTCGCCCACTCGCAGACCTGCGGGGCTTAGGGTTTAGGGTTTAGGGTTTAGGGTTTAGGGTTTAGGGGATAGGGTTTAGGGTTTAGGGTTGTGGGTTGTGGGTTGTGAGTTGTGAGGGTTTAGGGTTGTGAGGGTGTTTAGGGGTTTAGGGTGTTGAGGGGGTATTTAGGGGGTTTAGGGTGTTTAGGGGGTACTTAGTAGGGGGTTTAGGGGGTTTTGGGGGGGTTTAGGGGGTTCAGGGGGTTTAGGGGGTGTAGGGTTTAGGGGGTTCAGGGTTCAGGGTTCAATACGGTTTACGGTTCTAGGGATTAGGCATCATTCCGTGGTGACAATCACGTAGATCAACCCCCATACACCCACGTGACCCCAGACCTCAAACCCCCCAAACCCACCTAAACCCCAAACCCCGAAGCCCTAAGCCCTACACCTCAAACTCCAAACCCAAAACCCCAGACCCCAACAACCCCAACACCCAAAACCCTAAAACCCAAAACCACCAAAACCACCAAAACCCCAAAGATCCCCAAACCCCCCTTCAAAACCCCCCAAAACCCCCCAAAACCCCAAAATCCCAAAACCCCCAAAACTCCAACACCCTACACACGGGAGCCCCTGCAAGAGACCCCTTGGAGGTTCATGGTACTTAGTAACCCAACTACAACCGCAGGTCTTTTCAGCCAACTATCACCCTATTAGGGCACTTAAGGGGCTTCTAAGTGGGTTATAACAACATTCCTAATTGGGTGATAACCCTAAACCCTAAACCCCAAACCCCAAACCCTAAACCCTAAACCCTAAACCCTAAACCCCAAACCTGAACCTCCCAGCGGCGCACCTCGGCCGGCTGTGTGCAGGGCGCCAGCAGGCAGGGCTGGACTTCCTGGCCGTCTCCGCCCTGGCGCCGAGGTCGGAAGCTTTAGGGGGCTTTAAGGGCTTTAAGGGCTTTCAGGGTTTGGGGTGTAGGGCCTTTGAGGGTTTAGGGTTTAGGGTTTAGGGTTTAGGGTTTAGGGTTTAGGGTTTAAGGTTTAGGGGTTAAAGGGCTTTAAGGGTTTAAGGGTTCAGGGTTTTAAGGGCTTAGGGTTCAGGGTTTAAGGGTTTAGGGGTTTGAGGGTTTTAAGGGTTTAAGGGGTTTAAGGGTTAGGGGTTTAGGGGAGGGGGATGGGAGGAAGGGAATTATGAGGTTGAACATCGCACGCTAGACTACCACCATAGGTTTACACAATATTGCTTCTAGAAATATAAAATATAATTCTCTTTGCAAAATAATCGCGATTCGGATATACAATACATATTAGGTGCGATCGGTTAAGGGTTCAGGGTTTAGGGTTCAAGGGTTTACTGTGTTCAGGGTTTAGGGTTCAGGGTTCTAAACGCTTCAGGGTTCAGGGTTTCGGGTTGATGGGTTTAGAAAAGGGTGTTACTGGGTATCCTCCCGGGCCTCGGGGTGTTGGGATCTTTTGTGGGAGGGGGTTTAGGGTTTAGGGTTTAGGGTGTAAGGTTTGGGGTTTAGGGTTTGGGGTTTAGGGTTTAGGGTTTGGGGTTTGGGGTTTAGGGAGGGAGTTTTGGGGTGTTTGGTTGCTTTTGGGGGGCTTGGAAGCTTCAGGGCTTAGGATGCGTCCCAGGAGTTGCGGGCTTGGGACTATTCAGGGTCGAAACCCCAACCGGTATGAACCTCGCAAGCCCCGAAGAACCCGACCCTAAACCCCAAACCCCAAACCCTGAACCCTAAACCCCAAACTCAAAACCCTAAACCCTAAACCCTAAACCCTAAACCCTAATTAAACCCTAAACCCTAAACCCATCCGGATGGCCTTGCAGGGCTTTCCGTCGTGTGCTGCCTTCGTGAGCCGCGGAGGCTTCCGGGCTTCGGGCTTGGGGAAACCGAGGGTTTAGGGTTTAGGGTTTAGGGTTTAGGGTTTAGGGTTTAGGGTTTAGGGCTTAGGAGTTCATGCGGCTTCTGAAGTGTGAAGTGACTGGGTTCGGGTAGCCAGGGCGTTTTAGCGTTTAGGGTTTATGGGCTTAGCGGCCTAGGTCTTCGGGAAACCGCTCAACGCACGGGGAGCCAGGGTGGTTTAGGATGTTTGACTAGACCCCAGCGTAACCTAGGAATAAAAGCGTGCCCTTTTTGATGTTAACGGGGCTTGTAGGGGAACCGAAACTCGAAAGAAAGGGATCAAAGGGCCTACTCTAGGTCCTAGCCCTAAACCCTAACCCAAAACCCCAAACCCTAAACCCCAAGCCCTAAGCCCTAAACCCTAAACCAAAAAGAGAACGGAGTAAGGGCCTATTCGAGGCAACTGGCCTCGGTATCCCCAAATGCTCCCAAATGCTCCCAAGTTGCGGGTTCAGGGCTGAGACCCTGCGGTTTAGGGATTTCGGGTTTAGGGCTTAGGCCTTAGGGTTTAGGGTTTAGGGTTAGGTCACACACATGCACTGAACCCTACTTGGAGGTTCATGGTACTCACCAACCAGATAGTAACTGCACTTATGACCCAACTATATTAACCATATTAGGGTAAAATGGCCTTAGAATTGGGTTCTGAATACAGCTGTAATTGGCAATTAAGTACCACGAGCCTCCAAGTAGGGTGTTCAGGGTTTAGGGTTGGGTAAAGCAGAACGGGACCACAAACACGGAAAATAACACCGAACAAACGCAGAAATCACCCAACAAATCCCACGCACCCTAAATGCAACCTAGTCCCACGCACCCCAAACGCAACTCGCACGGGTTGGGTTTAGGGTTTAGGGCTTGCTTTTCGAGCTTCGCCCGTAGAATGCGATTTCTGCGTCCAGGGGAGCGACTTGGCCAAGGCAGCTCCCCCAAACTGAGCGCAGGCCTGCTTCCAGGCCTGCGGGGATCTCCGACGTGCTGCCCAAAGGCCAATTTCTGGCCCTTCAGAGGCGCTTCTTGAGGGCTCTTAGGGTTTAGGGGTTAGGGTTAGGGTTAGGGTTTAGGGTTTAGGGTTTAGGGTTTAGGGTGTTAGGGTTTAGGGTTTAGGGTTTAGGGTTTAGGGTTTAGGGTTTAGGGTTTAGGGTTTAGGGTTTAGGGTTTAGGGCTTAGGGCTTAGGGCTTAGGGTTTAGGGCTCCCTAAACCCGAAAGAACCTACGTCCCGAACTGTGGCTGAAGGGCCTGCTGGCTGCTCAGAGTCCTTTGGCCAGCGCCAAGAAAAATGAAGACCGCGTGGGCTTGGAGTTGCGGTTGAGGGTTGAGGGGGTTGAGGGGGTTGAGGGGGTTGAGGGGGTTGAGGGGGTTGAGGGGGTTGAGGGGGTTGAGGGGGTTGAGGGGGTTGAGGGGGTTGAGGGGGTTGAGGGGGTTGAGGGGGTTGAGGGGGTTGAGGGTGCTTTAGGCACGATGGGGTTTTGGGGTTTGGGAAGGATTCGATCATGAAGGGCTACCTCGAAGCTTACCCTCATGTAGAGCAAGTCCCCTGCAGCCAGAAGTTTACTTTTGGCACAAGGCCCCCTTTAGGGTTTAGGGTTTAGGGTTTAGGGTTTAGGGTTTAGGGTTTAGGGTTTAGGGTTTAGGGTTTAGGGTTTAGGGTTTAGGGTTCACATCACAGAGTTCATAGGTCCTACACCCAAGAATTCTATGAGACCCTTTGTACCCTAAATCGTAAAACCCTAGCAATAGTTCGAAGGTGATAAGGTCAGTTCTCGAAATTATGGGCCCTTTGTGGGTACCCTAAATTCTAGGGGCCGCGTCATACTGGTAACCCAGAAGAGCAGTGACCATATACCTGTAGGTCAGACCTTCACTTACGAGGTCACCCTAAACCCTAAACCCTAAACCCTAAACCCCAAACCCTAAACCCCAAACCCCCAAACCCTAAACCGGGCGGAACCTGAGCCGATCCACATAGGGCAGCATCTCAGTGCTAGCTTCGGGTCGACCTGAAGAACCCCCAAAACCTACATTTTTCTAGTTTAGGGTTCAGGGTTCAGGGTTTAGGGCTCAGGGTTTAGGGTTTAGGGTTCCGGGTTTAGGGTTTAGGGAATGGGGTCGAACAGTACCCCTGATAAGATTCTTCGGGAACCTACAAAAGTAGGTTTGAGGGCCGGGTTCCTGAGTAGGGCTTGTAGGGCTGCTGAGAGCAACTCCATGTGAAACGGATTCGGCGGAGAGCGCGCTTTGCGCGCGAGGGGCGCGCGGGCGCAGGCGCTTGCGGAGCGCGATGTCCGAGTTCGTCGCATGCTGCGCGGACTTAGCCCTACCAACCCGAATTGCCGTAATAGGGTTTAGGGTTTAGGGCAACACTAACAGCCCTAATCATAGCCCTAAGAAGCCCGAACAACCCCAAATTCCTCAGCCCTAAACAACCCCCTAAACCCTAAACCGGTCTGGCTTCGCCAGAGATGGGCAGCTATTGAGACAAAACACACTGCAAATTCGTGTCCCCAGGCCCCATTACTCCCTCAGGAAGCTTAGAGTTGGGGCTGTTTAGGGGTTTAAGCTTTCGGCTAGGGTTTAGGGTTTAGGGTTTAGGGTTTAGGGTTTAGGGTTTAGGGTTTAGGGTTTAGGGTTTAGGGTTTAGGGTTTAGGGTTTAGGGTTTAGGGTTTAGGGTCCCCTACAGCGTCTGGGCTCCTTCAGGGAGGGATCCTGAGGTGTGGGGGTTACCAGAGCTGCGGACTCTCCTTCCGAAGGTCGAGATGTGCGGATTTGGGGTTTAGGGTTCAGGGTTTAGGGTTTAGGGTTCAGCATCTCAAGTTCGAGCATTTACTAGGCCAGCCGTGTATCTAGGCAACGGAAAAAACCCACCCGCCCAAAGAATCCCATAACATTAAGAAAATAGAAGGTTACTTATTTTCTCTTCGGATGCACCAATCACGCCGTAGTACCAAGCACTTAACACAAGCCACACCCGGCCTTGAGGCCTTGAAACCCTAAACACCAGGCCTTGAGGCCCTGAAACCCTAAACACTAGGCCTTGAGGCCCTGAAACCCTGAAACCTAAATACTAGGCCGTGAGGCCGTGAAACCCTAAACAGCAGGCCTTGAGGCCCTGAATCCCTAAACACCAGGCCGTGAGGCCTTGAAACCCTAACCATTAGGCCCGGAAATCCTAGACACCTTTGGACGAAACGACCTTGCCCAGTAAAAAATGACCTAGCCCAGTAAAAAAATTACCTAGCCCAGTAAAAAATGACCTTGCCCAGTAAAAAAATGACCTTGCCCAGTAAAAAAAAATGACCTTGCCCAGTAATGGACCTTGCCCAGTAAAAAAATGACCTTGCCCAGTAAAAAAATGACCTTGCCCAGTAAAAAAATGACCTTGCCCAGTAAAAAAATGACCTTGCCCAGTAAAAAAATGACCTTGCCCAGTAAAAAATGACCTTGCCCAGTAAAAAAATGACCTTGCCCAGTAATGACCTTGCCCAGTAAGAAAATGACCTTGCCCAGTAAAAAAATGACCTTGCCCAGTAAAAAAATGACCTTGCCCAGTAAAAAAATGACCTTGCCCAGTAAAAAATGACCTTGCCCAGTAAAAAAATGACCTTGCCCAGTAAAAAAATGACCTTGCCCAGTAAAAAAATGACCTTGCCCAATAAAAAAATGACCTTGCCCAGTAAAAAAATGACCTTGCCCAGTAAAAAAATGACCTTGCCCAATAAAAAAAGGACCTTGCCCAGTAAAAAATGACCTTGCCCAGTAAAAAAATGACCTTGCCCAGTAATGACCTTGCCCAGTAAAAAAATGACCTTGCCCAGTAAAAAGATGACCTTGCCCAGTAAAAAGATGACCTTGCCCAGTAAAAAGATGACCTTGCCCAGTAAAAAGATGACCTTGCCCAGTAACATTTTTACTGGGCAAGGTCATTTTTTTGCTGGGCAAGGTCATTTTTTTACTGGGCAAGGTCGTTTTTTTGACGAAACGACCTTGCCCAGTAAAAAAACGACCTTGCCCAGTAAAAAAATGACCTTGCCCAGTAAAAAAATGACCTTGCCCAGTAAAAAAATGACCTTGCCCAGTAACTCCTTAACATTTAAATTTTATATGAAAGAGAGGTTTAGGGTTTAGGGTTTAGGGTTTAGGGTTTAGGGTTTAGGGTTTAGGGCTAGGGTTTGGGGGTTTAGGGGCTTTAGGGACTTAGAGGCTTAGCCTGGGGATTGAGAGCTTTGGGGGTTTAGGGTTTAGAGGGTTTAGAGGAGTGAGGGGCTAAGGGACTGAGAGCTCTCGGGGTTTAGGGTTCAGAGAGCTTAGGATTTGGGAGGTTTTGGGGCTTAGGGGTTAGGATGGGGCGATTCGTGGCAAAGCTGGTTGTAACCCTAAATATTCACCAACGCAGTATGTATATATATATATATATATTCTTATATATATATATATATATACAATATATGTATGTATATATATATATATATATATATTATGTATGCACATATACAAATAGTCGTTCTCTAAATTATGGTCCCTTTTGGTGTTGCTAGTATGAGGGGGCCTCTAAAATTGAGGGCACCCCAAAAAGGACCATAATTTGCAGAACTGACTATATGTGGATGTTTCAGAAATCAGGGGTATCTTATTGCGGTCCGTATTATCAGGGAATCCTACTACTACTTGGGGGACTGTTCTAGGGGTCCCGAATTTTCGTAAACCCCCATATGTAAGATATGACACAAAGTCCATGCTGCGGACAGTTCGGTTGCAAGCCTTTTGGGGGGGGTTAGGTTTCAAGGCTTGGGTACGGGTATAGTACCTCGAAACCACAAACCGTAAACTCCCCAACCCTCACAGCCCAAGCCCCAAAACCCCAAGCTCCCCCCTAAGCCAGGTTCAGGGCTTAGGGCTTAGGGCCTTAGGGCTCAGGGCTTAGGGCTTAGGGCTTAGGGCTTAGGGCTTCGGGTTTAGGGTTTAGGGTTTAGGGCTTACAGCCACACCTTGTGCTCAACAGGGCCGCAGATCTGGGAAAAAGGGCTGACTGCTCCGTCGCCCAGACCATAAAATCAATTGTCTTGAAAGTCGGCTTTGGGGTTCAGGGTTTAGGGTTTAGGGTTCAGGGTTCAGGTTTTAGGTTTAGGGTTTAGGAGGTTTCAGGCGATTTCAGGGTCTACAGCTTCAGGAGTTCTTAAGGTTTCAGGGTTTAGGGGTCTAGGCGCTTGGGTTTAGGGCCCTCTTCTCGATGAAAGGAGAAGGCCCCTAGTAGCAACTACAACCCCTGAACCATGAACCCTAAACCCTAAACCCTAAACCCTAAACCCTAAACCCTAAACCCCTGAACCATGGAAGCTCCGAAAGAATCAGCCCTGTAGGGTTTAGGGGTTTAAGGGGTTTAAGGGGTTAAGGGGTTTAAGGGGTTAAGTAAGGGGTTAAGGGGTTTAGGGGGTTTAGGGGGTTTAGGGGGTTTAGGGGGTTTAGGGGTTTAGGGTTTAGGGTACCCTAAACCCTAAACCCTAAACCCCTAAACCCCAAACCCTAAACCCTGAACCCCTAATAGACCCCTCCCTAGAAGCCGGAGTTCGTCGAGTTGTGCTTGGGGCTGAAAGCACTGCTGTTGGAGGAGTTGCTGTTGCGGTGCCCCACGCGGTTGCCTGGCCCAGGCCAGGGACATCCTCCTACACCCTAAGCCCTATTGGGGTTCGGGGTTTGGGGTTTAGGGTTTAGGGCTTGGGGTTTAGGGTTTAGGGTTTAGGGTTTAGGGTTTAGGGTTTAGGGTTTAGGGTTTAGGGTTTGAAGCCGCTCAGCCTCAAGCCCCAAAGCCCCCAATCACCCGAAGGCCAACATGGGCGTGTAGGATGGAGGGCTGTATGAACCCTAAACCCTAAACCCTAAACCCTAAACCCTAAATCCTAAACCCTAAACCCTAAACCCTAAACAGGGATTGGGGGCCCAGATCTTCCCAACTCCAGCTCCCTGAGACCTTTAGGGGCCAGGCCAGATGGTAAGGAAGCTGCGTTGACTCAGATGAGGGTCTCTACCACCCTCTTCCCCTTACTTGCTTTGGTAGCCCAGTATCCATACTACAATAAGGGCACCCTTTTTGGGGGGCTGGTTACTTTATAGAGGAACCTTGAACCAAAAAAAGGGGCAAAGGGGTACCGCTGGGCTGCCAAGCTTGACAAAAGGAATACCTTATTTCATGCTCAGATCCCTGGTTGCGAGAATCTGAGAAAGCACGGAGTCTAGTGCCTAGGGGCCCTAAAACCCTAAACCTCTAAACCCGTAAACCCCCGTAACCCTTAAGCCCCTACCTCTTCTTCCCCCCTGCTGGGGCCGTAACCCGACAAGACGCATATACTCTGTTAAGCCCTAGAAACCCACCTAAGCTCTCTGAAACCCTTATAGACCCCTGCTACGCCCTGTAAACCCTCTAAACCGCATAGGCCCTACGAAAACTACTTACTTAACTCTGGTGTTCAGGGCTGAGGAATTCGGGCCTATGCGCTTCTTCCAGACCTGACCTTCCCTTGCTTTCTGCCATGATTGTAAGGACTTAGGGCTTAGGGTTCCGGCTTGAAATTTAGGGTCTAGGGTTTCGGGCTTAGGGCTTATAGGGCTTCATGCGGCTTGCCAGGGCTTAGTCGGGTACAGCCGCCGAAGAAGTAAGTGGAAGAGTGCTTGTCTGCTTGTGACCAAGATGCCCCCAGCTGCCCCACCCTAAGCCCTAAACCCTGAATCCTAAACCCTAAACCCTAAACCCTAAACTTTCTTTACATGGCCATGCTGGATTTCTGCCCTCCAAGCCTTGCAACCCTAAACCCTAAACCCTAAACCCGGAATCATAAACCCTAAACCCTAAACCCTAAACCCTAAACCCTAAACCCTAAACCCCAAACCCTAAACCCTAAACCCTAAACCCTAAACCTAGCAAAGAAGCAACAAGAGCCCCCCGGCGAGCCTCGCTCTTGATTCATCCACATCCCGGTGATGCTGTCGGCATTCTCCTTACAGACCCGCGACCCTCTAGGGTTTAGGGTTTAGGGTTTAGGGTTTAGGGTTTAGGGTTTAGGGTTTAGGGTTTAGGGTTTTGGGTTTAGGGTTTAGGGTTTAGGGTTTTGGGTTTAGGGTTTAGGGGATACAGCTAAGGGACTAAAGGAGTGAACCTTATGAGGACCTTATGGGCTATTTGGGGGCTAATTAGGGGCTAAATGGGTATATAGGGACTATATAAGGTACGTATAGACTATAGGGACTATATAAGGTATAGTGTATACATAAAAAAAATATGTGTGTATATATATATATATATATGGTACCCCCCCCCCCCCCCAGTGACCTACCCTTTTTCGCCTTGTCTCAAGTCACCCAGCTGCACTGCAAGCAAACTCGGTGTACAATATAGCGTATTTCCTAGGGCGTAGACTAAAATACAACTAAAATCGCATACACGGGACAGTAGAAAAACCAAAAATACCAAAACCAAAAAACCAAAAAACCAAAACCAAAAAAAACCAAAAACACCAAAACCAAAAAAAAACAAAACCAAAAAAAACAAAAATACCAAAAACACCAATTTTCCGGGACTCTCAGGAAATCCCTATGAGGCTTCTCCAAGAGTTTCGGAAAATTGGTGTTTTTGGTATTTTTGTTTTTTTTGGTTTTGGTTTTTTTGGTTTTTTTGGTTTTGGTGTTTTTGGTTTTTTGGTTTTGGTATTTTGGCTTTTTGGTTCGCCTTCACGGTCACGAGGCAACAACTACGCATTTTTAAGTGTGCTTATGCTAATTGTGCTTTTCAGAAATAATATACAAGTGGTCTTTCTAGTGCTTCAGAACTATTTGTTTCGTTAGCCGCTAGTGTTTAGTGCATCTTTTGGTTGTACTCAAGTGTAGTAGACCTTATTCAGCCATTACTTGGTGCTCTGGTAGCTCAATTCGCATGGATAATATTTGCCTGGTAAATGCGATGAATTATCTAGAAGCAGCATTTGCAATACTTGTCTTGAGAAAAAGCATTTTATTGCACCATTCTCAACCAAAAAAAATGGCAAAGTAAGCGTTTAAAGTGCAAAATACTGTATTTATACAATTGTGTCTGTACTAGGCAAAGTATGCTCTCTGAAAAGTCCACTGAAATACCTTATGTTTACATATTCATGAACCGTTTTTATTTTTGAGTAATTCTTAAGCAAATAGCCCAGAATACCATTTAAAGGACCATACTCAACCAAAATACGAAAGAAGCACCATATTCAACCAAAATATGGCCAAGTGTGGTTTAAAGGGCAAATAGTGCTTTGTTGAGCAACTAATGCATTGAAACAGTTGTGTTTATACCAGGCAAAGTATAATTGAAGTACTATCTGCAAAGTCAAATGAAACACCTTATGTATACATATATATCGCAAGGGGTTGTATACAGGGGAATAAGATTGAGGGTCCCTTCTAGGGGTCCCTCCTTATACTCCTTGATAATTAAGAAATATATTCAACATATCCCTCGGGCACACCCCTTAGAAGAACTTCAGGGGGTATGGTAACATCCTTCCTTACATTCTCCTTTTCTAGGTAAAGGAATCTGGGTTTGGAGTATGTTGAAGGGGTATGTTGAAGGGTGTCTTAGAAACCCAAGAGCCCAAGTTTCAGACCAGCAGTGAGCTGCGGTTGCGGGTTGAGGCTTTCTTAACTCACCAGTTCTCAAAACAGTTTCGATGTTAGGTACCACCCGCCCGCCCCGACACTGAAGAAGGTACGGTTAAGAAAGATCCTGCAATTGAATTTCTGGTTGAAGACATTGCACCCTGAACCCTGAACCCTAAACCCGAAACCCTAAACCCTAAACCCTGAACCCTGAACCCTAAACCCTATAAACCCTAAACTGGGGTTCCCGAAATGCGAATAACTCCTCAAGGTGCAACAACCATCAGCCCCAGTCGCAGCCCTAAGCCCCTAAAGCCCCTGAACCCTAAACCCTAAACCCTGAACCCTAAAAACCCTAAACCCTAAAAAAAACCCTTGAACCCTAAACCCTAAACCCCAAACCCTGAGCCCTACTAAGGCAAGCTGCATTCTTCGACAGGTTGTTGAAGGTTTTCGCCCGCACGATGAGGTCCTCTAACTTGGCCTTGGGGTGTGCAGATACTTGGGGACGTAGAGCCTATGGCTTCAGGTTTTTTGGGTTTAGAATTTAGGGTTTAGGATTTAGGGTTAGGGCTTAGGTTGCTGGAGGCGTTTAAGCTGAGGACTTAGGATGGTTGAGGGTTCTTGGTAGCCAAGAACCAGCTCCTTGGTGGTGGTTAGGGCAAGAGGTACCCCTGGGCTTTAGGGTTCAGGATTCAGGATTCAGGGTTTAGGGCTTACGGTTTAGGATCTCCATCTTGTGGCTTCGGAGTCAAGGTTTGGGGCTTGCAAGCAGTTCAGGGTGTAGGGTTTAGGGGGCATCATATAAGCCATTGCTTGAGAGTAAGCCCTACTCCCCCAACCCTAAACCCTAAACCCTAAACCCTAAACCCTAAACCCTAAACCCTAAACCCGAAACCCTAAACCCCAAACCCTAGAGAGGTGTGGCCTCGTCCACGGGAAGGTCGCCGCCCCCGGCCTGATCGTGAACTTCCTCGCGGCCAAGGCTTCGAGGGGCTCAACAAGGGCCTTATACAGGGACCTTATTCTTTGGGTTTAGGGTTTAGGGTTTAGGGTTTAGGGCTTAGGGTTTAGGGCTTAGGGTTTAGGGCCCATTATAAGGACTTCAGGGCTTTTAGGGCTTGATTTGGGTATTTGGGGCATGATTTGCGTTCTTAGGGTGTAGGGTTTAGGGTTGAGGGTTTAGGGTTTGATTAGGGTTTAGAGATTGGGTACTTAGGGCTTCATTTGGGTTCTTAGGGTTGAGGGTTAGGGTTGAGGGTTTGATTGGGGTTTAGGGTTTAGGGCTTGCTTTGGGTTCTTAGGGTTTAGGGTTTAGCGTTGAGGGTTGAGGGTTTGGGGCTTGCTTTGGGTTCTTCGGGTTTAGGGTTCTTAGTTCTTAGGGTTTAGGGTTTAGGGTTTAGGGCTTGTTTTGGGATTTTTAGGGTTTAGGGTTTAGGGTTTGAGGTTTGGGGTTTGGGGTTTCGGGTTTAGGCTGAGCGGTGCCCGAACCTCTAGTCCTAATCTATTTCGCAAACAAAACTGCTCTCGGTAGCTTGCGTCGTCAAGCTCTTTGCTTACCACATGAGCTTGTCGTTCTTTCTGCTTACGGCGCGCACGCCGGCTTGCCCCTCAGAATTGCATGCGCTCTCTTGCGGAACATACGCCAAACCTTGCGTCTGAAAGCCCCTAAGCCTTGTCAAACTAGAACAAGGCTTTGAGCTCCGCTCACTTGGGGTTTAAGGGCTAAGGGCTCAGGGAAGTTTAGGGCTCAGGTAGGGTTTAGGGTTTAGGGTTTAGGGTTTAGGGTTTAGGGTTTAGGGTTTAGGGTTTAGGGTTTAGGGTTTAGGGTTTAGGGTTTAGGGTTTAGGGTTTAGGGTTTAGGGTTTAGGGTTTAGGTAGGGTTTAGGGTTTAGGGTTTAGGGTTTAGGGTTTAGGGTTTAGGGTTTAGGGTTTAGGGTTTAGGGTTTAGGGTTTAGGGTTTAGGGTTTAGGGTTAGGTTTAGGGTTTAGGGTTTAGGGTTTAGGGTTTAGGGTTTAGGGTTTAGGGTTTAGGGTTTAGGGTTTAGGGTTTAGGGTTTAGGGTTTAGGGTTTAGGGTTTAGGGTTTAGGGTTTCCTAGACTCTAAACCCGTTTAAACCCTTGAGAGTATAAGGGCCTAGAGGATATAGGGACGCTCTAATTAAATTGCGGGCTTGGGGCTTTAGGGTTCGTTTCTGGAACTCTACAACCCTATCCTTGAACCCTAGTCCCTCTTCCTGCCTACGATTTATCTTAGGGGCTTTTGGGCCTGCTGGTGCGTTTTGGGGCCTGCTGCGAGCTTTGGGGCTTGTTGGGTTTTTTTTGTTGTGGGCCTCCTGGTGTCTTTTCGGGGCCTCCTGGGGCCTCCTGGGCCGTGAAGGATGGAGGATTATTGTACGAGCTTGCTAGGGTTTAGGATTTAAGGTTTAGGGTTTAGGGCTTAGGGTTTAGGCGGGTAAGCCGGGCTTCGCTTTCGCATCTTCCGAATCGCTAATCTGGTCCAGGTAGCGAAAGGCTCTTGCGAGCATTCCATACACAGCATCTAAGCGTGAATGCGTATGTCCGACTCTTGCACAGAGTAGACATGTCAGTTTCATGCCACACCGTCCTGTTAGCCACGACAAATATCCAAGAACCACCTGATTTTTGTTCTCTCTGACAGTGTTATCGGCCTGAGCAGCACAGCAAACCCACTGCCAGGTGATTGTTAAAAAAGATTGAAACATGGAAGGTTGCGTGTCGCATAAGATGAGGCAAGGCACCCACATCACCATACCCTCGCGCCAACAAGGTGAACTTGTATACCTATATATATATACACATATACATAGTAGGATTCTATATAACCAGAAAAGGCAAAAGGTTACCGACCAGTCCCTAAGTTACTTGCTCATATGAGGACGGCAACTTTGAAGGGGCCAGCGGCCTGCTGCATTTGTCAAAGGGTTCTTGAAGGGAGGGGGGTTATGGCGGGGGGGGGGGGGGGGGGAGGGTAGGTGTCTAGAGAACCTCAGGGAAGCTTAGGGAGCCTTAGGGAGTAGTGGGGAGTTTAGGGAACCTTGGGAAACACACCCCCCTTGAAGCGAAACCCTAAACCCTAAACCCTAAACGCCCTAAACCCTAAACCCTGAACCCTAAACCCTAAACTCTAAACCCTAAACCCCACCCGCCCCCCTTAAGAACTCTCTTAAGTAGGGTGTACTACGCTTAAGATCAGGCCTGGTTGTGGTCCACCCTAAACCCTGAACCCTGAACCCTGAACCCTGAACCCTGAACCCTGAACCCTGAACCCTGAACCCTAAACCCTAAACCCTAAACCCTAAACCCTAAACCCTAAATCCTAGCCCTAAACCCTAAACCCTAAACCCTTGAAAGGCTTTAGAGGTTTTGGTGCGTCCTCGATGTGCGCCACGAGGAGGAAGCCGAAAACTTGGAAGTAGCGGAAGGTTTCTCCGCCTCTCTCCTCTCGATTGCGCAGTCAAGTGGGTTTAGGGTTTAGGGTTTAGGGTTTAGGGTTTAGGGTTTAGGGTTTGGGGTTTTTGGGGCTCAGCTAGGCAAGTAAAATGAAACGGCAACTGTTTGGGGCGGAGGGCTGACACGGGGAACCTGCTCCTAAGGCTAGCTACATGGTCCCTAGATATCGGCCATCGGGAACCATCTTACACCCCTTACTTACCCTCTAAAACCCAAGGGCCCTAAACCCTAAACCCTAAACACTAAACCCTAAACCCTAAACCCTACACCCTAAACCCTTTCAAGAAGGCAAGGGGACCCTAAACCCCAAACCCCAAACCCTAAACCCAAAACCCGAAACCCTAAACCCATAGCATATGACCTTCCTTAGGATACACCCCTCCCCACCTTTGTAGGGTCTCCCCACCTTTGTAGGGTCAGCCCCTCATTCTGGGCTCCTTGGGTGAAGACCCTAAACCTGAAACCCCTGAAACCCCGCCAGGACGAGGTTGGCGAAGATGGCAGCATCCACGCCTAAGCAGAGCTTGGGGGCTTCAAGGGGTTTGGGTTGGGATGCGATAGGGACTATAATCGGGGTTACGATAATTTAATCCCGATTCAGGACTTTCAGTATAAGGGGGAACATCCCAAGGTTTAAGGTTGAGGGTTTAGGGCTTAGATAGGCTAAAGCTCTTGGGGCTTTTAGGGGGTTTCGGGCTTCCAGGGCTTTTCGGCTTTTTCTTTACTCAAACCTAAACCCTAAACCCTAAAACTCCTAAACCCTAAACCCTGAACCCTAAAACTCCCAAGCCCTAACCCCTAAACCCTAAACCCTGCTTTCGGCATTCGGCTTCCAGACTGGTTAGCCACCGCTTGGAGGGCTCAGGGATTGCTGTGGAGCAAGCACCAGGCTCTTGCAAGCTTTTGGGGGGCCCGAACTACTAGAGCCCTAAAGCCTCGAAGCCCCACTCCCCCTATATAAGCCCTAAACCCTAAACTTCTATAACCCTAAACCCCTAAACCCTAAAACCCTAAACCCCTAAACCCTAAACCCCGAAACCCTAAAACCCTAAACCCTAAAACCCTAAAACCCTAAACCCTGAACCCTAAGCCCTAAAACTCTTAAAACCCTAAACACCCAAAATCTGGACCTGGAAACTGTAGGGTCTCGGGTCCCAGCAAGCCTCCAAGCCTCAGCTCAGTCCCAGCTGCTGAAGTAGTGGCACGTTGCTTGCGACGTGAGCTGCCCGCGATGTGACCACCTGGCTAGGGTTTAGGGTTTAGGGTTTAGGGTCTAGGGTTTAGGGTCTAAGGTTTGGGGTTTAGGGTTTAGGTTAATATTTGGCGTAAGGGACTAGGGTTTAGGGTTTAGGGAGATTAGGATTAGGGCTCAGGGTTCCTGAGGTTTTTTTGAGTTTAGGGCTTCTGAGGTTTAGGGTACAGGGCTCCAGGACTCTGTGTGAAGAGTTCATATGAGACGTTGTTGGGTGTTCGGATGGGGAGGGGCGGGAGGGTAGTAATCCTAAACCCTAAACCCGAAACCCTAAACCCTAAACCCTAAACCCTGAACCCTGAACCCTGAACCCTAAACCCTAAACCCAAAACCCTGAACCATCCCAAGCCCCAAGCCCTTAACCACCCCTAAACCCCAGACACTATAAAGCCTAAACAAAAGAAACCCCAAACCCCAAACCCGAAAACCTAAACTCTAAAATCCCTAAGCCCTAAAAATCCTAAACCCTACAAAGCCTAAACCCCAAAAACCCTAAGCCCTAAACCCTAAATACCCGAAACTCTGCAACAGAAAGCTAAACAAAACCGTGAAGAACTGCAGAACGCCTTAGGTTAGGTTATAGGGCTTAGGGTTTGAGGTTTGTAGGAGGGTTTAGAGGGGTTTAGGGTTTAGGGTTTGGTGGCTTGGGGTTGAGGGTTTAGAGCTGTAAGGTTTGGGGGCTTGGTGGCCTTGCCCAGAGGCCGATCTCTGACAGTCTCGACTCTTCGTGGAGGTGTATCCGGTCCTGTGGGGTCGTCGTTTAGGGTTTAGGGTTTAAGGTTTAGGATTTAGGGTTTAGGGTACCCAAACGCTAAAATAAGGGAATAAGGGCCTTGTCTAGGTCCCAGGTGGACATTCTCTACAAGGGTCGAGGGGTTTGCTTGGGATTTGGGTTTAAGGGGTTAAGGGTTTAGGGGTTTGGGGGGCTTAGGGTTTAGGGGTTTCTCAGACCCAACCTAGGAATCAAAAGGGCGCCCTTTTTGGGTTTAGAGGGGCTTGTGAGGGAACCTGAACCTCAAAAAGGGAATAAAGGCCTACCCTGGGTCCCAGGTGGGCATTCTCTACAAGGGCTGAGGGGTTAGGGGTTTAGGGGTTTAGGGGTTTAGGGGTTTAGGGGTTTAGGGGTTTAGGGGTTTAGGGGTTTAGGGGTTTAGGGGTTTAGGGGTTTAGGGGTTTAGGGGTTTAGGGGTTTAGGGGTGTAGGGGTTAGGGGTTTAGGGGTTTAGGGGTTTAGGGGTTTAGGGGTTTAGGGGTTTAGGGGGGGTTTAGGGGTTTAGGGGTTTAGGGGTTTAGGGGTTTAGGGGTTTAGGGGTTTAGGGGTTTAGGAGTTTAGGGGTTTAGGGGTTTAGGGGTTTAGGGGTTTAGGGGTTTAGGGGTGTAGGGTTTCGGGTTCACAGGGCTTTGGGTGTAGCCGGCTTAGGGTTGCGGAGCCGGACTGAGCACTTGCGAGAAGCAGCCGTGACCTTGACACTTGATTGGCCCTTGCGCTCCCTGAAAAAGATTCCTAAACAAGACTAGGGTTTAGGGTTTAGGGTTGAGGGTTTAGGGTTTAGGGTTCAGGGTTTAGGGTTTAGGGTTTGGGGTTTGGGTTTAGGGTTTAGGGCTTCAGCGTTGGGACTTTGGGGTTGGGGAGCTTCGTAGAGGGCTTCGAGGGCTTCGGGGGAAAGGGGCGCAGAGGCATATCATGTTCCGATTTCGAGGCCATCCCCCGCCACGCCTCCTTCTCATTCTTGTCGAAAGGCTGGTAGATCATGTCCTCGGGACCAGGGTTTAGGGTTTACGGTTGAGGGCATTTTGGGCTTATGCGTTTAGGCTTAGGGTGTTTTGTCTCTTCCCCCTTGCCAGAAAGAATAGGAGCTTAGGGCCGGAGAAAGTCGAAAGCCTCAACCCTGAACCCTAAACCCCAAACCCCAAACCCTAAACCCTAAACCCTAAACCCTGAACCCTCAACCCTAAACCCTAACCCCTACTCCCTGAGAAGTCCTTTTGAAGCTCAAACCCTAAACCCTAAACCCTAAACCCTCAACCCTCAACCCTAAACCCTAGCCCTAAACCCTCAACCCTCAACCCTCAACCCTCAACCCTCAACCCTAAACCCTAAACCCTAAACCCTAAACCCCAAACCCTAGCTCGCCCGTCAGCCTCAGGAGTCCCCCCAGGCCTTCGACTTGACGATGTAAAGGCCATGGCTCACCTGGGGTTTAGGGTTTAGGGTTTAGGGTTTAGGGTTTAGGGTTTAGGGTTTCGGGTTTAGGGTTTAGGGTTTAGGGTTTAGGGCTTACGGCTTAGGGCTTGGGGTTTAGGGTTTAGGATTTAGGGTTTAGGTCTTCAGGGGTGCTTCTTAGATTTGCAGACTCCACGTTCGGGCTGTGGGCCTACGAGCTATGGCTGTAGGGAGTTCGGCTTACAAGGTATCATATTACCGGGAATACTCAAAATCTCGATGTAAGCTTATTTGAAAGTCGTGTCAGTGTCCCTCTGGCTGCATCCTTGGACTTGGAAAACATAACCCAAATTCTAAAGCCCTCTTCCTTCCCCTTCCCGGCGCCTGCTCCGGCAAGAAGACGTCATCGTGGGGAGTGCAAATTCGCTCCCGAAATGCCAGATGGCAAATCAAGTCCTCTCCGTGTTGGGGTTAGGGTTTAGGGTTTAGGGTTTAGGGTTTAGGGGTTAGGGGTTAGGGGTTCGGGGTTAGGGTTTAGGGTCCGGGGGGTGGGAGTTCAGATGGTTTACGGCTTTTGGTGGTAAAGGGTTCGGGGTCCTGGGCTCCGCTTTAGGGATTCCAGGGCTTCGGCTTGTTGAGCTTTGGGCTTAGGGATTCATCGTCCCTAAACCCTAGACCCTGAACCCTGAACCCTAAACCCTAAACCCTCAAACCTAAAACCCTAAACCCCCAAAATCAGGGCCGGTTGAACAAGACTCGCAGGCAGGGCCGAGCATCACAGAAGGGCTTTAATCATGGATCCCCTACGACCCCCCCTCTATAAGGTTTAGGGTTTAGGGTTTAAGGGTTTAGGGTTTAGGGTTTAGGATTTAGGGTTTGGGTTTAGGGTTTGGGGGTACTAACCCCCCTCTATACTCCCCCCCCCCCCACAATAAAGGCCATTTAGGAAAAGTTAAAGCCTAATTAAGGCTTTTTAGGGGGGGAATTTAGGGTGGGTAGTATAGGAGTGGTAGGCCTTCTAGGCTCACACCGTCTGGCTCAGTGAGGCAGTTCACGTTTGCCTATGCACATGTGTGAGTGCAGTTTGGTCATGCCACGTGTGCGCCGGCCGCCAGGTGATATGGGCATCGGGCTCCCATTTGGGTTCCAGGCCGTAGTGCACCATGATGCCTCTCAACCACCCCAGCCACAATCTCCCAGTGATTGCCCCTGCCGTACGGTGTCAGGGTGCATGACCAGGTTTGAACCCAGTCCACTGACCTCTGTAAGGCACCGATGAGGTTGATCATGTCGCTGCGGCGCACGATCTCATAGGTCCCGATTGTGACGTGTACCCTCGGATCCGTGAGTGGGAGTCGCCCTGAGACCAAACGCCTCCTAGAACTTTAAATCTGGGGATTTTGGCTCCTAAGACCCTCCCATTCGGACAAAAGTCCCTACAACCTGAAGTGCATAGGGCTTAGGGTTTATAGGGTTTGGGGCTAAGGGTTCCTGAACCGCAAGCCCTAAAAAACCATAAACCCTAAACCCCAAAACCCTAAACCCTAAACCCTAAACCCTAACCCTAAACCCTAAACCCTATCACCAGGTGTCCAGGAGCAGGTTCCCATGCATCTTCAGGTTGTTGGGTATCCTCGGCGTTTAGGGTTTAGGGTTTAGGGTTCAGGGTTTAGGGCTTAGGGTTTAGGGCTTAGGGCTTAGGGCTTAGGGCTTAGGAAGATAGGGCTTAGGGCTCAGGGCTTAAGGCTTAGGGCTTAGGGCTGAGGGTTTTGAGGTGGAAGGAGGGGCCCCTACAATAAACCCTTCAGCTTCTTCCCCACATCTAACCCATACATCTACGATAGAGAGTCCCTAAAAACCCAAGTAGCCCCTCAAGAAGCCCCAAGGTTCCCCTAAGCTACTAATTGCTTAAGAACACTCAACATTTTGCACAAAAGACTTACTCTTCCTTATAAGGGAAATATTGGGAGCCTTATTTTGTTTTACTCTTTTGGGGTTCTGAAGCAAGTAGCAGTAAGGTCCCGTATAAGGCTCCCTCCTTTCATCCCTTAAGCATCTCCTATGGGTGCGCCTCTGACCCTCGCAAGTGCCCTACAGTGGTAGGGTTTAGGGCTTAGGGCTTAGGGCTTGGGGCTTAGGGCTTAGGGCTTAGGGCGTAGGGCTTAGGGTTTCGGATCTAGGGTCTAGGGTCTAGGGTTTAGGGTGACAGGAAGGCGGGACGCTTTGGAAGCCCCCAGCCTCAAACCCTCAAACCGAAGCCCTCAAGCCTCAGAGCCCTCAAGCCCTCGAGCCTACACCGAACGCCGGAAGCCTTCAACAACCCATAGCCCGAAACCCTAAACCCTAAACCCTAAACCCTAAACCCTCAGTGGCAAAGGCACCAGGGAATCTCCGTGAGCGTGTGCCGGAACATCTCTCGGTGCAGTCGCATCCTCGTCTTCTCCGGTAGGTCCTGGAACCCTTGAAAGCCTAAAGCCCTAAACCCTAAACCCTAAACCCTAAACCCTAAGCCCTTTAAACCCTATAAACCCCTTTGACCCCTGAAAAACCCCCTGAAGCCCCCAAAATCCCCAACACCGTTTCTTAGGGGGCTGAATACCCTAGCCGAAAAACGGGTCAACCTTTAATTTATATATATATATATATAGTTGGACTGTGTATAGCCAAAAAAAGGTTAGAGGTTGATCTACCCAGTCTCGGATTTGGGGATGTAGGCTTCCGGGAGTTCTTTGAACCCGTACCTAGGCTGGCCCCTTAAACCCTCTGAAAAATATTCATAAAATATGATCCTCTCGAACCCAATATGGGAAAACATAAAATGTCCCAAGGTTCGACCTAGTTACAGTAACTTCTTGGAACCCCTACAGTAACTCCCTAAACCCTAAACCCTAAACCCTAAACCCTCAACCCCTTCTTGGGAGCTTGTGGACAGCCAGGGTGCGGGAAGTGTCGAGTCGGGGCGAGGGTAGGTTTGCCAGGGCGGGCACGCTCGGTCACAGGCATTGGGTTTACGGTTTACGGTTTGGGTTTAGGGTTTAGGGTTTAGGGTTTAGGGTTTAGGGTTTAGGGTTTAGGGTTTTGGGTTTAGGGTTTAGGGTTTAGGGGCTTCCGCAATGTCGGCACGCAGTCTTTCGTAGCTGAGGGTGAAGGACAAACCGAGCTGGGGAGCTGCGGGAAGAAGCCTACAGCAAAAGCGCTGCAGGCCCTACACGCCTAAACCAACTGGGTTTAGGGTTTAGGAAGTTTAGGGCTTCGGGTTTAGGGTTTGGGGTTCAGTCCACAAGCAAAAAGTCGACAAAGCCATTCTCCCCGAAGGCTACACAAGACCTCCCAACTCCTCACACCACCCAGCGCCCTGAAACCTCAAAACCCGAGCCTGAGCCCCGAAAGCAACAACCCCCCAAGCCCTCTGTGCCCACGACGCCATTAAGCCTCAACTCCAACCTCAATCAAAAAAACCCTAAACCCTAAACCCTAAACCCTAAACCCTAAACCCTAAACCCTAAACCCTAAACCCTAAACCTCCCTAAACTCCTTGAACCCCAGGCCTCCAGCATCATCAGGTCCCCCTCCACGAGACGATAGGAGGCGGTGGCCTTCTTCGCGTAGCACTGCCTCGCAGCATTGGCGTAAGGTTTGGGGTTTAGGGTTTAGGGTTTAGGGTTTAGGGTTTAGGGTTTAGGGTTTTGGGTTTAGGGTTTAGGGTTTAGGGTTTAGGGTTTAGGGTCTAGGGTTGAGTAGGGTTCAGAGCTCAGGGTTTAGGGCTGAGCGTCTTCACCCTGGGCTTTGCAACTAGCCCTTGATAGCCTAGCTGACTAGAATATGTACACAGATGGGCTTAAGCCCGTTTACTGGGATACTCAAAATCTACGGCGCAGTGCTACCATAAGAACCGCCAGGGGATCGTAATCAAGATACCTGGCCAAACATGGGAGCTTCCAAACATTAGGATACCCCTTAGGCAGGCCCAAATGTAGTAGGGAAACCCCTGCAATGATCCTCCGCCCCAGGTTTTCGGAAACTTTTATTTGTGAAGGTTCAGGAGTCTAAACCCTAAACCCCAAAACCCAAACCCCAAACCCCAAACCCCAAACCCTAAACCCTCAACGGCGGTATCATGTCAGGTCGCTTCCCAGGGAGGGTCGAAAGCGTGGCCGCGATGCCCTTATTGTGGGAACGTGTTGGGGTTTCGGGTTTGGGGTTTAGGATTTGGGGTTAAGGGTTCAGGGTTTAGGGTTCAGGGTTTTAGGGTTTAGGGGTTTGGGAGTAGCAAGTGCGACCCACCCCCGGCGCCTCACGTGCGTCAACAGGTCCGCAGACAGATCTCGCTCAGTGAAGAACCTGTGCTTGATCATCTTGGTTTAAGGTTCGCAGGGTTTATAGGTCTGACCCCTTTGACCCCAAATTGTTCAGCACGAATTAGGGAATTTGATCCATTTTGGTCCCTCTGACCCCTTTGACCCCATTGTTCAACACGAACAAAAAACAAACTTTCCATTGTCGTAATGTTATGGGATTCTTTGGGCGGGTGGGTTGCTTTCCGTTGCCTACACACACTGCTGCCCTAGTAAATGCTCGAATTTGAGATGCTGAACTCTAAACCCTAAACACCCTAAACCCTAAACCCTAAACCCTAGACCCTAGACCCTAAACCCTAAACCCTAAACCCTAAACCCTGAACTCGACACCCGAAACAAGAACACCGGCCAGGAGCTGTCGGATCTGGGCCTCCGCCCTCGCTTTCGACTCCTTGTCCCAGCTGCAGGCTGAGGTTTAGAGTTTAGGGTTTAGGGTTTAGGGTTTAGGGTTTAGGGTTTAGGGTTTAGGATGGTTTAGGATGGTTTAGGATGGATGGCTTAGGATGGTTTAGGGTCCAGGGTTTAGGGTTTAGGGTTTAGGGTTTAGGGTTTAGGGTTTAGGGTTTAGGGTTTAGGGTTTAGGGTTTAGGGTCTGCGCCTGACCCTACCTTCTCAGGTTGTTGTGGAATTATTGTTCTTTTGCGCCGTGGGCCACGGTATTCCATACAACATGTGCTTGCATAAGTTAATTTTACTTGGCTGCCACAACACCCATTGATTCGAGACACGGTTGCCCCGTGCTTTCATGGTTTCTCATTGTTCTTATGCGGCGTGAGCCACAGAAATCCCTACAACACGTGCTTGTATAGGAACATTTACTTACAACACTCTTTGATTTCATATATGGTTGCCCAGTGATGTCATGATTTTGGGATACATGAAATTTCTTGGTTTCTACAACACTCATTGATCTCATAAGAGGATGCCCCAGCAATTTCCTTTTTGTTTGATTGTTTGCATTTGACCTCCGGGTACAATGTTGGCACCAGCATACAGCATTTCCCATGAATTGATTCTAATGCAAAGGGTTTAAGGTTCGGGTTGCAGGTACAATTATGGTTCAGATTGAGGGGTTCAGGGGTGTGGTGCCTACTTTGAGGCTTCTGGCTTTCGGTTGTGGCGTTTTGTTTTTGGCTGCATGGCTTGCAGCACACCCTAGGAAAAAAGGGCTTCGGGTTGTTCGAGTTCGGGCCACTTTATGCTTACCCTCCCTAAACCCTGAACCCTAACCCGTAAACCCTAAACCCTCCACCCTAAACCCCAAACTTCGTTTGGTGCTCGGGGCGGTGAAGCACAGGCTTCGGGAGAAGTCCCCGCCTTTACCGCCCTCAGCGCGGTCACGGCAGTCGTGATCGAGCTGACAAAGGACCTGAACTGCTCTCGAAACCTTCTTGGAGAAACAATCTTGTTGCCTCAAGAACCGAACCACTCTGAAACCCTAAACCCTGAACCTGTACCCTTTAGACCCCATTAACCCTATACACCCTATAAACCCCACCCAAAACCCAAAACCCAAAACCCTCAACCCCAAATCTTACGGTCCAGGGGGCGAGAAGATGGCCAGCGCCACGATGACCACGAACTCGGCATCCGATGAGAGCAGTTGGGTTTGGGGTTGAGAACAGTTGGGTTTAGGGTTTAGGATTTAGGGTTTAGGATTTAGGGTTTAGGGTTTCTGCAGGCCGTCTCTGCAACAGCAGTAGGGTTTGAAGGTTAGGGTTTGGGGTTAAACCCCTAAACCCTCAAACCCCGCGACATTCAAGCAACACCCGAGTTCTAGCAAGGCGGACAAGGCGAAACAACAGCACGCGAACGCATTGCATACCGAGCTTTCCTCTTGTGGTTCGCGCGCCCTATTCTAAACACGCTGAAATACCCATTACGGATCAACTTGGGGGCTGAATACCCTAGCCCAAAAAAGGTTATCCTGTCAGATATATAGTAAGGTTTTATATAACCAAACATTGTTAACGGTGCCCTACCCAGTCCCTGGGTAAATCGAAAAAACAGAGAGTGCTTGCAGAAACCCTAAACCCTATACCCTATACCCTAAACCCTAAACCCAAGCAAACTGATCGCATGCACTGCTAAAAGCCGAGGAAGGTCTCAACCAGCTGCATTCCAGCCTGACTTTCCAGTTTCCAAGCTTTTCTGCAGGCTTACAAAGGGTCTTGGGTGTAGGTTTAGGGTTTCGCGTTTTGGTTTGCAGGAGGGTTGCAGACCTCCCTGAGCATTCCAAGTCGCGATGGCGAACACGCGCTCGTCTCCGCTGACAGGCCCGATATTGTTGGTCGCAGGCATGAACTGCGTGAGGGACCTCTCTTGCAAAAGATATAGGGCCCTAACTAAGAAGCCCCCAACCCTACACCCGAAACCCCCCAAACCCTAAACCCCAAACCCCAAACCCTAAACCCTAAACCCTTTTGCTGTTGCGAGTCCTAAAGCAAGTTACCGTACGATGAAATTTGCAGTATTTACATCGATTTGGGAGCCGCATTGAGCAGGACAATGCCCCAAAAAACCCAAACATTTAGGGTTTAGGGTTTAGGATTCATCCCAAACCAAACCCCAAACCCTAAAGCCCCGAAGCCCTTAAACCGGAAACCCCTATAGGCCCGCCAACCCCTACAACCGTAAAGCCATTTGAATCCTAAACCCCGAAAACCCTAAAGCCTCTGCGAACCCTGAAGCCCGCCCCAGCCCAAACCTCTGGCACTCTGGGCAGGATGCCTGCCTTGGACTGTCTTTACCGACAGTTTAGTAGCAACTACCCCTTTAATTAGTAGGCACAAAACCCGTTAAACTGTAGGTAGAGAGAGCCCAAAGTAAACCCGAAACCCTAAACCCTAACTCACTAAACCCTAAACCCTAAACCCTCAACCCTCAACCCTCAACCCTGAACCCTAAACCCTAAAGTTGCTGAAGACAGGTCGCCAGTGCAGGCTCGTCAAGTATTGGTCCCAGAACGTGGTTTCGGCCAGCTCCTGCTTTGGGCTTTTGGATTTGGGGTGTTTAGGGTTTAGGGTTTAGGGTTTAGGGTTTAGGGTTTAGGGTTTAGGGTTTAGGGTTTAGGGTTTAGGGTTTAGGGTTTAGGGTTTAGGGTTTAGGGTTTAGGGTTTAGGGTGTTGAGGTTTAGGTTGGGACGTTCCCCCTTAGACTTACCCTGCTAAAAAGGCGGTATAGTACCCCCTATTCGAGTCTCCCGATTAAGGACTGCTAGTACGAGGGGGAACATCCCAAGGTTTAGGGGTTTAGGGTTTGGGGTTTAGGGGGGCTGGGGTTTAGTGTAGGGTTCCAAGTAACTAAGTATGGGCCCGTAATTTGTCCCTTGTGTCTTGTCCATGATATACACTATACACAGTAAGGGACCATACTGCGGATCCCGAAAAATAGCCCTGAACCCTAAACCCTAAACCCTAAAGGGCCCGCGATTCCAACCTTAGATGTAGAGGTTTGTGGTGTGGGGCTTTAGGCTTTGAAGCCCGAAGCATTGTCTCAATCAGGTCATGGGTCTTCCCTGGACTTGCGTAAGAGGTTCTAAACCCTAAACCCTGAACCCTAGTTTAGGGTTTAGGGTTAGGGTTTAGGGTTTAGGGTTTAGGGTTCAGGGTTCAGGGTTCAGGGTTCAGGGTTCAGGGTTCAGGCTTCAGGGTTCAGGGTTTAGGGTTCAGGGTTCAGGGTTCAGGGTTCAGGGTTCAGGGTTCAGGGTTCAGGGTTCAGGGTTCAGGGTTCAGGGTTCAGGGTTCAGGGTTTAGGGTTTAGAAACCCGAAACCCTAAACCGAGGAGGACCCCCAAAGAATCCCATAGTCCCGACCCACGAGCAAACTAGCGAAGATTAAGAACTCCACCTTTTTTGGTTTGAAGGGTTTAGGGTTTAGGGTTTAGGGTTTAGGGTTTAGGGTTTAGGGTTTGGGGTTTGGGGTTTAGGGTTTAGGGGTCAGGGGTTAGGGGTCCTACTCTGGGTCCTAGTTCGTGCTAAGGCAGCCGAGAGGCGTAGAATTTGATCCAGTTGGAGGTCCCCGTCTCCTGGCGAGGGTTTGAGGTGTTTAGGGTTTAGGGTTTGGGGTTTAGGGTTTAGGGCTTGAGGTTTTGAGGGTTTGAGCTTTGTAAAGGTTTACAAGGGTTTGGGGCTTTTGATTCGGGTTTGAGGGTTGATGGGTTTCAGGGTTCGAGGTTTTAAGGGTTTATTGGGACTCTAGTCATCCCCGTACTGCCCTTGTAAGAAGAACATTTGTGTTTGTTCTTAGGGTTTAGGGTTTAGGGTTTAGGGTTTAGGGCTTAGGGTTTAGGGTTTAGGGTTTAGGGTTTAGGGTGTAGGGTTTAGGGTTTAGGGTTTAGGGTTTAGGGTTTAGGGTTTAGGGTTTAGGGTTTAGGGTTAGGCTTTAGGGGGGTTCTCAATATTTAAATAAGGGTACCATGTCTTGGGGTGGGTTACTTTAGAAAGGGCGCCTTGGACCCTAAACAAGGGGAAAGGGCACCACTGGGCTGCCAATTGTTGAAGGCTGTTATTTGATTTGCTATTTTCATTTTTCATTGTCTTCTTTTTTGTGGGGGGGAGTTGGGTTTGTGGGCGTTTGTGGTTTTGGGTTTCCGTTGTTTTGATGGGTTTGTTGTTGGACCCTAAACCCTAAACCCCAAACCCCAAACCCTAAACCCTAAACCCTAAACCCTAAACCCTAAACCCTAAACCCTAAACCCTAAACCCTAAACCCTAAACCCTAAACCCCAACCAGGGTTTAGGGGGAGATGCCAAAGCGGCGGATCCTGGTGGTGCAGCCCGATGGCCACGAAGGCGACCGCGAGGTAGTGGTTCACGATCATGATGAGCATCCTTTTTGGGGTTTAGGGTTTAGGGTTTAGGGTTTAGGGTTTAGGGTTTAGGGTTTAGGGTTTAGGGTTTAGGGTTTAGGGTTTAGGGTTTAGGGTTTGGGATCTAAACCCTAGACCCTAAACCCTAAACCCTAAACCCTAAACCCTAAACCCTAAACCTAAGCCCATGGGGCTGGGGGGGGGGGGGGGGGGGGCGGGGTGGCTTCGGGGATTTTTTGGCGAAGGGGGTGAGGGAACTGAACGCCCTAAACTCTCAACCAAAACTCTTACCTAAACGCTGAACCCTGAACCCTAAATCCTGTCCCATAGTTCAGTCTGGAAGCCTCAAGATTCCCAGGGCTTCAGGGGTTTTAGGGCTTTAGGGTTGTTTAGGGTTTAGGGTTTAGGGTTTAGGGTTTAGGGTTTAGGGTTTAGGGTTTAGGGTTTAGGGTTTAGGGTTTAGGGTTTAGGGTTTAGGGTTTAGGGTTTAGGGTTTAGGGTCCCACCCCCAAGCCCCAAGCCCCAAGCCCGAAGCCCGAAGACAGAAGCCCGAAGCCCTAAGGCCTCAAGGTAAGCCCTACCCCCCAAGCCCCCAAGCCCAACCCTAACCCTAAGCCCCCCAAGCCCCAAGCCCTAAGCCCTAACCCACCCCACTACCCCCCTCGCCGCCTAAGCCCGAAACCTTAAGCCCCCCAAGCCCCCAAGCCCGAAGGCGGGAGCCCGGAGCCCGGAGCCCGAAGCCCTAAGCCCCTTGAACCCTACAAACACCCCCCCAAAACCCCTGAGACCCAACAAACTCCCCCAAAGCCCCAACCCTAAACCCTAAACCCTAAACCCTAAACCCTAAACCCTAAACCCTAAACCTTAAACCGTTTCCCAACACTTTGACAAATTTCAACCCACAGTCAAGCAGCAAGCCGTTGGCGATCTTCATAAGCAGCCAAAGCAACCTTAGGGATTCTGGCTGTTTGGGGTTTAGGGTTTAGGGTTGAGGGTTTTAGGGTTTTAGGGTTTTAGGGTTTTAGGGTTTTAGGGTTTTAGGGTTTTAGGGTTTTAGGGTTTTAGGGTTTTAGGGTTTTAGGGTTTTAGGGTTTTAGGGTTCTAGGGTTTTAGGGTTTCAGGGTTTTAGGGCTTTAGGGTTCTAGGGTTTTAGGGTTTTAGGCTCAGGGTTCCGGATTTAGTGGCCTCTAGTGGGGCCATGGCCTTCGTGAATGCCAGTCTCCCGAGCGAATCACCTCATGCCGGTTCGCTCTT
>CAJNDS010002167.1:114822-207322 GCA_905221605.1 Symbiodinium natans | reverse complement strand
CCCTAAACCCTAAACCCTAAACCCTGTAAGCCCATGCCGTCCTCGGCCCTGAACGTCCGGCACCCGAAGCCAAACCCGTTTCGAGGCACTGGGTCTCTTAAGGGTTTAGGGTTTAGGGTTTAGGGTTTAGGGTTTAGGGTTTAGGGTTTCGGGTTTAGGGTTTAGGGGTTTAGGGTTTGGGGTTTTGTTGGTTTAGGGTTTAGGGGCCAGTTTCGGGTTTAGTCCACTTTCCTGTCCCAGGGGCTGAGCGAATCTGTAGAACTCGCGGCTACGAGCTCCGTGACCTCGACCCAAGAATGGGAAAGAGGATTGAGGAGTCTATTTCGGCATATATGTATATATACATGTTTATGTAAAACCGCATGTGTGTATATACCTATGTATGTATATTATGTAAAACAAGGGTTTAGGGATTATGCTTTGGGGCCAGATTAGGGTACACAGTGCTAAGAATGGGAAATAGGTTGCGGGGGGGGGGGGGGGGGTTGGGGGCTTTTCTCAAGGATGGTCCCTTGCTGTGCTTCATTGTCTGTAGATTCTTTGTTTAGGGCTTATCTGGGCCGTTACACAGGACGACGCCCGGCACAGTAAGTGGGTCCGCAAGACTGGACGCTTCTGAGGGCGGCGCAAAACTACGCAAGGGTTTACGGCTTGCGGTTTAGGGTTAGGGTTTAGGGGTTAGGGGTTCAGGGTTTAGAGTTCAGGGCTTATGGTTTAAGGTTTATGGTTTAGGGTTTAGGATTTAGGGTGTGCCAGCGCTCCTTTGCCATGTCATGTTGAGCCGATTTCTTGCACTGCAGATATGCCGCCGGCTATGAACCCTAAACCCTAAACCCTAAACCTTAAACCCTAAACCCTAAACCCTAAACCCTAAACCTTTAACTGACAGCCCCTCTGGAGTCCAGAGTGCCGAGTTTGTACTCGTGAGCCGAAGCCCTCCTGGTTTACGGCTTAGGGACAAATCCTGAATACCAACCCCCTCCCAAAAGCCCTAAACCCTAAACCCTAAACCCGAAACCTTTAAACCCTAAACCCTAAACCCCCTACACCCTAGAATCCAAAAGACGTCCCCGATTGGTTCCTTCTGGCCTTGAGGCCGACGTCCACAAGGACCTGCACCGCAAGGCGCGCGGTGGGGATCTTGGGGACTAGGGATGACTAGGGTTTAGGGTTTAGGGTTTAGGGTTTAGGGTTTAGGGTTTAGGGTTTAGGGTTTAGGGTTTAGGGTTTAGGGTTTAGGGTTTAGGGTTTAGGGTTTAGGGTTTAGGGTTTAGGGTCCAGGGTTCAGGGTTTAGGGTGTAGGGCCATTTACGGACTTGGGGTTATAAAGGTTGTGGGGGGCAAAGGTTTGGAGTTTTGGGTGATGCGTCTATGGCAGCATGCTTAAACCCTAAACCCTGAATCCTAAATAAACCCTAAACCCTAAGCCCTAAACCCTAAACCCTGAACCCTAAATAAACCCTACAAACACCGCCAAGTCACTGATGAGAAAGAGAAGGGGCTTATAAAAAACAAGAACTGAACCGACTTAACACCGGAAAGCCCCCCCAAACCCAAAGCCCTAAACCCCAAACCCCAAACCCTAAACCCTAAACCCTAAACCGCAAACCCTAAACCCTCTACCCTGGATATCAATGTCCGAACACCCCACCCCAACACCCCCAACAACAATACATGTTGGGATGTTCCCCCATATGCTCACAGTCCTTAATACGGATTATAGTACCGCCCCCATTACAATTCTAGCTAAGGACTGTTAGTATACGGGGCCCCAGACCCTCAACACAAACACCCTGCACGAAAAGCTCTAGCCTCAGCCCCTAAACCTTCAACCCTAAACCCCAAACCCTGAGAGCCCCGGCAAGGATCAAATTCGGCACAAACCCTAAACCCTAAACCCTAAACCCTAAACCCTAAACCCTAAATCCTAGCCTTTCAGGTCTCTTCACGGAGCCCGTCCGCTGGGTGATGAAGTGAGGCGAGGTCCTCAGGAGCCGGCCCCTGCTGGTAGCTCTGTTTGACCCACTGCTCCAACTAGTGCCGGTTCTCCTGGCTGTCCTGTTTGCTAACCCTAAACCCTAAACCCTAAACCCTGAACCCTAAACCCTAAACCCTAAAGCGCTTGAAGCCAGGAGCTCCGCCTCGGCGTGCCTGTACTTCACCGCTTGTCTTGTCGAGGACGGACGCGGCCATAAGCGCTGCCCACCACGAACGATAGGCAGTGCATGCCGAAGACCACAAACCCTAAACCCCAAACCCCAAACCCCAAGCCCTAAAGCCTAAACCCCAAACCCTACACCCTAAACCCTCGCTCCTTCCAGAGGCCACACCACAAGTCATGGATGCCAGCCCTTTGACTCTCAACTTTTGTATCCCCAAGCCCTCAATGGCCCTCCCTAAACCTTGAACCCTAAACCCTAAACCCTAAACCCTAAACCCCCTAAACCCCCTAAACCCTAAACCCTAAACCCTAAACCCTAAACCCTAAACCCTAAGCCCTAAACCCTAAACCCCAAACCCCAAACCCTAAACCCTAAACCCTAAACCCTAAACCCTGGGAGCCCCTGCAATGATCAAATCCGGCACAAACCAGGTCTTCAGGTAGTTCACCGCGATCCTGTTTTGGAGTTCGGTGTTTGGGTTTGGGGTTTGGGGTTTGGGGTTTAGGGTTTAGGGTTTAGGGTTTAGGGTTTAGGGTTTAGGGTTTAGGGTTTAGGGTTTAGGGTTTAGGGTTTAGGGTTTAGGGTTTAGGGTTTAGGGTGTCAGGAAAAATTAGGGGTCTTCAGGAAAAGCTCCAGACGATCCTTGTCATATTTCTGGGATTTTGGGGTTTAGGGGATAGGGTTTAGGGTTGGGCTTTAGGGTTTAGGGTTCAGGGTTCGGGCTTCGGGTTTCGGGATACTGGTCTTGTCTTCCGGCTTCTCTTCGGGTAGCTACATGGTCCCGCAATGTGGGCCCTTAGGGTTTAGGGTTTAGCGTTTAGGGTTTGGGGCTTAGGGATGTTTCGGGGTACATGGTCCCCTGATTTGGGCCCTGAAATGGGGACCCCTTACACACCCCTTGTATACCCTATGCAACGCAAGGGCCCATACTTCAGAACCCGTTAAAGAAGGTAAGGGACCATTCTAAGGGGCCATGTAACCCTAACCCCTAAACCCTAAACCCCAAACCCTAAACCCCAAACCCTAAACCCTAGACCCTAAACTCTAAACCCTCAGAGCTTCAGGGGTTTTAGGGACCTAGCATTCCCTCCCGATCCTGGCTGGGCTTGGGGAGGTCTGAACCATGCCCTAAACCCTAACCCTAAACCCTAAATCCTAAACCCTAAACCCTAAACCCTAAACCCTAATCCCTATAAACCCTAAGCCCTGAACCCTAAACCCTGCGCCGTGAACCCTGAACCCTAAACCCTAAACCCTAAACCCTAAACCCTAAACCCTAAACCCTAAACCCTAAACCCCTTTTGGGGCTTCAGAGGTGTCACAGCCGACAAGCACGGACCCAAATCCCCGCCGCTCGAAGATTAAACCTGGAGGTATCGGGATTAGGGCTTCGCGTTGAGGGATACATTGGGGGTCAGGTACTATATGGGGTTTAGGGTTTAGGGTTTAGGGTTTAAGGTTTAGGGTTTAGGGTTTAGGGTTTAGGGTTTAGGGTTTAGGGCTAGGGATATTTCGGCCATTTTTTGGGCAGCATTTTTGGGTGGAGGGGGGAGAGGTTGAGGGTTTAGGGCTTAGGCGGCGTGATCCGAAGGGCGGCGGATATACCCAAGACAGGGCTGACCGAAAGCATTGCCTAACCACCATTCGCCCCAGAATTCCTAGACCATACACCCTGAACCTTACACCCTCTCTTACCTATATGTATATGTGTATATATATATATATATATGTTTACTTCTGGATAACTTTCTGTATTTAAATGCTTGTTTCTTCAAATTTCGGTTCATCTGCCCACCGGTGTTTTCAAACTTCGGTCCATCGGCACATGTTTTGCAAACTTGGGTCCATCGCCCACCGGGTTGCAGATTTCGGTCCATCGGCACTGGTGTTTTCAGATTTCGGTCCGTCAGCGTGGGGTTTAGGGTTCAGGGCTGGGGGTTTAGGGTTCAGCTTTCAGAGCCGAGGGTTTAGCATGTTCTTTATGTTATGGGATTCTCTGGATGGGTCGGTACTTCTCCATCACATGATGAAAAGCTCGCCTAGTGAAAGCTACTGCCCTAAACCCTAAACCCTAAACCCTAAACCCTAAACCCTAAACCCTAAACCCTAAACCTCCATTTCTCCGAACAACGCGAGGGGCCTTTTCGGGCGAAACTCCAGGCCGTACTTCATCTCCACGCCGGTCCTCAGCTCAAGGGGCCTAAGGGCTGGGCTTTTACAGCGTTTCCAGGGCTCATGGCTTGTAGGGCTCATAGGGTTTAGGGTTTAGGGTTAAGGGTTTAGGGTTTAGGGTTTAGGGTTTAGGGTTTATAGTGGCGACCTTGCAGTTAGAATATAGACAAACGGGCGGGGGGGGGGGGTGCAGCTTAAACATTTTTTGGTGCGGTAAGCTGCCGGATTTTACCTTAGGGTTTCTTCGTTTATTCGGAAAGGGTTTGTAGGTTTTTAGGGTCGAGGGTAGGGGTTGGGGTTTAGGGTTTGGGGTTGGCCCCAAAACCTAAACCTCCAAAACCTCACCGACATGGCAAATCCCAGGTGCACAAAGGCCAGGAGCAAGTCAATCACCCAGAAGGAGAAGGAGGCATAGCCTCCGGAAGTATCATGCAGGGGACTTAATAATCGGTTTAGGGTTTAGGGTTTAGGGTTTAGGGTTTAGGGTTTAGGGTTTAGGGTTTAGGGTTTAGGGTTTACGGTTTAGGCTAAACATGCATGGGGGACCCTGAGGAAATACTATGAGTCATTTTTTCCGACCCTTAGACTACGATTCGTGTGTATAGGGTCGGCCCGGCTCACGGTTTTCGGGTTGTGAGGCCGAAGGCTTCAGGGTCTCACCTTACACCCTAAACCCTAAACCCTAAACCCTAAACCCTAAACCCTAAACCCTAAACCCTAAACCCTAAACCCTAAACCCTAACCCATAAACTTAATTTCAACGTAAGTTCCTTGACAAGAACCTGATACTCGGTCAGGGGGGGGGGGGGGGGTTCCCTCACCTCCACGGTTTAGGTTTAGGCTTTATAGTTGACGCACAGGGTTAAAGTTAAAAGGTTCAGGTTTACCCCCCCCCCCCCCCCTCCCCCCCCCCCCTCCCCCCCCCCCCTCCCCCCCCCCCCCCCCCCCCCCCCCCCCCCCCCTCCCCTCCCCCTCCCCCCCCCCCCCCCTCCCCCCCCTCCCCCCCCTCCTCCCCCCCCCTCCCCTCCCCCCCCCCCTCTTTTCAGTTCAGGTTTTACCCTCCCCCCCCCCTCCCCCCCCCCTCCCCCCCCCCTCCCCCCCCCCCTCCTCCCCCTCCCCGCCCCCCCCCCCCTCCCCCCCCTACCCCCCCCTCCCCCCCCCCCTCCCCCCCCCCCCCCTCCCCTTCAGGTTCAGGGTTTAACCCCTCCCCCCCCCCCGTCCCCCCCCCCCCCCCCCCCCCCCCCCCCCCCCCCCCCCCCCCCCCCCCCCTCCCCCCCCCCTCCCCCCCCCCCTCCCCCCCCCCCCCCCCCCCCCTCCCCCCCCCTCCCCCCCCCCCCCTCCCCTTCCCCTCCCCACCCGCGCACCCTCCCCCCCCCCCCCTCCATCAATGGGCTTCTGGCTTCCTCCTGTTTGGGTCCTGGTGCTACCCTACCCCCCCCCCCCCAACGTTTCACAGAGGCTCAAGCAAATCAACTTTTGGCATCCTTAACCTTTCAACTATGCTCCAGCGGGTCGGCGTCTTTGAGCCGGAGGCTCTTAAATTTAGGGTTTAGGGTTTAGGGTTTTAGGGTTTTAGGGTTTAGGGGTTTTTAGGGTTTAGGGTTTAGGGGTTTAGGGTTTAGGGTTTAGGGTTTAGGGTTTAGGGTTTCGGGTTTAGGTGTTAGAATTGGATTCCCATTCTACTCACAGCCTTTAATATTGTTAGGGTTACGATAATCTTAAACTGTCAGGAAAAAGGAGAACATTCCAAGTGGAACACCAAGAGGGATCCCACTGCTCTGCGTCGGCCTTAGGGGGGGGGGGGGGGGGTCGGTAACCCTGCGCCCTAAACCTTACACCCCAAACTTGGCCCTAACCCGAAACCCTAATCCCTAAACCCTCAAACCCTAACCCTCAAGACCCTAAACCATCATCTGTTGGTAGGGGTTTGGATTGGCTTTGAAGGTTTTTGAGGCCCTGAACCCACCCCACCCCCCCCCCATTCGAATTTTAAAAGCGGGGCCGGCTTCGGCAGGATTTTCAGGAAAGTGTTTTTTTGTTTAATTAGGTGTGTTGAATACAGTAGATTAAATAAGAACACCCCCAAAAAACATTGGAAATCGCAAATGGGTTTTTCGTGATATATATATATATATATATATATATATATATATACTATATATATATATATATACATACATATATGTAAATACCTATCCACTAGATACTGATAAGGTACAGATCTAGATGTAGATATAATACAGGGTTGGAGGGTTCAGGATTGGGCTCAATCCCCGAATCTCCTAAACCCCGATGCTCCTAAGCCCCTAAACCCAAAAAATTAGAGTTTTGGTTCGGGGTTTCGGGTTTTAGCCCTAGGTTTGGGTTTTGGTGGATTTCCGGTTTCGGGTCTAGTCTAGGGTCGGCTTTAGGGCTTTAGGAACCTCAACCCCTGACAATCTTCCCAGACAAGAGCCCAGGAGCTCATAACATCAATGAGGAGGTTCATGGCCTGCCAATCTCGAAGAGCGCGAGCGGCCTGTCAGCAGATCCCAGAAGATGAAGACCACGGCAACAGCAGGTCCCTTGGTTTTGGATTTGGGGCTTCGGTTTCGGGTTAGAGTTTAAGTTCGGGTTTTAGGGGGTTTAGGGTGTTTTAAGGGTTTAGGGTTTAGGGTTTTCGTTTTGGGTGCAGGGGGTCCATGTGGAACAATCTTACTTAGAAGGCTGGTCTTTCTGAGCCTCTGAGCCGACCTCGTAAGATTGCCGCCGAATTGCGCTGAGAGACCGGTGGGCTTTAGCTGGAAGACCCAAAAAAAGCCCGAAAAAAGCCGACGCCGAAGCCCCGAAACCAGGTTTGTTTTACTTTCCCGAAACCCTAACCCTAAACCCTAAACCCTAACCCTACACCCTAAAACCCTAAACACCTAACCCTATACCCTAAACCCTAAACCCTAACCTTGAAGCATACCGCTTGGCTACCAGGGACTTACGGATGTCCCTCAATCCCAGAGGGCCATTTTAGGACTCCGTTCGTGGTACTTGCTAACCAAATGTGACTGCACCCAATTAGAACCAGATTCAACTCAACTCAACTCAACGGCTTTCCGAGGGTCCACCGCGCCTAGGGTGTATAACCATATTAGGGAAATTAAGGGCTCATAATTCGTTGTTAAATACGATATTAAGTAACCACGAACCTCCAATTACGACATCGACCCAAGAGAAACCCCGGAATAAGAAGGGGCACCCCTTCTTGGCTTAAAGGGGCTCACACAAAGGGAACCCAAACCTCCCCAACAAAAAGGGTAACAACGGCCTACTCCGGGTCCTAGACTATCCTTCATGGCCTCTACCTGATTTACCCGGACCTTGAAACCCCCAATGTTAACGAACGTAGGGGTGTTCTGAACGCCTCTCGAATCTTAGCATAAGAGTTGGAAATAGAAATAGTATCCCTTAGGGTCCCTTGAAAGTATACCATAAAGAACCCCCAAAACCCTAGTCTAATCATTCAGCAGCCCTATTTTACCCGCACTGTTGCGCTGAAGGTCCACACGGCCTTGAAGGTCGTGTCCGGGGTGCATGATGAGCGGCTGCAGCAGGATCGGCCGTCCTGGACTGTCTGCTTCCCTATAATCCTGAAACCCTGACCGTTTTTGTCTCTACCCTAAATAAAGCCCCAAACCCTAGAACCCCAAACCCTAAACCCCATGAACCCCTAAACCCTAACCCTAAGCCCTAACCTTAGCACCGAAACCAGAGTTCGAAGTTTAGGGTTGAGGGCTCTGTCCGACCAAGTCGTGGAGAACAAAAAAAAAAGCGGCGCGGAGAAGATTCCTGACTGGTTCTTAGTCGGAATGAGGGAATGAGGTACCCTATGATATTCCCTGAACGGTATATACAGGGCCCTAAACCCTAAACCCTACATTCCCTCTTCCCTACTAAGAACTAGGGAATGCGTCCGAGTGGCGATCAGCCTGGTATCACCTCTCAATCTTCTCTTCCTATCCGCTACAAGGGCAGTTTGGTGGGGTTTAGGGTTTAGGGCTTCGGGTTTCGGGTTAGGGTTTAGGGTGTAAAGAGAGGTGAGCCTAATTAGGAGCCGGATGAGGGTCCAGGGTTTCGGGTCTAGAGCCAGTCCTAGACACGGTCTACCCAGACCCTCAAATATCTCATTACGACAGGGCTATAGCCGCAGCCGCATGAAGCGTTCTACTCAGAGAGCCCGGTCACTGCCCCTGACGTAAGAACGTGCCTTAAATCCCCTGTGGATCCCTATCATTGCGGGGATTTTGGCTGCCCCTTGGGCTCCACAATAGCCTGGGGCTTGGGGGAACTAGGATCCCTGTCAGACTTTGAGGTGCTTTCCGTATTGAGGGGAATCCCTGGGGACTCTGTTTACCTACAGGTTAGTGGAAACTACCACTTATTCGTAGGCATAACCCGTTAACTGTAGGTACAGATAGTACCAGGTAGACTCTTCGGGTGCTGAATCTTAGGGGCTGAATAACCCTAGCCCAAAACAGGTTAACCTCTTATTGTAGGATTCTGTATAAACAAAAACCCTTAGGCTACGTACCCCAACCCTGAGTAATTGAGGGTGACCAAAAACCCTAAACCCTAAACCAACTACTTAGACCCTAACCCTAAACCTAAACCCAAGACCTAAACCCTAACCCTAACCCTAACCCTAAACCTAAACTAAACCCTAAACCCTAAGCCCAAACCCTAAACCCTAAGACCCTAAACCCTAAACCCCTAACCCCTAAACCCAACTTTTGAGAGGTCTATGGAGGCTTTTGGGTTCGCTGTCGGCTCTGGGGCTGCGGGGCTGCGTTTGAAGTGCAAGCGGGTTTAGGGTTTAGGGTTTAGGTTAGGGTTTAGGGTTTAGGGGTTTAAAAGTTTAGGGTTTAGGGTTTAGGGTTTCGGGTTTCGGGTTTGGGTTTAGGGTTTAGGTTTAGGGTTTAGGGCAAAGGGCTTAGGTGTGGTTCCTGAAGCCGCATCCTTGAGATCCTTCATTTGGAACAAAGACCAAGTCCAAAGTCACAGGCGCAGAGGGTTTAGGTTAGGTTTCGGGTTTAGGGTATAGGGTTAGGGAGCAAGTCTCATCGGTCCCTAAACCCTAGACCCCAACCCCCTGTGGGTTTTTAGGGTTTAGGGTTTAGGGTTTAGGTTTAGGGTCCTACCAAGGTTTTGGAATGCGACAGTGATCCTTGGGTTTGCTTGCTGGTTGAAGTGCTGCGCGTGCCTGCAAGACATGTCCATGAGTGTGAATCTCGCTAGCTACTAAGCTAGTGAACGGCAGGACGCATTCAGACTTCGGATCGCAGATGTGTAAACTTGAAACTCTGCGCCTCTCTCCCAGTGTCGTTGAAGGCTCGACTCAGCCCCAGTTAATGTTTGGATGGAGTGAGATTACGCTGAAAATCGCAGTCTACTTTGCGTGTTCTCTAAGTCCAATTCCATCTAGATGTCCAATTCATCCAGGCAGTAGGATTTGGTTGGAACTCTTGGATCGGCGTTGTAAGGACGGTGAGGACCGCACGATTGACGGTGCTGCAAGCCAATACCCCCACCGCCAAGCTCGAAGCCCTAAGGCTTAGGGTGTAGGGGTTAATTAGGCTTCCAAGCCAAATTCGTTGATTGACTAGGGTGCAGCCCTCACCTACCCAGGTCAGTAGGTACCGAAACCCTAAATCCTAACCCTAAACCCTAACCCTAAACCCTAACCCTAAAACCCTAAACCCTAAACCTAAACCCTAAACCCTCATAGGGAACCCATGACTCCCGGGCCCAGCCAGGTCTCCTTGACACTCTCTTTGCCTGCAGCCTTATGGTTTTTACCTACTCATTAAGGGGTCCGTTACTACTAACTGTAGGGGTTAGGGTTTAGTGTATAGGGTTTAGGGTTTAGGGTTTAGGGTTTAGGGTTTAGGGTTTAGGGTTTAGGGTTTAGGGTTTAGGGTTTAGGGTTTAGGGTTTAGGGTTTAGGGTTTAGGGTTTAGGGTTTAGGGTTTAGGGTTTGGGGTTCCCCCAAGTCCTTGAGCACAGAGTTGCATCGCAGCACGTCTCGCGTCACGCCGTCCGCATCCGGCTGGCAGTTGGACCACTGCTCGTGGACCTCGACTCCCAATACCCCCTGGTTCTGAGGAGGGAATGAGGGAATTAGGGCCGTATATATCCCCTTTAAAGGATTATGGAATGAGGGAATTAGGGCCCCATATATCCCCTTTAAAGGATTATGTAGGACCCTACTTCCCCCATTCCCTACTAAGAACCAGCCAGAATACGCGTTAGTTCAGGAATGTACCTTTTTCAACCTTGATTCGTTTAGGGTTTAGGCTTCATAGAGTTTAGGGTTCAGGGTTGAGGGTTTGGGGTTTGGGGTTTGGGGCTTTGGGGCTTTGGGGCTTTGGGTTTTTGGTCTCAATTTTTGCCAGGACCCCTTTTGGCTAATTAAGGGGTGTCGGGCTCCACTTTTGTAGGGTCAAGGGTGGGGCTTGGGGTTTTGGGTTTGGGGCTTATACTAGGATCCCTGTCATTCCTGGAGTTTGGGCTACTTACCTTGGTAGCCCAGTAACCATTTCATAATAAGGGTACCTTTTTCGGGGGGGGGGGGGGGTTGGTGACTTTATAATTTATAAGGGAAGCTTGAACCGAAAAACGGGAAAAAGGGTACTACCGGGCTACCAAGAAAAATTGAAACGAACACCCAAAACCCAAAACCCAAAACCCTAAACCCTTGACCCTGAACCCTAGACCCTAAACCCTAAACCCTAAACCCTAAACCCAATTCCGTTACAGGGTCCAGTTCTGCAGGGTCAAGGGTGGGGGAGTTGTGGTGGAGGGCGCAGGATGTCAAGGAAAGACGTCGGGTCTCATGTTGCTGAGCTCTTTCCTTCGTGCACTAGGGTTTAGGGTTTAGGGTTTAGGGTTTAGGGTTTAGGGTTTAGGGTTTAGGGTTTAGGGTTTAGGGTTTCAACCCTAAACCCTAAACCCTACACCCTAAAAAAAAAAACGAATAATGGCCTAGTCTGGGTCCTAGGATGTTGTCGAAGCCTCATTGCATGCGCAAGCAGTCCGACATGGCAAACCTTGTCCTGGAACCCCAAAGCCCCAACGAGCACAACCCGCAACCCTGAATCCGACAAGCCCTAACCCCCAAACCCTGAATCCTAAACCCTAAACCCTAAACCCTAAATCCTAAACCCTAAACCCTAAACCCTAAACCCTCAACCCTAAACCCCAACTTTCTTGGGTGCCTTCAGCGTCAGGGGCTTAACCTCCGGCGGCTTCTCGTGGTAGTTCTCCAGACCTGAGTCGTTTGGGAATTCTAGGGTTTAGGGTTTAGGGTTTAGGATATAAGGGCTTAGGGTTTAGGGTTTGGGGTTTAGGGTATCGGGGCTTAGGGTTTACGGTTTAGAGTTTAGGGTATCGGGGCTTTGGGTTTAGGGTTTATCGGACTTAGGGTTTAGCGTGTGTTTTTAGGGCTCAGAAGCTTGAAACCTGCCGCTGGTGGGGTTGGGTTGGGGTTAAGGCTGTAGGGTTAAGGTGTGTAGGCTTGAGCGCTTCCATGGAGGTAAGGGACCATATTAAGGGACCGTGTAACTACCCTTAGAATAGGTAGAGGAAGGATGAATCAACCCTCTAAACCCTTGACCCTAAACCCTACACCCTAAACCCGAAACCCTAAACCCTAAACCGGATTTGGTGGTCTCGGGTTGGCCACGCAGAGCGTTCAATCATTGCCGTAAACCTGAGCAGAAGCCTGCTTAGGGCTCGAAGGGGCTTGGGAGTTAGGGTTGAAGGCACCCTAAACCCTAAAAACCCTAAAAAACCAAAACCCAAAACCTTAAACCCTAAACCCCTAGCCATAAACCCCAGTCTCCAAACCCTAAACCATCAGCCGCCAGGCAGCCGAAGACCAGCTTTGCCCAGCGCATCGCGGGCGTGAGCTCCTTCTTGCCCCAAGTGACCCTAAGCCCAGTCATGTCAAGGGCCCCCCTGTTTTCGTTTTTCGGGTTCGGGCTTTCAAACTTTATGGCTTAGGGCTTGGTGTTTGGGGTTAAGGCTTACGGTTTAAGGAGCCCCCACTGAACCCTAAGCCCTTAAACCTTTGAACACGAAAGAGCATGCCCCTGTACTACTATTTGCTTAAGAACCCCCAAACAGACATAATTTAGGGTTAAGGTTTAGGGTTTAGGGTTTAGGTTTAGGCTAGCCCCTATGTTGCCCTTGTGAGGAAGACTATTCTTGACGCAAATATTCGGGCAGTTCTCTGAATTCGGGCCGATTTTGGGGTCCTTGAACAAGCAGGGCGCCGTTCTATGGTCTAGGACCCAAAAAGGGTTTAGGGTTTAGGGTTTAGGGCTTAGGGCTTAGGGTTTAGGGTTTAGGCTTTAGGGCTGTAGGGTTTAGGGTTGGGACCCATGCGCTTCGTGAGAAGCCCTCCTTGGCATCCCGTGCCGTCAGGAAAGCCCCGGCCATGGATATGAACTCCGCAGGGATCTTCCCGATGAGGTCAGGGTGCTTCAGGCGGCCTCTGGTGGGGATTCTGAGGAAATTCTGGGGTTTAGGGTTTAGGGTTTAGGGTTTGGGGTTTAGGGTTTGGGGTTTGGGGTTTGGGGTTTGGGGTTTGGGGTTTGGGGTTTGGGGTTTGGGGTTTAGGGTTTAGGGCGGGTTCAAGCAAAGCCCGAAAGAAACTTGAACAGAAAATCGGAACACAGATAGCCTCAATCACTAGCGGCGCCTTTGTCCATTTGAGTCTAGGTCACCGCTAACCTTAAACCCTAAACCCTAAACCCTAAACTCTGAACCCTAAATCCTAAACTCTAAACCCTAAATCCTAAACTCTAAACCCCCCCACCTGGGCAAGGCACCGAACAAATTGGTTACTTGGAGGTTCGTGGTACTTAATAGCCAATAAGAACTGTATTTATAACCCACTTGCATAAGCCCCTCAATTACCCTAATATGGTTACAAGTGGGTTTCTAAGTGCAGTTACGATCTGGTTAGTAAGTACCATGAACTTCCAGGCAGGCCTCGCAGGAAATTGAAATGGACACACCGGATGACGACGTCGGGGCCAAGGGACATGTCCTAAAAACCCAAAACCCAAAACCCAAAACCCTAAACCCTAAACCCTATTCCTCCCCCTTGCAGCCTTCCCCGTCGTCCGAGTCCGACCCGCCATCCGCCGGCAAAGCCTTAATTCTGCCGACTTCTGCGGGGTAGGGTTTAGGGTTTAGGGTTTAGGGTTTAGGGTTTAGGGTTTAGGGTTTAGGGTTTAGGGGTTAGGGTTTAGGATTTAGGGTTTAGGGTTTAGGGTTTAGGGTTTAGGGTTTAGGGTTCAGGGTTTAGGGTTTAGGGTTTGGGCTCAGGGAAAGTTAGGGTTCAGGGTCTTTAGGGTTTTGAGGGTTTAGGGTTTAGGGAGGATTGGACCGGGCTCCGGAACAATTTTAGACATCCCGCAAACTAAAGTTGCGGGATCCTTGTAACGCCTCAAACCTAAATATACCTAAACCTTCAACCCTGCTTAGCCAGTAAACATTCTTAAACCAATAAGCCTAGAAACATCGGTGAGCACTTTTAAGCCCTAAACCCCTCAATCGATCTTTCTGTCGCCGAACTACAAGCGTGGCACAGGCCCTATCTAAAAGCAATCTGGAACTGGTGGCACCCCCTGGGCGCCTGCTGTCACGCACCCGCTCGAGGCTGGCTTTGAGATCTAACAACCAACAACTTGTATTGGTTTAGGGTTTAGGGTTTAGGGTTTAGGGTTTAGAGTTTAGAGTTTAGGGTTCAGGGTTTAGGGTTTAGGGTTTAGGGTTTAGGGGTGTAGGGTTTAGGGTTTAGGTTTAGGGTTTAGGGTTTAGGTTTTAAGGTTTAGGGTAACATACAGCCGTGACCACTGTCGCTGCCTCCATCAGAGGGTGCCCTAGGCAAAAAGCAAAGCCGGATGTTAGAAATTGATGCTGTGCTTGTGCGTAATATAGGGGTCGGAATAATTACGAATAGTATTTCCTCATGGTCCCTATCTAATTCTGCTATAAATCACAACCCCCCAAAAAACCCTAATTATTCTGATTGTTAAGGCTCCTATATTGCGTTTAAGACACCCAAAACCCCAAAACCCAAAACCCCCAAAACCTAAACCCCTAAAGCCTAAACCCTAAACCACAAAACCATGCTGGAAATTTTCCGTGGATATATTTGCCCTTGGGTTTGCGGGTTTAGGGTTGAGGGCTTCTGTTTTTTTTTGAGGACTTTTCGGCCCTAAACTCTAACTATGTAACAGACCTATAAATTAACCCGAAAACCCGAAACCCCAAAACCCTAAAACCCTCATAAACCTTAAAGGTTTATGCCTGGGATGTTCCCCCTCATACTAACAGTCCTAAAAACGGATTCTAGTACCCATCCGTAATAAGGACTGTTAGAAAAAGGGGGAACATCCCAAGGTAACCCCCTAAACCCTAAACTCTAAACCCTAAACCCTAAACCTAAACCCTAAACCCTAAACCCTAAACCCTAAACCCTAAACCCTAAACCCTAAACGCTAAGCCCAAAACTCCGCTGTCAAAGCCAAGCATCAGCGACCAGCTCTTTCGCCTGCGGCGCCGCGCTCAGCGCCATCGGCGCTGCGGCCGCCGCCGCCACCACGTCGGTGAGCATGGGGGACGCATTGCCTGGGTTTAGGGGTTTTAGGGTTTTAGGGTTTTAGGGTTTTAGGGTTTTAGGGTTTTAGGGTTTTAGGGTTTTAGGGTTTTAGGGTTTTAGGGTTTTAGGGTTTTAGGGTTTTAGGGTTTTAGGGTTTTAGGGTTGAGGGTTGAGGGTCTAGGGTTTAGGGTTTAGGGTTGGGATTTGAGGGTGGGGTTTAGGGCTTAGGGTTTATAGAAATTGTATAGTGTTTGGGTCCCAATAACGTTTTGAGCGAAAGATTTGAGCGAAACGTTTTGAGCGAAAGTTTTGAGCGAAACGGTGTTTTTTTTTTGCTGTTAGGTTTGGAGGGGAGGGGGGGGGGGGGGGGGGGGGGGGAGGGGGTCCCAATAGGTTTTGAGCGAGAGCTTTGAGCGAAAGTTTCTGTTTTAGAACCGACTTTGCGAAAGTTTTGAGCGAAACGTTTCTTTTTGGATATTAGGTTAGGGCCAGGGGGCAAGGCGAGCGGGGCGGGCGGGGGGAGGGGGTTCCCCATAAGTTTTGAGCGACAGTTTTGAGCGAAAGTTTCTGCCCGAATGTGCTTTTTTGTTGGCCTTCCGGCCCTGGCTGGCCTCCTCCCTAAACCCTGAACCCTAGAAGGCCCAGAGGTTGAAGTAAATTGAGCATTTGGCCTCCCAGGCGCTGTGGATGAATGTACTTAAACTCTGCTTGTCGGCTGTTTTCACAAACAACCTGCGAAAATTCAATATGATACCACATACAACTTCTTTTATTTTGTCTTGAGGGTTTAGGGTTGAGGGCTTAGGGCTTAGGGCTTGGGGTTTGGGGTTTAGGGAAACAGCTGCGGCCGCCCAAAAACCTGAAGCGTCGCAGGGTTTACCCAATTTCCTCGCAGGCGGAAGCTCGGCAATCCGGCGTCGTATAACCTGATGAACCACAAAAACCTCCCTTTTTGGTAGGGGCACCGAAGCATCCCAGAAGGGTTTAGGGTTTAGGGCTTAGGGTTTGGGGTTTAGGGTTTAGGTTTTTGGGGTTTAGGGTAGTTTCAAGACTATCCTGCAAAAAATGCAGGCTTTTGGTGTCGTTAAGGTAACCTTTCGACCCCCAACCTTCTCAATCGCTGTCAGAGCTCAAAAACCCCCCCAAACTGTCAAGAAAGCAAAACAAGTAAATGCTAAGAGCACGACGAACCTAAGATCTCGCAACCCCACAAACACGGTTTAGGGTTTAGGGTTTAGGGTTTAGGGTTTAGGGTTTAGGGTTTAGGGTTTAGGGTTTAGGGTTTAGGGTTTAGGGTTTAGGGTTTAGGGTTTAGGGTTTAGGGTTCAGCGTTTAGGGTTTAGGGTTTAAGGGTTTAAGGGTAAAGGGTTTCAAGGATGACTGTTTTAGGCAGGCCTTTGATTTGGGCCGAATCCCATCTTTTGTGTTTCAAAGATCTTGAGTAAGCACCCTGAACCTGTGAAGACCCTAAAAAGCACAAAACCCCTTAACCCAAAAACTTTTTCAGTCGCCCGGCCCTGAACCTTACACCCCAAACCCCAAACCCTGAACCCTAAACCCTAAACCCCCCAAACCCTAAACCCTCCTGGTTGCAGCCGCGGTGCGTGGAGCCTGGGCTAGCTTCCGGACAGGTGAGGCTCTGCCTGGAGACAGAGCTTCGGGGTTTAGGGTTTAGGGTTTAGGGTTCAGGGTTCAGGGTTTAGGGTTTAGGGTTTAGGGTTTAGGGTTTAGGGTTTAGGGTTTAGGGTTTAGGGTTTAGGGTTTAGGGTTTAGGGTTTAGGGTTTAGGGTTTAGGGTTTAGGGTTTAGGGTTTAGGGTTTAGGGTTTAGGGTGTAGGTTTAGGGTCTAGGGTCTAGGGTTTAGGGTTTAGGGTTTAGGGTTTGGGGTTTAGGGTTTAGGGTTTAGGGTTCGGGGGTTGAGGGTTTGGCGATACGGTGGGGGGGGGATTTGGGGCGTTTTGGGGGGGTTTGGGGCGTTTTGGGGGTTTTTCGGGCGTTTAGGGGGTTTAGGGGGGTTTAGGGGGTTTAGGGGGTTCAGTGGGTTTTCGGGGGTTTAGTGGGTTTTAGGGGGTTTAGAGGGATTTCGGGCTTTTAGGGGCTTTTAAGGGCGTTAGGGTTGGGAGCTTGGGGTTGAGGTTTAGGGCTTTGGGGATTCAGGACTTGGGGCTGTAGAGGTTTGGGCTTCCGGGCTTTTGGGGTTTATGGCTTGGGTGGGCTCTAACCCTAAACCCCAAACTTCAAAAAACCTTAAAGTCCTGCAACAAAATCAAAGTAGCCAGCTGCAAAGTATTCAGGGGCCCCTGCACTTCTCCAGCGCCACGCAAGAGAAGCCCTGCGCCCAACCTCATCGGGGTTTAGGGTTTAGGGCTTAGGGTTTAGGGTTTAGGGTTTAGGGTTTAGGGTTAGGGTTTAGGGTTTGAGGTGCGAGGTTTAGGGTTTAGGGCGGCTCTGCAAGGTTAGGGAACTCCAAACCAACTGGGAGGTCCCAAGAGGAGCTCAGGGCTTTGCGGCTCGGGTTTCGGGCTTAGCGGTTTAATTAAAGTTTTGGGGTTTAGGGTTTAGCCTTTAGGGTTTAGGGTTTAGGGGTTAGGGTTTAGGGGTTAGGGTTTAGGGGGTGAGATTCAAGGCCTCCTCAACCGCAAAAAACCTCAAAATACTAGGGAGGCGGCCCAAATCTGAGTTTAGTTTCGAGCCCGAAACCCAATGAGTGCTCTACCCACTGGGATAACAGTAGGGTTGGGTTTAGGGTTTAGGGTTTAGGGTTTAGGGTTTAGGGTTTAGGGTTTAGGGTTTAGGGTTAGGTTTAGGGTTTAGGGTTTAGGGTTTAGGGTTTAGGGTTTAGGGTTTAGGGTTTAGGGTTTAGGGTTTAGGGTTTAGGGTTTAGGGTTTAGGGTTTAGGGTTTAGGGTTTAGGGTTTAGGGTTTAGGGTTTAGGGTTTAGGGGCGAGCGATTAATTAGTTAGCAAAATAACACAGGTTACACACGCAAGGCAATAACACAACAAATGAAAAGATTGAACGAAAGCATTCCTAAATAAATAGGTGAACATGAAAAGAAGAAGCAATAATATCGCTGGCCTCGGAAGGAGTGCCTCATCCACGTCACCGCCGGCGAAGCTGCCCTGGGTGTCTCCTGAGTATTGCCGGGGCCGCCGGCAGACGCAGGAGGCTGTGACAAGGGCCGCCATTAGGCAGAATACCACGACCACTTGGGGATATCTGAATTCCGTTGGGAGGACAGCCGCGCCAGGGCTCTGCGAAGAATGGTGGCCAGCTCCAGCTCGCGAAGTCAGCAACCCTACTCTAGTTGGTTTAAAGTTTAGGGCTTAGGGTTTAGGGGGCTTAGGGCAACAAACGAGTAATAGTCATGGAGCAGAAGAATGGGCATATTGTATCCTCAACCCTCAACCCCTGAACCCCAAACCCAAACGATGCAATATAGGGGCCTTCTAAACCCTAAATCCTAAACCCTAAACCAAAAACCCTAAACCCTAAACCCTAAACCCTAAACCCTAGACCCTAACCCTGAACCCTGAACCCTGAACCCTGAACCCTGAACCCTAAACCCTAAACCAGTTAGAATAGGGTTTGGGGAGTCATTACTTGTGGTAGTCTAATTGCATAGGGACCATAAGGGAATGCTATGAGTCATTCTTCTGACCCTACAATGCCGTAAACCCTAAACCCTTAACCCTACACCCTACAGCCTAAATTGGTTTTCTGTAGAGCTTAGGGCTTAAATAGGTCGAGGTGGGTTTGGGGCATGTACCGGGCACCGCGCTGCTACGAGGCTCCGCCACGTGGCTTCGAGGTGGAAGTCGCCTCATGGGCTAGAGCTGGGGGTTAAGGGTTTAGGGTTCAGGGTTTAGGGTTTAGGGGTTTAGGGTGTAGGGTTTAAGGTTTAGGGGTTTAGGGTTTAGGGTTCAGGGCTTTAGGGGGTTAAGGAGTTTGGGGGCTTAGGGCTTAGGGTTTATGGCTTCGAAGTCCGCAACAGGTTGGGAGCTTGTTTGGGGTTTAGGGTTTAGGGTTTAGGGTTTAGGGTTTAGGGTTTAGGGTTTAGGGTTTAGGGTTTAGGGATGCAGGGTGCGTAGTTAGGGCTTGAGGATACTTACGGGCTGCTGAAAGGCGGTGTAGTCTGGTTGTCTTCAGGGCTGGTTTGGGCTGTAGGGTGTTTAGGGTTTAGGGTTTAGGGTCTAGGGTTTAGGGTTTAGGGTTTAGGGTTTAGGGTTTAGGGTTTAGAGTTTAGGGTTTAGGGTTTAGGGTTTAGGGTTTAGGGTTTAGGGTTTAGGGTTTAGGGTTTAGGGTTTAGGGATCAGGGTTTAGGGTTTAGGGTTTAGGGTTTAGTGTTTGGGGTTTAGGGTTTAGGGTTTAGGGTTTAGGGTCTAGCGTCGCACCTTCCCGCCTCCCACCCCCCGGCCGCATTCTGCCACCCCCGCCCGACCGGGCCCCTCCCCCCTCTCGCTCACCTAAACCCTAAACCCTAAACCCTAAGCCCTAAGCCCTAAACCCTAAACCTTAAACCCTAAACCCTAAACCCTAAACCCTAAACCGTAGCTTGCAGGCTCACTGCGCTTTTCGCTCTGAGGACGGCCACCGGAGCTAAAAGGCATGTCAAAGGCTTTGCGCAGGGCTCTAGGTTGCAGCGTATTAGGTATAGGGCGTAGGGCTTCAACAAGTAAACATGAAAAACACCCTGAACCCTAAACCCTAAACCCTAAACCCTAGACCCTAGACCCTAGACCCTACACCCTAAACCTGCCAGGGTTTAGGGTCTTGGGGTTTAGAAGGCTTAGGCTGGCTTAGGGGGGGGGGGGGGGGTTGCCGGGCTTAGAGTTTGGGGCAGACGGTTGAACCTAAAAAGCCTCGACCTCATAGCACCCGACCCATCCCCTGGTGCCGGCCGGATCACGATGTCAAGGTGACCTCCGCTTCATACTCCTCCACTAAGGTCACCTGCAGATCTTCCGCACATTGGGGATTCGGATCTTTCCAGCCCGAAACCCTCAACCCCAAACCCTAAACCCTAAACCCTAAACCCCAAACCCTAAACCCTAGACCCAACACCCTAAACCCCAAACCCTAAACCCCAAACCCTAAACCCCTTGCAGTTTCAGGGGGGCAAGAGTAGGTGGCGTGAGTTGGGTCTACCGCGGCAAGGGTTTGGGGTTTAGGGTTTAGGGATTTGGGGTTTAGGGTTTAGGGTTTGGGGTTTAGGGATTTAGGGCTAGGGGAGTTAGGGTTTAGAGTTTGGGGTTCAGGGATTAGGGATTTAGGGTTTGGGGTTTGGGGTTCGGGGCGTTGGTTTTAGGGTGCAGGGTTAGGTTTTAGGGATAATGGTTTTGAGTTTAGAGCGAAGTAATTGCTTTGGGCAAAAACGCTTCCTCTGCATGAGGAGCGCCAGTATGCGGCGTTGGCTGGAGTTACATTCCAACAAGTCCCGATGCCATCACCCAACGCGTGCTCACCCGAGCATCTCCTCCCTAAACCCTAAACCCTCAACCCACAACCCTAAACCCTCAACCCTCAACCCCAAACCCTAAACCCTCAACCCTAAACCCTCAACCCTAAACCCTAAACCCTCAACCCTAAACCATTGTAGGGTTTGGGCATTGAGGCCTTCGTGGCTTATGATGCGTTTACCCTGCCGCCTGAACCCCTCTGAACCCTGAGAACCAGACGAAGGCAGGTTTAGGGTTTAGGGTTTAGGGTTTAGGGTTTAGGGTTTAGGGTTTAGGGTTTAGGGTTTAGGGTTTAGGGTTTAGGGTTTAGGGTTTAGGTTTTATGGTTTAGGGTTTAGGGTTTAGGGTTTAGGGTTTAGGGTTTAGGGTTTAGGGTTTAGGGTTTAGGGTTTAGGGTTTAGGGTTTAGGGTTTAGGGTTTAGCGTTGAGGGTTGAGGGTTGAGGGTTGAGGGTTGCGGGTTGCGGGTTGAGGGTTGAGGGCTGAGGGTTGAGGGTTTAGGGTTTAGGGCCACCTAGTGTCTTAGACCCCGGGCCTTAGGGTTTGAAGGGACTCCGGAACTTAGGGAGTTTGCGGATTTGGGGGGGGGGGTGGGGGGGTGGTTAGGGGGTTTAGGGGGCTCATTAAACCCTAAACCCTAAACCCTAAACCCTAAACCCTATAATCCCTAAACCCTAAACCCTAAACCCTAAACCCTAAACCATAAACCCTAAACCCTAAACCCGAAACCCTAGACCCTAGACCCTAGACCCTAGACCCTAGACCCTAGACCCTAAACCCTACCCTTTAAACCCTAAAGGGGTTGAGGGGTTGAGGGCCCAAACTCGCCTTCAGCTGATCGATGTGCCGCTTCAGCTTCTCCGCGAAGTTGGGCTCCACGCCCGCCATAGGGTTTAGGGTTTAGGGTTGAGGGTTGAGGGTTGAGGGTTGAGGGTTGAGGGTTGAGGGTGGAGGGTGGAGGGTGGAGGGTGGAGGGTGGAGGGTGGAGGGTTGAGGGTTAGGGTTTTGGGTTTAGGGATGGACCCAGGAGGTCGAAAGGACGAGCGTGGGCTTCTTCGGCTTTGTAAAGCTCAGGGGTTTGGGTGTAGCGTTTTTAGGGTTTAGGGCTTTTAGGGTTTTTTTAAACGTCTATAGGGTTCTTAGGGTCCAGGGCGTTTGCGGGCTTAAGGATTAGGGTCTTCGGGGTTCCGGATCATGCATACCATGTTCGAGGACGCACACATGATGGCCACATACATACTTGGGATCACCTAATTCTGCGACTGCACAGCCAAGAGGGCAACAGGCGAAGCCCAACGCGGTTTAGGGTTTAGGGTTTAGGGTTTAAGGGTTAAGGGTTAAGGGTTTAGGGTTTAGGGTTTAGAATACAACTTGGAAGAGATCTCGAAGCTCACCCCCCCCCAAGCCCGGAGCAACGCAGAAGGCAAGAGCACAACAGAGAAACACAGCTCCGCTATACGAACAGCAGATAAGAGGGTTTGGCGTTTAGGGTTTAGGGTTTAGGGTTTAGGGTTTAGGGTTTAGGGTTTAGGGTTTAGGGTTTAGGGTTTAGGGTTTAGGGTTTAGGGTTTAGGGTTTAGGGTTTAGGGACCCCGAGAGCCCAATGCCCTTTGTCTGAGGTAGAAATGACTTGTTGCCTCATTGGGATCCGACTATGAATGGTAAATGTCTCCTCCTGAATCAACTGCTCCTCCTGGCACCCCCGTCCCAGGCAAACCCCTAAACCCTGAACCCTAAATCCTAAAGCCTAAACCCTAAACTCACAAGCACTAAACCCTAAACCCTAAACCCTAAGCCTAAACCCTACACTGCTTGGGGAGTCCAGGCCTTAAAGCCTAAAGCCTAAACCCTAAACCCCAGACCCTAAACCCTAAACCCTAAACCCTAAACCCTAAACTGCAGACCCTAAACCCTAAACCCAAAATCCTAAACGGAATATCTAAATCACCGGCAGCCTGTGTAGTCAGCTCCCTAGCTTCTGGCTAACCCTATCCATGTCATGCTTCTGCCACGTGTACGTTTTAGGGTTTAGGGTTTGGGGTTCAGGGTTTAGGGTTAGGGTTAGGGTTTAGGGTTTAGGGTTTAGGATTTAGGGTTTAGGGTTTAGGGTTTAGGGCTTAGGGCTTATGGTTTAGGGTTTAAACGTTAAGGGGGCTCCCAAGGGTAGTAGAATCCCCTCGAGAGACCCCACAAGATTGACCAAGTCCCATGCCCAGACCCCTGGGAGGATCCAAAAAGTAGAACCCCCCAAGAATACCCTATGCTACGACTGGGTCATTCTTAAGATCTACTTTTTGGATCCTCCCAGGAACCCTTAAACCCTAAACCCTAAACCCTAAACCCCCAGAGCCTATAGGGGTGTGGATTAGATGCTTAGAAGGCCTCGCGTGCGATCATGCGCTGCCGCCGACGCTCACCACGCCCACAGCTTTGGCTGCAGGCAGCCCTGCGTTGCGCGGGGAGGGTCCAGAAGGGTTTAGGCTTTAGGGTTTAGGGTTCAGGGTTCAGGGTTTAGGGTCTAGGGCTTAGGGTGTCTAGGCGCCAAGAATGTAACTGCCAGGGGACTTGATCTACCCAAGAAGGGCCCACAGTGGACGCCAGCAAGGAGAAACTGCGGAACGTCGTCAAAGAAAATATGGCGACATGCCGTTTATTTGTACGGGCTCCCCCCCCCTCAACCAAAGGAAAATAAAACTCAACCCTAAAAGCCAACAAAAACAGAGAAAACCGGGAGCAATGGGAGCTTCTAGCCCCCCGGAACACAAGAACTCAGCAACCACACCCTAAACCCTTAACAATACAGGGGCTTGGCGGCTTTCATGTGCTAGGGCTGCTAGGGTGCTGGGGTTTAGGATTCTGGGTGTATGAATTCAAAGAGGGTTTATATATATATATATAGAAAAAAGTATATATATATATATGTATAACTCTTAACAACTATCGGTTTAGGAATTTCGGGTACGGGATGGTGTGGCGGGCGAAGACACCCCGCTGCCTGCAAAACCATGGGGCCACTCCTAGCCCTACAAACCCTAAGCCTTAAGACCCAAGCCCTAAACCCTAAGCCCCCTAAACCCTTAAGCCTAATCCCTGAACCCTCAACCCTCAACCCTAGGCGTTTAAGGGTTGAAGCTTCGGGATTACGGTTTAGGGTTGAGGGTTCAGGATTGAGGGTTTAGGGCTTAGGGGTAAGGGTTTCAAGGATTTTCATGGCGATTTGTTGGGGATTAATGGGAGAAGCTACGGGGGCTCCAACTGGTTTCCAGAGAGGTGTCTAATTAGGTGTTTCAATTTGTTCTTTTGGACTGAGGGTCTGGGGATTGGGGGCTGCAGGTTTAAGACGTGCAAAGTTTAGAGCTATACCATATAACTCTAACCCTACACTCTAAACCCTAAACCCTAAATAAAAACCCTAAAGCCGCTTTTCCTGGCGCGCGATGCCCCCCGCGTGCCACGCAGGTCTACGTAGAATGACAGCCTGGCCTTCGGAACCTCCGTGGATGTAAGCTCTTCTGCCAAGGAGTGAACCCAAAACTCCAGGCCCTAAACCCTAACTGAAGCAGGGTTTATATTTCTGTTCTTGGTGAGTGTATATAAGGTTCCTTTTTAGTACTGGTGAGTGTATATACCGGGTGTCCTTTTGGGGGTACAAGAAATATGTACCCTACTTCATATAAGTTCTCGTTTACAACAGCATCTCTGCAATCCTAAGGGAGCCTTGGGAAGCCGCAAAGTCAAAAGCGGTCTTGCCAGCCGTGTTCACCAACGACGTGCAGGCCCCAGCTAATAACAGCGAGCGCACAATCGCAAAGTTGCCCCTTCCAGCTGCTCGCATGAGGGCCGTAGTGCCAGACGCGTCTTGCAAGTTCGTGTTGGAAGCGGCCTCCAAGAGCCAGCGTACGATCTTGATGGCGCCTTTACCAGATGCGCGCATGAGCGCCGTCGTGCCGGGCATGTCCTGCAAGTTTGCGTCGGCACCAGCGTCCAGCAGCAAACGCACCATCCGATCGTGGCACCGCAACGATGCGCGCATGAGAGCAGTCACGCCACTCCTGTTCCGGGAGTTCTTGTCGGCACCAGCTTCCAGCAGAGCATGGGCTACTTCAACATGGCCCGTCTCGGCAGCATGCTCCACAAGCTCCTGTGCAGCTAGAGGCATCTGCTCCGGGCTAACACTGGACAGAACCACCAGCTGCAGGTCACCGGGCCCCTCAGGAAGACTCCCATTCTCCAAGCAGCTCCCTGCCAGCAGGAGCTGTTGAAGGCAGACTGGGAAGCTATGCTGTTGCCGCAAGTGACGCTTCAAGTCGATCACTGTCTTGAACGTCTCCGCGGGCTGCACCAGCTCTTGCCCCGAAACGCTCCAGACCGAGACCATGGCGTGCGCTCGCAACAGACTCTATAGCCCTTGGGGACCAAATGAACCCTAAAACTGGGGCCCTACACCCTCTACTACTAAGATCCCTATTAAGGTATATGAGCCATAAACCCCTTTAAGGTTCATTTGGTCCTTAAGGACTGGACGTATCTCTTTGCAGCTGTCGATCACGTTCAAACTAGGGCCGCACGAGGTTAACAGAATGGAACAGGGATTAGGGTGTAGGGGTTTGGGTTTTAGCCAAACTCCCACCACCCCGGCGAGCCCCGAAGCCCCTAAACCCCTTAACAGAAACCCAACAACTTTGGAAGAAACAAGCTCAAACCCACGAACACACCCCCGTTCAAGGTTTTGGGGTCCAGGTCCGGCTTTAGGGGTCTCAGGGGTTTAGGGGCAGGGTATTGGGGCTCTTCGGCTTAGGGGCTTTTGAAGTGCCAAGGGCTTCAGGGGCCTTTAGCTGGGGTTGGGGGTGCTCGGTTTGGGGGTGTTTTGGAGCGTGCTTGGGCGGGTGCCGCTTTGGCGGGGTGCTTTTGGAAGTGTTTTGGGGGGGGGAGGGTGCCTTGGGGGGGTGCTTGGGGGTGCTTGCGGGACGCTGAAGGAGTGCCTTGCTTGGGGGGATGCTTAGGGGGGGGTTCTTCGGCGCTTGGCAGGGCGCCAGGGTTTTTAAGCCTCGTGGCTTGACAGCCCGAAAAAGCCTTGAAAAGAACTTTTGAGCCTCGCACCATCCCATGATGTTAGGATTTAGTGCTTAGGGCTTAGGGTTTCTCCCGCCAGAACCCTAAACACTAAACCCTAAACCCTAAACCCTAAACCCTAAACCCCCTGAATTCGAAAAAGCCTCAAGCATCTCGCTCAAGCCCATCCTTTGAAAGCCTGTGCTCGCCGCCCTTCGTGGCCGCTCTGGATCCCCGTCGCCCCACGACGACCAGATGCACAAGCCTAACCCTAAACCCTAAACCCCAAACCCTAAACCCCAAACCCTAAACCCTAAACCCTAAGCCCTAAACCCTAAGCCCTAAGCCCTAAGCCTGAACCCTAAACACTAAACACTCCCCAAGTGAGACGAGCAGGGCTTCGGCAGCTTTGCTTTAGGGATGTCCGGTTTGGGAGCGATGTGGGTTTTGGGGGGGGTGTATGGGGAGTAGAAGCCTGAACCCTAAACCCAAACCCTAAACCGTAAGACCCTAAGGCCCCAAAGGCCCCTAAGGCCCCAAGGTCCTAAGGTTCTCAGGATTTAAAGCCGCAAGGCCCTAAAGGCCCTAAAGGCCCTACAGGCCCTAAAGGCCCTAAAGGCCCTACAGGCCCTACAGGCCCTAAAGGCCCTAAAGGCCCTAAAGGCCCTAAAGGCCCTAAAGGCCCTAAAGGCCCTAAAGGCCCTAAAGGCCCTAAAGGCCCTAAAGGCCCTAAAGGCCCTAAAGGCCCTAAAGGCCCTAAAGGCCCTAAAGGCCCTAAAGGCCCTAAAGGCCCTAGGGTTTAGGGTATAGGGTTTAGGGTTTAGGGTTTAGGGTTTAGGGTTTAGGGTTTAGGGTTTAGGGTTTAGGGTTTAGGATAAGGCCCTAAGGCTCTCGGGCTCCAAGGTTCTAACCTAAGGCTCTAAGGCAGGCCCTAGGCCCGAAAGCCTGACGCCGTGGGTGCAGGGCATGGGCCCTTCGATGGCACCCCCAAGTAGGGTTTAGGGTTTAGGGTTTAGGGTTTAGGGTTTAGGGTTTAGGGTTTAGGGTTTAGGGCTTAGGGCTTTGGGTTTAGGGTTTAGGGTTTAGGTTTAGGGTTTAGGGTGCCCGGAAATTCCGCCCACCAACGATGCGGACTCCTAAAACCCCAAAATATGCGGGGTTTGAGGTTTAAGGGGCCTATTCCCCATAACCCAAAAAGCCCTCACAACCTGAAACCACCAACCCCCAAGCCCTTCTAAGCAAATCCCAGTCGCCCCAAACCCTAAACCCTAAACCCCAAACCCTAAGCCCTTCCAAGCAAATCCCAGTCACAAGCCCCCGAAGCACTCTGCTCACGCGCGGCCAGGCTCAGACTTCCTGGGCGCGCGCTTGGCCCTGGGCGTCCACTGCCCGGTGGCCAAGAAGCCCTGACGGCTTTTTGGACCCTAGGGGGGTTTAGGGTTTAGGGTTGAGGGTTGAGGGTTGAGGGTTGAGGGTTTAGGGTTTAGGGTTTATAGGGTTTAGGGTTGATAGGGTTGCGGGTTGACGGCGGTTGCATGAGTTGTCCAGTACCTAGGGGCTAAAGGTTAACCTTTTTTGGGATTATAAGGGGTACTCTACTACTAAGGTTGAGGGTTAGGGTTGAGGGTTGAGGGTTTGGGGTTTAGGCTTCAGGGTTGAAGGTTTAGGGTTTGGGGTTGAGGGCTTGGGGTTGAGGGAAGTTTAGGGTTTAGGGTCCGCCAACCCGGGCGGTGTTTTGATGGGTTTGGGAAGTGGAAACCTCCCTTTTTCCTTCCTTAATTACACCCCATTGCAGGAGAGGCAGCTTTTTTCGTGGAGGACCCGCAACCCCGCGCGAGCTGAAGGACGGCTTCGTGCCGCCGGAGTCCGCGTCGCACTAAAGAGCTATAGCTTTGTAGGGGGGGAGGCCTCCAAAATGGCATCAAAGGAGATGCAAAAACGAGATAGTGCGAAAAAGCCACGAGAACCTCCTGAACCCTAAACCAAACCCTAAACCCTAAACCCTAAACCCTAAACCCGAACCTCGCAAAAGACCATGGCTTTGTTGCGGAACTTCGAGGGCCCCAAAAAAACCGAAACGCCTCTGTAAACCCTCACGCACGCCCATCAGACTGCAGCTCTCCACATCGGCCAACGCCATATTTTTTCAAGGTTTGGGGGTTTAGAGTTCAGGGTTTAGGTTTAGGGTTTAGGGTTTAGGGTTGAGGGTTGAGGGTTGAGGGTTGAGGGTTGAGGGTTGAGGGTTGAGGGTTTAGGGTTTAGGGTTTAGGGTTTAGGGTTTAGGGTTTAGGGTTTAGGGTTTAGGGTTTAGGGTTTAGGGTTTAGGGTTTAGGGTTTAGGGTACCAGAAGCCCAAAACCAGGGAAGCAGAATGAGCATCAGCGGGTTCGGCCAGCGGCCGCAAAGCGGTCAAAAACGCTGCCTGAAAACTTTTCTGAAATCGCTACAAAAACGTGTTTTTTTTTTTTTCAGTTTTCCATGCGCGCCTCCAACCCTTACCCGTGTTGCCCTTGACCCGCATCATCCGAACGTGTGTCTAGGGGCTCTGCTGATGCCACTGACGCGCGGGGTTGGGAGCATCATCGACCTTTCGCTCCTTCCCGTGGCTTCCTGGCGACTTCGGGCCACAAGACCCAGCTGATGCTCATGAAAATCCTCTGGGGGGTCCTCAAGAAGATATCGAGTGTTTGTTGGGTGCGCGTAGACATGCCTCTAAACACGCTCATGTTGCCGGCTCGAACGGTTTCGTGCCCCCTTCATGGCATCCGGGGTATTTTCGGTGCTTCGTGCGCATGCAGCCGCTGAAGCACATTCTTTAAAGGAATTTCGAGGGCAACGCGTGTTTTGATTATTCTTGCTCCCAAACCAACCCGCTGCTGCTGGCGCATGCGCACAAAGGAAAGAGAAAGAGAGAAGAGACAAAGAAACAATGAGAGAAAGGTGAACAAGAGCAAGAGCAAGAGCAAGAGCAAGAGCAAGAGCAAGAGCAAGAGCAAGAGCAAGAGAAAGAACAAAACAAAGAGAAAGATGAAGGAGAAAGGGAAAGGTGAACGGGAAGAGCAAGAGACAAGAGAGACAGAGAGAGAGAGAGAGGGAGAGAGAAAGAGAAAAAGAGAAAGACACGGAGAAGGAGAAAGAGAAATGGAAGGAAAGAGAAAGAGAAAGGAGACAGGGAAAAGCAGACAGAAAAGACGGAGAAGAGAGATCGAGAGAGAGAGAGAGGGAGCAGAAAGATAAGAACAAGGAGAGAGAGAGAGAGAGAGAGAGAGAGAGAGAGAGAGAGAGAGAGAGAGAGAGCGAGAGAGCGAGAGAGACAGAGAGAGACAGAGAGAGAGAGAAAAAAAAAACAGAGAGAGAGAGAGAGATTGAGAAAAAAAAAAAAAAAAAAGAAGAGAGAGAGAGAGAGAGAGAAAAAAAAAAAGACCGAAACAAAAAGAAAGGAGAGAAGAGCTTAGGGCTTAGGGGCTTACGGTCCAGGGTTTAGGTCTCAGAGACAAAAGCAACCGACACCTCTCAAGCAATCTCAGTCTCTGGTTGCCCCCCCCCCCCCCCCCCCCCCCCCCCCCCCCCCCCCCTAGCCTCCGTCCCCTGCACAACCTGAACTTGTAGGTATGAGGATGGTAGATGCCAAGGTTCAAGGTTTCATATTTTGGGGGGCAGGCCCGTGCCGCTAGGCCTAAAATTTAGGGTTAAGGGTTTAACCTTGCATACAGGATACGTAGAGAGGGCGTAGAGCTTGGAGAGGACCGCCCCCCCCCCCCCCAAATACGTTGTGGGTGACCACAAAGAGAAAACACATATGCTGAAGGCTTGGGTAGATACTACGCCAAGGTCCCTCACTTTAAACCTCTGAATCCTTGCAACCCCTACAATTCCCTAGAACCCTAAACCCTACTACCCTAAAACCTCAATACCCCGCAAAGCCTCTGAGCCTCTCAGCTTTCTAAGCCCCTGAAAGTTTCCTTGCGAACCAAGCCAAAGCTCCCAAACCCTCCACACCCTAAACACCCTTTTTAACACAACCCCCAAGAAAACCTCAGAAGCTCCCTAAACCCTAACACTAAAAGTCTAAGCACTCAACTAAGCCCTAAACCCTAACCCTAAACCCTAAAACCCTAAACCCTGAACCCTGAACCCTAAACCCTAAACCCTAAACCCTAAACCCTAAACCCTAAACCCTAAACCCTAACCCTAAACCCTAAACCCTAAACCCTAAACCCTAAGCCACCAACAAAAAATCCGAAACTCTTGGGCCTTCAGGGGCTCGAAGGTTTTACGATGCTCTGAGCAGGGGCCGTAGCTCTGCAAGGCCTCCTGCAGGGTTTATATAGGGTTTAGGGTTAGGGTTTAGGGTTTAGGGTTTAGGGTTTAGGGTTTAGGGTTTAGGGTTTAGGGTTTAGGGTTTAGGGTTTAGGGTTTAGGGTTTAGGGTTTAGGGTTTAGGGTTTAGGGTTTAGGATTTTTAGGGTCTGGGTTTGGTGTTTAGGGTGCACGGTTTAGGGGGCTTAGGGCTGGGGTTTAGGGGGCTTAGGGTTTAGGGGGCTTGGGGTTTAGGGGGCTTGGGGTTTAGAGGGCTTAGGGTTTCGGGTTGAGGGTTTAGGGTTTAAGTTTTTGAGGGCTTGGGCTTCGGGTTTAGGGGGCGTAGGGTTTAGGCAGGGGGCTTCGGGCATAGGGTTTAGGGTTTAGGGTTTAGGGTGTCTCGGAGCGCAGCGGCCGTAAGTACCATGTCAAAATGGCAACCAGGGGTGTGGGTGAGGGGGGGGAAGCCACGCGAAGGCGTACATTCTCAATGCCGCAAATATGTTCATTGGTGCGAGGTTTCGTTCTGCCCCCCCGCCGTGTGAGCTTTCACAAGCCAACACCCAAAGCATTGCCCTTTAGGGGCCTTTCGTGGGAACAGGCATGGGCTTGTGCGTGGCCTGATTCGCGGGAATAGGCACGGGATTTTGTGCGGCCTGATTCGTGGGAATAGGCACTGCCTTTTGTGCGGCCTTTCGTGGGAATAGGCGCGGGCTTTTGTGCGGCCCGATTCGTAGGAACAGGCACGGCCTGGTCTTAGGGGCTGCCGGGCCTTGCTTGGGCTTTAGGGTTTAGGACCTGTTGGGTCTTGGGCTAGGGTATTGAGCCTTCTTGGAGATTCAGGGTACTTAGTAACCAATGAGAACTGTACTTATATGACCCACTTTTAATCAGATTAGGGTACTTAAGGGGCTTGGAAGTGGGTGATAAGTACAGCTGCAATTGGGTTAGGAGTACCATGAACCTCCAAGTTGGGCTTGTGGTTTGAAAGGAAGGCCGGCTTGAGATTTGAGGTTAAATACTTTCCTAATGTTGTGGGACCCAATGGGCGGGTGGGTGTTTCTCTGTCACTTGACAAGCTGCTTGACTGGTGAATGCTTGAACTTGAGATGTTGAACCCTAAGCCCTAAACCCTAAACCCCCAGATGGTGCAACGATGGGAACACCGACAACTCTCATGGCCATGTAACAAAAGCAACCTCGTGTAGAAACAATAATGATAACAATAGTGGGAACGATTCTAAAGTAACAAGTGAGAGAAATAGCAAAAGCAAAACTAACAGCAATTAGGTAGGTTTTGCCACTAGCAATCGTAATGCGACAGTCATAGGTTGCAAACAATCACAACACTAAGGACAAGAACTACCGAGGAGAACCAAGCCAGAATCATGCGCAAAGTCCTAAACCCTAAGCCCTATAAACCCTAGACCCTACAAACCCTAAACCCCAAATCCCAAACCCTAAAACCCCAAACCCTAGACCCCCCAAACCCGAAACCCTAAACCCCTAAACCCTGAACCCTGAACTGCCCGCCGCACCCTGTGGGCGGCTGTGCCATAGCCTGGCGGCGTGCAGAAGTTTGTAGGATCCCAGGACACGAAATGAAAGTCATGGGTTAAAGGGAGTTGTACTTCCCCCTCTAGAATATAGCACACACACACACACACACACCCTCTAGAAGAAAAAAGAGTCTAAAGAGGAAGGAACGGAAGGACCACCAAGAAACAACACAAAGCACCCCCCCAATTGGATATTGAAGTGGTTTGAAGTTTGAACCACAGTTGCGACAAGAGCAAAGAACAGCTGCTGTCTTTTGGGTCTCTGTCTTTTGGGTCTACCGGGACGCCCTACTTGGAGGTTCATGGCACTTAGTAACCCAACTACAACCTATTGAGGTGCTTAAGGGGCTTGTAAGTGGGTTAACTGCACTGATAATTGGGATATAAGTCCCCTGAACCTCCAAGTAAGCCCCAAAAAAGCCCTGAAAGGGCCGTTGTTTTTGACATACTTTGAAGGTTTAGGTAGGGCTTCAAGGGCTTAGTGCTGAGGCCTTCTCTGACAAAGTTCCGCAGGCTGGGGGATTCAGGGCTTACACTTCAAGGTTCATGGTGCTTACTAACCACTTAGAACTGTACTTATAAACCCACTTATAAGCCCTTAAGTGCCCACATTTGTGGTTATAAGTACAATTCTAAGTACAGTTATAACTGGCGAATAAGTACCATGAACCTTCAAGCAAACCCTAAACCCTAAACCCTAAACCCTAAACCCTAAACCCTTAAGTAGGGTTTAGGAGGCTGCAGCGCTGCTAGAGCTTGTTGAGGGCGCCGGCGAACCACGGTTCAGGGTGTAGGGTTTGGGAACCTCAGGGGGCTTAGGGGATCCCTTTTTTTTTTTTTTTTTTTGGGGGGGGGGGGGGGGTTCGGGTTCAGGGTTCAGGGTTGAGGGTTTAGGGTTCAGGGTGTAGGGTTTGGGAACCTCACAAGGTTAGGGGATCCCTTTTGTTGGAGGGGTTTCGGGTTTAGGGTTTTGGGGCTCAGGGTTTGGGGGTGTAGGGTTTAGGGTTGAGGGTTTTAGGGTGTAGGGTTTAGGGTTTAGGGCTTTGGGGTGCAGGGTTTAGGGTTCAGGGTTTAGGGTTGAGGGTTGAGGGTTTAGGGGTTAGGGTTCCAGCGCCACCTTTGTGTTTGGCGAAGCCATAGGCCGGGAACTGCACGTCAAGCTTTTCCATGAGCCTGCCAACGCTGAAGGTTGTTCCAAGCCAAAGATTGAGGGTTGAAGGTGGGCCCCAAACCCTAAGGGTTTGGGGGTTCAGGGTTTAGGGTTTAGGGTTTAGGGTCTAGGGTCTAGGGTCTAGGGTCTAGGGTTTAGGGTCTAGGGTCCAGGGTCTAGGGTTTAGGGTTTAGGGTTTAGGGTTTAGGGTTTAGGGTTTAAAACCTCGCCCTAAAGACCCGGACCACCAGCAGATGACAAGGCCATGTAGTGGGCACCTGTCTCGGGTCACCTTTGCCAACACCGAGGCGGCCGCGATCTCAAAGTACGTGCCTGGGGCTTCTTCTGATCCTAAATCCGATAGACCCTGAACCTAAACCCTAAACCCTACACCAATAGGTGTCCCTTCTCTGAACTCCAGTAAACCTTCTTGACCTGTGGGGATGGGAAGAAGGCCTTTTGTTTGGGCTTGCTGTTTGTGAGGGGTTTCCCTGGGAGCCTAGTACGCATTAAATTTATTTCGGGTTTAGGGTTTAGGGTTTCGGGTTTGTGGAGTAAGGTCTTGGGCTTAAGATCAGGGCTTCTCGAGGTTAGTGCGTTTGGCTGAGCTTTGCCTTGTCGTTGTCGACGAAATTCGTCGACAAGGCAAGCTAGCCTTGTTTTGTTGACGAAGCCCTGTGCCATGCCGACGAAAGCCTGTGCCTTGACGAAAGCCCGTGACTTGCCGACGAATGACCTTAAGGTTTAAATATGTGTGTGTATATATATATGTATATATTATAGTTATTTATGTATTTATGTATTTAGTTACCATATTATGGTAAGAGAGGTTTAGGGCTTTGGGTTTAGGATTTAGGGTTTAGGGTTTCGGGTTTCGGGTTTAGGGTTCAGGGTTATTTATGCATTTACTTACTATAGGGTTTAGTATTTAGGGTTTAGGGTTTCGGGTTTAGGGTTTAGGGTTTACGCAACCTTGCCGCCAAGCTGCGATCGCCTTTGACGACTGGCTTGCAGTTCTGCTCCTTCAGCTGCTTTGGGACCAAGTTGCCTGGGCTTTTTAACCCGGGGCCCCCAACATCCCCATCTCAACCTGACATCCTCCCAAAAGCCATGCAGAATCAGGGCTTAGGGTTTAGGGTTGAGGGTTTAGGGTTTAGGGTCCTAAGAACCCCAAAACCCCCCAAAAACCCTAAATACCACTGAGCCCTATGAACCCTGTGAACCCTTCTCAAGTCCCTCAAATCCCTGAAAACCCTCAACCCTGAACCCTAAACCAGAGGAGCTGCCGTCGACGAGCACTGGCACCGTCTTCTGCTGCGCCGCCGGGAGCTTCCTTGGGCAGCACTAGCTTAGGGTTTTTGGGGTTTGGGGTTTAGGGTTTAGGGCTTAGGGTTTAGGGTTTAGGGTTTAGGGTTTAGGGTTTAGGGCTTAGGGTTTAGGGTCTGAATCGACCTTATACCTGGTCAATATAATGTGCCCACCCCTTGCCCGCCCCAACACTCACAAGTAGAGTGTGCGGTGGGGTAAGGACGCACGCCGGCAAGGCGCCTTAAGGGCTGCAGCTCACTACGCACTCCCCCCACTCCAACACGCAGGGATGGAGTGCTTCCCCGCTGCAGCTCCCCCCAACCTGTCGACTAGGCCGTCGGGCTTGAGCCACCGCACCGACTGTTAGGCGCCCAGCCATCCCTGTTAATAGCACGCTGCTGTAGCTGCCACGCCTCTTGCGCCGCCCACAGCCCTAGCATGCCCCGTGCCGCCCAAGACCAGCAACCACCAAGCAACCTAAGTGACACCACCTATGGCCAAGCCGCCCCAGAGTCCAGACCACCCCCATTGCATCTCCATAGCATCTCGTGCCTTTGGTCCAGGCAGCCCCCCCAGTTCCCGGCAACCCCCAAGAATGCTCCATCACCAGGCCCTGCAGCTGCAAGCTTCTTGAGTCCCGGCCACCTTCCACGAAGTCACGCAGCAAGCGTGAGTTTGGGCTCATAACCTCTGAATCGACCTTATACCTGGTCAATATAATGTGCCCACCCCTTGCCCGCCCCAACACTCACAAGTAGAGTGTGCGGTGGGGTAAGGACGCACGCCGGCAAGGCGCCTTAAGGGCTGCAGCTCACTACGCATAGGGTTTAGGGTTTAGGGTTTAGGGTTTAGGGTTTAGGGTTTAGGGTTTAGCCCTAAACCCTAAACCCTAAACCCTAAACCCTAAACCCTAAACCCTAAACCCGGAGGGCTAAACCCTAAACCCTAAACCCTAAACCCTAAGCCCTAAACCCGGAAGGTGTACCGGGCATTGGGGTTTTAAGGCTTCGGGCTTGCGGAGCCATCATGGTTCATGGTTCGGAGGAAGCAAAGTCTTTAGGGGTCTAGGGAGGGACCTTAATCTTAACCCTAAAGCCTAAACCCTAAACAAACCCTAAACCCCTATCTATCTATCTATCTATCTATCTATATATATATATGTATATATGTATATATGTATATATGTATATGTATATATGTTATATGTATATATGTATATATGTATATATGTATATATGTATATATGTATATATGTATATATGTATATATGTATATATGTATATATGTATATATGTATATATGTATATATGTATATATGTATATATGTATATATGTATACATGTATATATGTATACATGTATATATGTATGTGAGAGAGCCCTCTCGGGTCTATTTTGCGTGCCGCCTTGCCTTTAAGGAAAGGAATTAATTTAAATAATTTAATTAATTTAATTAATTTAATTCCTCAAGAGCCTGGCTCCAGCTCCAGATTTTCCCCCTATTAAATTAATTTAATTAATTTAATTAATTTAATTAATTTAATTCTAGACAATTAAATTAATTAAATTAATTAAATCCGAAAAACCACTTTTCGGATTTAATTAATTTAATTATATTAATTCTGGACAATTAAATTAATTAAATTAATTAAATTAATTAAATCCGAAAAACCACTTTTCGGATTTAATTAATTTAATTAATTTAATTCTTCAAGGGCCTGGCTCCAGCTCCAGATTTTCACCCTATTAAATTAATTTAATTAATTTAATTAATTTAATTCTGGACAATTAAATTAATTAAATTAATTAAATTAATTAAATTAATTTAATAGGGCAGGAATCCTGGCGTAGAACCATTCCCCTGGAAGAATTAAATTAATTAAATTAATTAAATCCGAAAAACCACTTTTCGGATTTAATTAATTTAATTAATTTAATTCTTCAAGGGCCTGGCTCCAGCTCCAGATTTTCACCCTATTAAATTAATTTAATTAATTTAATTAATTTAATTAATTTAATTAATTTAATTAATTTAATTAATTTAATTAATTTAATTAATTTAATTCTGGACAATTAATTAATTAAATTAATTAAATCCGTAAAACCACTTTTCGGATTTAATTAATTTAATTAATTTAATTCTGGACAATTAAATTAATTAAATTAATTAAATTAATTAAATTAATTAATTAAATTAATTAAATTAATTTAATAGGGCAGGAATCCTGGCGTAGAACCATTCCCCTGGAAGAATTAAATTAATTAAATTAATTAAATCCGAAAAACCACTTTTCGGATTTAATTAATTTAATTAATTTAATTCTTCAAGGGCCTGGCTCCAGCTCCAGATTTTCACCCTATTAAATTAATTTAATTAATTTAATTAATTTAATTAATTTAATTCTGGACAATTAAATTAATTAAATTAATTAAATCCGAAAAACCACTTTTCGGATTTAATTAATTTAATTAATTTAATTCTGGACAATTAAATTAATTAAATTAATTAATTAAACTAATTAAATTAATTTAATAGGGCAGGAATCCTGGCGTAGAACCATTCCCCTGGAAGAATTAAATTAATTAAATTAATTAAATCCGAAAAACCACTTTTCGGATTTAATTAATTTAATTAATTTAATTCTTCAAGGGCCTTGCTCCAGCTCCAGATTTTCCCCCTATTAAATTAATTTAATTAATTTAATTAATTTAATTAATTTAATTAATTTAATTAATTTAATTAATTTAATTAATTTAATTAATTTAATTAATTTAATTAATTTAATTAATTTAATTCTGGACAATTAATGAATTAAATTAATTAAATCCGAAAAACCACTTTTCGGATTTAATTTATTTAATTAATTTAATTCTGGACAATTAAATTAATTAAATAAATTAAATTAATTAAATTAATTAAATTAATTTAATAATAGGACAGGAATCCTGGCGTAGAACCATTCCCCTGGAAGAATTAAATTAATTAAATTAATTAAATCCGAAAAACCACTTTTCGGATTTAATTAATTTAATTAATTTAATTCTGGACAATTAAATTAATTAAATTAATTAAATTAATTAAATTAATTAAATTAATTAAATCAATTAAATTAATTAAATTAATTTAATAGGGCAGGAATCCTGGCGTAGAACCATTCCCCTGGAAGAATTAAATTAATTAAATTAATTAAATCCGAAAAACCACTTTTCGGATTTAATTAATTTAATTAATTTAATTCTTCAAGGGCCTGGCTCCAGCTCCAGATTTTCCCCCTATTAAATTAATTTAATTAATTTAATTAATTTAATTAATTTAATTAATTTAATTAATTTAATTCATTTAATTAATTTAATTAATTTAATTCTGGACAATTAAATTAATTAAATTAATTAAATCCGAAAAACCACTTTTCGGATTTAATTAATTTAATTAATTTAATTCTGGACAATTAAAATTAATTAAATTTATTTCATATAGTAGGAATCCTTGCGTAGAACCATTCCTCCGGAAGAATTAATTTAATTAATGAAATTAATTTGTTTCTGTACCATTAAAGTAATTCCACAAACTTAAGAGGGACACTGCTTGCGATTTGTCATTGTGGAAGCTCAGTTTTCCAAAAACTTAGGGGGGACACTGCTTGCGATTTGTCATTTTAAGCACTCCGCTTTCCAAAAACTTATGAGGGACACTGCTTGCGATTTGTCATTTTGATAGCTTAGTTTTCCACAAACTTCAGGGGGACACTGCTTGCGATTTGTCATTGTGGAAGCATAGTTTTATAAAAAAACTGAGGGGGGACACTGCTTGCGATTTGTCATTTTAAGCACTCCGCTTTCCAAAAACTTATGAGGGACACTGCTTGCGATTTGTCATTTTGATAGCTTAGTTTTCCACAAACTTCAGGGGGACACTGCTTGCGATTTGTCATTGTGGAAGCTCAGTTTTCCAAAAACTTAGGGGGGACACTGCTTGCGATTTGTCATTTTAAGCACTCCGCTTTCCAAAAACTTATGAGGGACACTGCTTGCGATTTGTCATTTTGATAGCTTGGTTTTCCACAAACTTCAGGGGGACACTGCTTGCGATTTGTCATTGTGGAAGCATAGTTTTATAAAAAAACTGAGGGGGGACACTGCTTGCGATTTGTCATTTTAAGCACTCCGCTTTCCAAAAACTTATGAGGGACACTGCTTGCGATTTGTCATTTTGATAGCTTAGTTTTCCACACACTTCAGGGGGACACTGCTTGCGATTTGTCATTGTGGAAGCTTAGTTTTCTAAAAAAACTCAGGGGGGACACTGCTTGTGATTTGTCATTTTGAGCGTTTTTTTTTTTTTTTTTAAACTCGCAGTGTTTTTTTTGCTAGCCCGACACAAAAAGTCACCTGTTTCGGGCCTGCCCAGCCCCAAGCACCTGAAAAAAGGTCACTCTTGTGCCGCGCCTCTTTCCCGCAAGAAAAGGTTTAGAGTTTAGGGTTTAGGGCTTAGCGCTCAGGGCTTGGGGCTTAGGGTTTAGGGTTTAAGGTTTGGGGTTTAGGGTTTAGATCTAGGGTTTGAGGTTCAGGGTTTAAAGTTTAGAGTTCAGGGTTTAAGGCTTAGGCTTTAGGGTTAGGGTGCAGGGTTTAAGGTTTCAGGGTTAGGGTTTAGGGTCTAGAGTTTTCCCCATATCCTCATATATTCATATATACATAATATATTATATAACCCTAAACCATAATTGCTCAACATTGCGTTTGACCGCCTCGTCAGATTTTGTCCAGCAGGGGCATGCCTCGTGCCTGCCACTGCTGTCGTTTCGCGTCGTTTGCGTGTACACTATAAGTTTCGGGCTTAATTATGAACCCTTTCCGGTTCGATTTTCTACGGTTCGTGTCCCGTACGGTTCGCTCCGAGTTCGGTTCTTACACGGTTCGGTTCCTACGGTTCCGGTTTGCCGGTTCACGGCTCGGTTTTATGGTCATCCTGCTATTTTAATTCTGTACAATTAATTGAATTAATTGATTCTTTTTGTTATCTTCTATCATCTTTTAATCGGGTCATCGTTTGGACCTTGTTTGGAAAGCATCCTTATCCTAATCATCTTCTATCGTTATCATCTTTTGCTATTTTTTTGTAATCTTTTATTATATTTTTTTATCATCTTCTATTATCTTTTAATCGGGTCATCATTTGGACCTTGTTTGGAAAGCATGCTTATCTTAATCATCTTCTATCGTTATCATCCTTTATCATCTTTTATCATCTTTTTTTATCATCTTTTATCATCTTTTAATCGGGTCATCGTTTGGACCTTGTTTGGAAAGCATCCTTATCTTAATCATCTTCTATCGTTATCATCTTTTATCATCTTTTATCATCTTTTATCATCTTTTATCATCTTTTATCATCTTTTATCATCTTTTATCATCTTTTAATCGGGTCATCCTTTGGACTTTGTTTGGACAGCACCCATATCTTAATCATCTTCTATGGTTATCGTCTGCTATTATCTTTATTATCTTTTATAATACTTGTTTTTTTTGGTTAATCCTTTTTTTTAATCATCTTGTATAATCTTCTATTATCTTTGTCATCAGTTTTTTGCTTGATCAGTTTTTGTTTATAATATTTCATCATCTTTTATTATTTACTATTAGAGCTTTGGATGTTGGCCCATGTTTTTGTATCATTTTTAATTTTCGTGCTTGTTTTTTTTTGGTGATTTTTTAGTTTTAGTAAAGAAGAAAACTTCAACCTTAAACCTTAGACCCTAAAACCAGATACCCCTAAACCCCTAAGCCCCTTGTGTCTAAAACAAAAAACCCAAATATGTGCAACATACGAAAAAAAAACAAACAAAGAACACAGTAACAAAACCCTAGTGTTCTGTCTAAACAATAAGAGATTTACTTTAAAAATATGTTCAGAAATGATGCCTCAAAAAAAAGCTTGGAATGTTCAGTTTGCAGACTTAACAAAAATCGATTAGCAAGAAAGCAGCGCAGCCACATACCCGCAGCAAGGAACATATGAACGTATAATCCTTATTACTTTCTTCGTGTGGTTTTATTCTTTCGCAGTCTTTGCTTATTGGGTTTTTATCGGTTTTCTTAATAGGCCAGCGCTGGAATTTAACCCACGCGTGCTCGGAGGCTTCAGCTGGTATACGCAAAGCAGATCGACTCGGTATTCCTTGCATGTTTAGCATCCGGCCTCTAACAATCAGACAACGCATTGCATGAATGCGCGCAATGCAGCTCAGATTTATAAGGCAACTCTGAGATTGTGAGCCTTGCGCATATGCTGCCGCATTCAAGTTTCTGCTATCCCACGACAGTCCTTCCTTGAACTATCTCTTTGTTTCGCCATGCCGCTGTCAAGCTTGGATGCAACCCAGCGAGCCCTTCGCGTCGCGCGTGCACAGTACAGCCGCGGGAAAGGTGACCTTCGTGAGTTGCTGCGTAAGCGACAGGCCACGGTAAAGAAGCAAAAGACCACCTTGAGGCAATTGGAAGACAAGGTTCGGGAAATGGACGGCGTTTTGTCCGAAGAGTGTTCTTCTTCATCCTCATTGCTGGGAAGTTCATCGTCTGACAGTGAGAGTGAGACTGACTCGGCAAGCTTTAAGGGCACACCTCCTAAGGAGAAAGCCTCGCCTGGGTTGAAGCCTCCTGAGGAGGAAGCAGTCCCGCAGGCTAAAACTAAAGCGAAAGCCAAAGCCAAAGCTCCACCGGTATCTCCGAAGGAGAAATCGATTGCTAAGGCGCCTCGTCGGTCCAAGCAGAATTTTCCTGAGATCCCTCCCGGAGAACCCGCGCCCAGCCACAAGGGTAAACCTAACGCTGAAGGCGTACTCTACCCTGGATTTGCAAGGAAGGACCCTCGTCGTTGCGACTCGTGTGAGCAACTTCGGCGAGGGTTTGCCAGCTCGTCCAAGAAGCATAACCCAAACTGCGCGTGGAAGGTGCGAGGGTGAGCTTTGGAGCAACAGCGCACGGTGCCAAAATAAAGCATGGAATGTGCTTCAGCGACAACAGCATAGAGGTAAGTCTGTACCAAGTCACTCTAATAAGCATAGCCTTCCCTGCCATAGTGTTAACTCAAGACAGCGTGCAGTTTACTTCATATGTTTGCATGCACTCTTTCCAAACATAAGCAGTGCTCGGTATTCCACGCCAGGTCTCATCTGATTGCAGACCAAGATCTCCCAGCGCTTAAAGAACAAGGCGTGGTTGACAGAATTCCTACAGTGTTCCGACAGTGTCTACTGATTTAGTATTTCTACAGGGTTGCTAGTGCCGGAATTCTTGAGGGCTTCGCCGCAGCAGGGTCCAGTTGTACAAAAGTAAACAACACAGAGACTCAGAGGCCACGGGTCACCCGTAAAGCAGCCCAGAATGCATACAAGCAGTGTCCATCAACATAATCAAATTCACAGCAGGCTGTTGGAGCGGCAGCTTCCGTTAGTAAATGCATCCACAACACAGGGTCAGAAGTGAAGCCTCGAGCTGCGCAGGTCGGTCGCACAACTATGTGCGCCTGAGCAAAAACAAGGTTGCCAGCTAGAGTTTTCACTATTATGATAAGTTTGAGCTCCGCAATCTTATGTTATCGTGCTTATGGTAACTTTAGCTTCGCCATCCTCAGTTAACAGACTTGTCGTAGACTATCTATCATAATTGTGATAAGTTCTTATGTTTATGATAGGTTGTCATCGTCGTGGTAGTTGTATATGATTATAACTTCCTCCAGGTGTTAAATATTGCGACCTACATTTTTTTTGTACGGTAAACTACACCAAAACTAAGGGGCGCGATTCTTGTGGTCTGGATGTTTTGGAATTCCGAGCTGCGCCAAAAAGTACAAGCATATATTGTCACGCATGTAAGCACAGTACTACATGAGAACAATACTCTTCGTCTTCAAAGACACATGCTCGATAAAGAATTGCGTTTCTTGTATGACTTCAACATATTTCAACTGCGTATGTGCCTTGACTTTGCTTTGCAGTATCGCACGAAACAATCGTGAATATCACTCTCGCGCGAAACAGGACAATACTTTTCACCAATTTTACAGATAACTAATAATCTCCGAGTTATCAGCTGTGTCAAGCCACAGATGGCGAAGCTCGATTAATGAATGAACTAGATTAATTAAATAAGCTCATATAAAAATATGAAAACACGGTTTGGAGCCAAGCCCTTTAAAATAATTGAATTAGTCAAATTAAGTAAAGTAATTCAATCAGGAAAACTATTTAAACTAACTGGATTCTTTACATTCCGACAATTAAAAGACATTATTTTAAATAAATTAACAACGCAGGTTTTCTCATCTGACACAGGATGCTTTGCGTTCTATGCATGTTTTTTGTCTATTTCGAAGCCTGCAATTACTAAAACGTTAGTTGGAGGAGTATGCTCGAAAAACATTTCAAGCATGTTATTATCTCGAGCACGTTGCAGCCGGTCACACAGCATACATCAAGATAAAGTTGACGACGCAGCCTTTTCTAGCGCCAAGCTTCTAACAATCACAGACGTTTCGCACATTCAGGCCGCCTCTGCCTCAGCAAGATCACTCATTTACAACTCACATGACACATAACGAATGCCGTTTGTACAAAAACCTGAACTCCGAGGTCCTGATGTTGCGCTGGTCAAGATTGCAGTGGTTTGGTGGCGAGGACTGCGCGTGACTGGGATGTATGAGTTCGCGTAGCGATTCACAGTGTCACTGTTGTTTCCTGTATGTGTCGCGCGTACTTGTACTTGAGTAAGGTACGAGGCCGCAAGCCCGGCCGATGACGCGCCAATTCGACCACGTCATCTAGCTGCATGAGCAGGTGTGTGCATACGCGACTCAACGAAATAGCTAAGGGACTCCGGTCGTGCGTATCCCTCGCTGGCGAACGGATTTGTCTTATACTCAGCACTGATTGTTATTGCGCTTATTATTATTATTGTTGTTGCTATTATTGCGTCACTTTCTTTCTTCTCGAGGACATCCTTCACCGTGAGGACGCCAGCCGAGTTTTTCAAGGAGTATAGCGCTTAAGCTTCTCACACTTGCTAAAACACTGTACAAGTCAGAGCACACACTCATCGTAGAGCCAACACCTAGGCTTCAGGCATCGGAGCCGTCTCAATGCCTTGAAGCATCCGCGAAGCAAAGGACTCAGTCCTTTTATTTTTTTATAGTCTCGACTCAGTGCACGCGACACATTTACTTCAATCATGCTTACGCAAGGCCTCCTTCAACTGCTCCGAAAACGCGATCCGTCAATTGTCTGGACCTTGGATGTTGGTTTCAAGTCCTGTGTGCGTGAGTTGCAGTCGTGTAGCTTTTCTACGTTAGGGCACCTGGATCCCAATGGCCGATGGAAGAGGACTTAATCAGCTGTTACCGCTTAGACGTGTTGTTGCGCGTGCAACTTGTCAGGACCAAGCACAGCTTCGACGCGTGTGTGTCGCTTGATGACAATGTAAATGAATATATCGCCTTCTGACGCATAGTCTTTAACAATAGTACGCAAACATACTGCCAAGGAAATCCGGTGCCTTCCCTGTACTTGCGAACAACGCGTGTGGAACTTATCATTTCTTTCTGACTGTCTAGTAGTTACTAAGCATTTCTTCCAGAAGAACTGCGCTCTAGACCACTGCCGACGCAAGTCGTGCCTTTCATCTCAAGGTCTGCAACGTCACAAGACGTTGAAGCACTTGTGGAAGAGAAGTCATGACCTTAGCTACTTTTTTGCACACGCCAAAAATGTGTGTGAAGTTGCACGCTAACTCAACCAAATCAGGAACAGCTGTCGCGCAACGGAGTGCTCGTCGCAGTCGAAAGCTGGACCGCCCTTAAGCAGCATCGAGGAGCTGCCTGACATTGAGTGCGAACCCAAGCTTAAGTGAAATACAATTGAGGTGGACATGGAAACAGTCGCGACCTTAGATAGTTTATGTCTCGGCTACAAAGAAAAGTTATAAGGCAGCGCACTGCATTAATTACTTCAGGAGAAACTACCGCTCGACTGAGTGCTGGTCACAGCTGGAAGCTGGATTCCTTTTGAGCGGCATCGACAAGCTGCTTTACATGGAGTGCAAACCCAAGTTAAAGTGAAATGTTTTAATTCGCACATGGAGTCAAGCACGCAGGGACAGTCCCAGTGCAGGCGAACCGCTTCTGTTGCGTCAGCGCCCTAAGAGTAGCTGCCACACATGAGTGACGAGTCAGTCGAGCACAGCCCACGTACCAAGCTGTTAATTATGTCCCTGCAACAGGTTTGAGAACATGCCGCTGATCCCGGCCGACTTGACGCCCTGGAATAATACGCCAATGAACACATGTGACTTGTCTCAAGCAAGCGAAGTAACGCATGCATCTTCCCGTATAACATTACATCATGTCAGGGGTGTCGACCGGCTTCTGCAAGAAGCAGTTGTTCGAGGGCAGCATCTGGGATGACATTTGCCTCTCGTCCTGTAATTAAATTAAATAAATCAGATACTTTCGCAGAAAGAATGTTTCTGGGTAAGGCGACGACATTGCCAAGAACATGTTTATCAGAATGCTGCGCACCAGCCGGAAGAATGTGTCGCAGGACATGGATAAAGCACATCATTTCTTAAACAACTCATTATCTTGGACAGGAATCCGTTGTCTGGCAGTCGATCTCGAGACCTGCCTGGCACAGAGGCTTCGGTCGCCGAGGCACACGCGTGATCCATTATCATCAGTGTTACCGCACTCAAGTCAGAACATCATTGCGACCATGCTGCCTAGGCCGCAATTTTCGGACCATCTGCCGCAAGCAAAACAAGAAGAAGCAGTCAGACTCCACCAGTGTCTTGAAGACATTGTTTACTCAACGAAATAGCGCACCTGGTACCAGTGTGTTTCCTTCTAGTCAATACTGTGCCAGAACAAGATTCATCGTTGAAAACAGATGCATTGATGTTAAGATGTAATACGCTGAGGTCTTCGTGACATGCTGCAGATCTTCCAGGGTAACGGCGTCCACTTGAACTACAGTCGCCACGGTCCTTTCTGGACCTCCGCCGACTACGACAGTTCTGCGCTTCGTTTTGTGGGCACACACCTCTGGTCGAAACAGCGAGGTCGCTGGGAACTTTTAATTAACACAATTCAGATGTATAGTACTTTGACATTGAACACGTGCGGACGCAAAGGTACACGCCAATACAAAGACGTCTGCATGCTGGATTCTTTGCTTGCGCATGGCTTCAAAGTGGCCTACAATCGAGACGGGCCTTTTTGGGCTCTCTCCGACGGAAATTCACTCCTACTACCGTTCGAGATTCTTGTTAGGCATGAAGACGTTGCGCTTATGAGTACTCGATTCAACATATTTGTTTAACAGCCAAGGAAGGAGTTGGTCGAGGTGGAGTCCAAAGACATGTCGGAACACGGCGACTACATTGTCGGTGATCGCGATCACTTCATACCAATCCGCTGTAACGAAGACGGCTATGCCATTAACTTCGGCAATCGACGTCACAAGTGGCGCCGAGCACTTCCGCTCGACACGTTGAAGGCGTTTGTACGATCTCGGATCGCCTCTTCACATGTTTCTTTACATTATGCCAGGCTGCCTGGTGGTTGTGTCCCTCAACTGGAGTCGTGTACTTCAACAGCAACAACGCGCACATCGTATATCGACTTCAGGTCTGCCTTAAGTTTCAAATGTTCTGCTTAGATTTTATCAGTAAATTCTGCCAGGCACTCTCTGACAGGAACTGCGACTTGCCCACGACTGATTATCTCGGATCCGGTTTTGAGCTGCTAGACTCAGTTCATGTTAAAATAACAGCGTGCGCACGGAATTCTCACCTGCTTCAGTAGCTGTTTGTGATCGCTTCTTTTTCGTAAGGCAGTGGATGAAGGACATGATGCGTGACGACCTGATGTCATGTCCGAAAACATGGACTCTCCAAGACGTTTTTGAGATTCCCGGCATGACCGAGGCGCTATACTTAGCGGTTATCGTGTCCGTACGCATGTATGCTAAAGGTGCAAGTCAAAGCGATCAGGCTTACTTCAGTGCGACCGGAGAAAGCGAGGCCTTTTGGCGTGTGCATTTACGCGACTCATGCATATTTCACTGTAAGCAAACACAAAGAATGAATACATTTAAGCATAACGCATAACAAAACTTCTTGTAACACAGGCGAGCTCATCGACTTGCGCCCAAGCAGCATCATCCACAGGCTCCGCCGGAAAGGCAGGATTCGCACCCTTAGACACAAAGAACAAATGCAATTAGACGTAACGCATGACAAAACTACGTTTAACACAGGCGCGCTCATCGACTTGCGCCCAAGCAGCATCATCCACAGGCTCCGCCGGAAAGGCAGGATTCACACCCTTAGACGCAAAGAACAAAAGCAATTAGACGTAACGCATGACAAAACTACGTTTAACACAGGCGCGCTCATCGACTTGCGCCCAAGCATCACCATCCACAGGCTCCACCGGAAAGGCAGGACTCACATCCTTAGACGTGACAGTGAGCGATGAGTTGTAGCTGATACTATTTTGCGTGGTGGGACGTGCTTCAGGCGAAGATTTCTTCATACAAGATTCCCGCTGATTTCGCACCATTCCGGCTTGCGCCGCACATAGAATGGAGAGTCAACAATGATTGGGCTGTGGTGCGCAGGAAACAAGGCATTGCTCCACCAGCAAATCACGAAGATGTGGCAGAATCATGCCCAGAAGCCTGGGAGTTGCATCCTCAACACCCAGTGCTGAGAACGCTAGGATTTCCACGAGGTTTTCCTGGCGCTATGCTCTACTGCCCTACATGGAAAACTGCTTTCTGGACAGATAGCATCTCAGAATCATGGAACCTGTTCTACGAGTACTTCAAGATTATGGCCACGTCAACATCATCCGACACAAGGCCTGAGTCAGACTAACCTGATATGTTGCGGTAAATAACGAGCGTCATATTTATATTTTAAGGTCGACGATTGATTCCGACGAAATCGACGTTGGCGTCGCTCCTGCCAGTCCGAAAATGCATCCTGACATAGATGAAGCACTGACGCAAGGTACTGCGTACATTTTATAGTGTATTCATCATGTTAGATTTGAACTTGAATGCGCCGCAATGCTTCTCTGCAATCATACCGATATAAGCATTCTTAATCCTCCGATCGTATTCTGAGGTCGCGACTGGAAGCCGAGGCAATCGGCGCTAGCGTCGCAGACACGAGCCCAACAATGCTTCTCAACATGGATTCGTAGCAAACGCCTTGAAGGTCAAGCGGCATGTTCGCATTCCAAGGTCACCTACTGCGTTCACTGCCACAGCTGAAGTGCACGTTGAGACTGCGATTCGAAGAAGGCTTCTTGTCAAGGGTATGTACTTAATACATTTGTGCGCGCGCTCTTTACTTGGAAGCTAGATGTTATAATTTAGCTTTCTGCAATTCCTAGCAGCTGACAGGTGGTCTCGACAACAGAACTTGACTTCGGACGTGCGTCTTGGAATACATTTGTTCGACTGTCATTGCGTCTAACCTTTGAACGAAATACATAACGTTACTTAGGTCAAACATCGCAAAACTTCCAGTTCGCAGATGGCATCGTCCCACCGCTGCAAGAGATTTCTTGGGCGGTTCTGACGCTGCTTCACTCTGTCACCGAGAGAGTCTGCAGCAACCACAGCCTTTGCGGCCCAACTTATTGTCTGTGTCAGTGCTGGAGAAAGCAGCGAGCAGTCGGTGTGGAAGAGACTATCTTGCCGGCGGCAACAGAAAGCCTCACAGCGGAAGGTGTGACGCTCAAGCAGCGATTCCATTGGAAGTGTTGACGTCATTGCCTCTTTACTTTTGCGACTATCGGTACTTACATATTCTGGCAGCAACTTCAACGTCAATGCTGGCATCTACACGTCGGAAACGTAACTGGGACAACAGAGATGTAGATCTCGACAATCAGCAGGATCTACTGGTGACGCAAAGACTTCGATCCATGGCAGCTCTTGTTGCTACGGCTCGGAGCATATCCGTGAACCTACATCAGCTTTCAATGTTTCTGAACATACCTCAGAATGTGAGACTGTGCTGGAACGTAGAAGCCCTTCCACCTCAGATTGCTTTCAACAGCTTCAAGTTTGGCTGCATTTCCACGGCACCCTTGATGGGCTGCGCTGATTTCCATGTATTCTTGCCTGACGATGTGCGAGGTCTGTACGTGGGTGTTAAAGAATTTCGAGGTGAACGGAAATCGTACTGCCGAATAGATAATGTGTTTCAAGACACAATTACCTGGTCAATGGGCGTTAACCAGCACCCTGTCATGCCCCATAGATCTGCGAGCAGACATGCCCCTCGGCCAAATGCTATTAATACCTTTCAGATCCGCTGGAACGATCGCAATTTTGCGATAGCACTCAACGGAGAAGGGGTTTCTCATTGTCGACTGCGGCAAGAGCACGTCAACGGTGCAGCGCCGCCGCTGTCCGACGTCGTCTTCATGGCCTTCGGTCGGGGACGATACATTCCAGCTCCACTTTTCTTGCCGCTGTCCTCGCCTATTCAGCTGAACTCTCAGATACAATGCGGCATTTGTAATCGATACTATCCTTTGGACAGACCGAGATGGAGTGTTTGCCCCCTTTGCAACACCTGGATCTGCAGCACGCACTGCGAGCGATCGCCGTCAAGACGATGTCCGCATTGCGTCATGCAGTTGAGCGATTACTTGGGTGGATCGGAGGACGCTATGATTGACGCGGTCGTCCTGGACGCGTATCGAAGAGGACTTTACTACAGTCATAACGATCTTGTGATGTTGTTTGTACTCATTGAGTATATGTTTTGTCCGCAAGCTTTAATATTAACAAGTCCAGGAGACTCACACGCTATCAGTTCTAGCTCAGCAACTGCGCGGGTGTCGCTGTCAGAAAGTAAGCCTTATCAGTTCAACTGGAGATTGCTCTTCCGAAGAGACTACCACACTTGCTTCGTCCACTCGCTGAACGTACGCAGCAGAGACCCTTCGATGCATTCATGTATTTCCTTCGAATCAACCAGGTGCATCGCGTAGCAGACATGATCATATATATGTTGTTTTACGCCGTTAGTTGATGAGTCGCGCAGGAATATAGATCTTTTCTGCTCAAGCTCGCGTTGAGTCGATGCGATGCTATGTCAGGATTACTGCGGTGGGTCGTTGGACGAAATGGACGTGGAGCAGAATAGCGAATCTGCTTTCGGTCGTGCCTTTCACGCAAAATTGCGCGAACACTATCACACATACTGTTTGATTTTGACTTTTCGCATTCATTATGTTGCAGCAGTACTCTCGGCGTATTATCCTGTCACGCACGCTCGCTGTCGATACACCACTGAGGCTGGTGGGAGGCTCCTCTTCCGCTTCTCGTCGGTAGCGTTCTTGATGTTACCGAGCCCCAGACGCCAATTTTCCAACTGCCTGATCATCCGGAAATCACAAATCCAGATCATCTGACTGCGTGCACGTGGCTGGCCGAACTCAATTCTCATCCTTCCGACGCGAGATTGTGTTTTCAAGCAGATGGACACTTGTACTTCTTCGATGAGAAGAAGATAGACACCAGTGCGGCTTGAATGCATTTATGAATAATGTGTCTTGGCAAGCAAAATAATTCCTGATACAGAGCTGCGTGAAACTTGATCAGGTCACGACTTTGATTCATTCTCACGCAGAAGAATTTGATCCAAGCCTTGCCATCACAACAATGAAGACTGGCAAGAATTGGCCACGCCCAGAGTACATGACAGATGAGTACAACATCGCCGTTATCAAAGTTCTCGTAGGCAACTGCTCACAAGATGAAACGGCCAAGTTGTTGTCGCTTCTGGCTGACGCAACGACTACTCGATCGGATTTGTGCCACGAGCTGCAGCTTCTAAAGCACAAGAGCAGCGTCTGGGAAGATCTGGTGAAAGAGTTCGTGCTAACGGACAGTGAGATCATGCAGACATGGAGTGACAACGCACTGAGGGCTTCAACCGCCGGCACGTGGATGCATGCCATGTTCGAGCACGTCTTGAACGGCTTCGACGTGATACCCAAATCACTGCACGAAGAGCTGTCGATGTGCTTGCGTTTCTTTCTGACACTGTTAGCGAATTTCCAAAGCTGCGAATATTTCGCACAGAGTGGACGATCTATGCAATTGACGAAGACGTGGCTGGTTCCATCGACGCAGTCTTTGTGGATCAGGAAGACGACAAGCTGGTGCTCGTCGACTGGAAGAGATCTAAAAAGCTTCCAGAAAAATATAACGGCTACGGCAAGCTCATGAGCGGCCCCTTGTCCAGCGTACCTGACTGCCAAGGCGAGCATTACAGGCTGCAGTTGAACATGTACAAGTGGATACTTACCAAGTACTACGAGAAGGATATCATGTCCATGATGGTTGTTTCTACTGCAGCAAATGCAACCAAAGAACCCTTCGTGGATCTAGTTCCAGACATGCAAGAAACTGTGGGAAAGCTCATGTCAGTCAGACGCGACCAAAGGAAGCAAAGCAAGGCTCACTCGCCAACTTTCCATCAGATGGAGTCGGAAGATGAAGACCTTCACGCAGACGGTGCGGTTTGGGGAAATCAATGCCCGAGCGAACCAGTGGCACGAAGTCAAGCTGCACTCCAAGGGGAAGGTCCACAGGAGCTACCTGCTACTGTTCCATTTAGAGTAGTTCACTCCACAGACCAAGCGTCGCAACTGGAGCGCGACGATGACGAGGAAGTGCGTCAGCTCATGAGCCAGTTGCACAATATGTTGGATGAACATGTTCCCCCTGCAGCAAAAAAAAGACGCCTCTTACCAGGAGCAGAAGCGTCTGCGCAGCAGTTTGCCGATACCTTTGCCTTGTGCAGTAAGAAGATTTCTTCTGTGCTCAGTACTTACGATCCAGACGTCAAGCAGGACCGATCCTACATCAGAGTGCAGACGGAGTCCATGCTGAACACGCTGGCGGCGCGGTTCCCCGATACAAGCGAGGAGTTGCGGAGAATCATCGCAGTGGCAGCAGCAATAGCCGAAGGCAGAGTGCCGCCAAAACCCATGCTGGCCGACGCTGCTGCATTGTCCTGGATGATCGAAGGGGGCCGCCACATGAGAGTTCACAAGGGATGTTTATACATTTACAATGACGACGGCAGTTTCTTGCCGTTTTCGGGCATACCTCCCGAGGCAGTCCTGCACCGACTTGGCTCATTTTTCACGATCTTGGAGGGCGTGTTTCGCAGATTGCGACCGTCTGTGCGCAAAGATGGCGACAGTGTTGCGAACGCAGTCGTCGCCGACAAGCAAAATTATGTCTCAGACTCAGACTTTTTCTTAGCTTGCAGGCAAGCTGCTGCGAGGCGTCCGAACAGCATTCAGGTAGAAAACAGACTAGACGATCCAGAGCCGGCTGATGACGTGATGGCCGTTGCTGCAAACAGACAGGACCAGGACAGTTCAGGCTCATGGACAACGGACAAGGCTGACGATGTGTTCAAATTGGCATTCTGTCTGAAGCATTATGCACACCAGAATGATATCCCTCATCGTAGAGTGGTGTGAGACGGAGGACCAGCGTCAGCCCGCCATATGCTACGACGACATATGCTTTGCGTACGACAAAGCCGACTCATCACTTTCAATTACGCCAGTGCCGAAAGGTCCCTTCAATAACTGCTATGTGTATGTGCCCCATTCTCTGCTCGATCCCGTCCTGCAGTGCGTTGAAGAGAAACTTCATCGCTTTTACAGGCAAACCTTCTGGGCGAACCACAACGTCTTCGTTTGCTGCCAGGCAGCATTGGCGATAGCAAAGCGAGGCTATAACGTTGATCGCTGCTTCATAGGCATCTCGCCAGGTGGTGTTGGACAAAGCCTGTATTCCTTGCATCTGGCCGAGATGTACAAACATAACCATTGCCTATTTGATCCAAATCTTTGGTACATGGAAGAAGAGATCCGTAAACAGGTGGAGACGCTTGCTCGATGCTTCATCATCACAGGTCAGGAAGCGCCTGAGTCCTCGAAGAAGCTCCACACGGATCTGTACAAAAAGACAATGTCGGGCGATGGGATTATGGGCCGCAAGCCTTATGGCTACACTACTCGAATGTTTTCGATAGTCGGATGGAAGAGGCTGGAAGTTAACCGCCTCATGAAATTCGTGGGCGTTCACTTAGGAAACTTCAATTCCATGCTGCGACGAGCGTTCGTCTGGAAAGTCAAGGCCAGGTTCGTTGCGAAGAAGTTCTTGGAGAGGTACCCCGACCACGAGCTTGACGGCATCTTTGAAAGCGATCCGACACTTGCCAAGTTTTTTTTGATGTCGCAGGCATCTATAGCTGGACTCCGGATACAATGGGCTTTCGAAGCAGAACACAGCCTGGAAGAGTGTTATCAGATTACGTGAACGGTGGTGATATGTATCTCACCGAAGATTCAATGCGTCTTGCCTGCGATCTTCCAATCAGACAGCGTCACGAGCAAACCGAAGCAGGACTAGCAGCTGTGATAGCCACAGAAGAAGACAGTGAGAAAAATCAGGATGCAGAAGCGAGCAGTTGGACTCGGCTTCAGGAGTTCTTGATAAAAAAGCTGCTTGAGTCTGGATCGGAGACGTTGACTTATCACCAGTTCAAAGCTATGTCTTTCAAAGACGTTCAGGTTCCGAATCTTCCGAAAGACAATCTGTGGTCCAAGCTGATACCAGAAGATCTCATGGTGGAAGGTATTATCAAGCATAAGACCAGCAAGAAGAAGTCTGGCGCGTATATACCAAAGATCAAGTTTGACCAGACACTTCAGGAAGTTTGCAAGAAAAACCCTGACGAGCAGCAGATGATCTTCACGGAAAAATATGACGTTGCCAAACTTCGAGACTACGCTTACAAACACCTGTCGCGTGCCAAAAATGCTGAGACATTCCGAGAATATTACGCAGCAGTCCTGAAGGCGCTGAGGTCACCGCAGAAAGCTAAAGCTGGCAGAAAAACTGCAGCAACTGCAGATCTCATTCGAAAGACTCAGGCAAAGCTAGACAAACTTGCCTCGCACGAAGATGATGTCCAGAGGATGTTAGGCAGCAAGCGACGATTGAAGGAGAAGACTTCTGGTGATGACATCGCCGATGTTCGAGAAGTGCAAGGACAAGTGATCAAGCAGGTGGAGTATCACTACTCCGAAGAAGTGCAGTTATCTGTGCAAGGCAGAAAGTATTCTCATGCTGGAAATGCTCAGACATCCTCACGAAGGCTGCAGGCGATAATTTTGGACGGACACACAATGGATCTGGATATTTCAAACTGCTGTGTCTCCATCCTGCATCAGTTGCTGGAAAAACTGAAGCCGAAGCCTCCTCTACCTGACGAACTGAAAACATTTCTCCACGAGCTGCTCACGCAACGCGAGTCTGTGATCGAGAAACTGGGCTTGAACTTTTCAGAAGGCAAGGAAGCAATCAACAAGGTCCTGAATGGTGGAAACCCGCCGGATTCTTGCAAAGACAACGAGACTGCGAAGAAACTACAAAGGCTTTCCCTATACTGCAGATGGATTGCATGCAATCTATTGCATGAGGATTATTTGTCTTTGGCAGAGAACGTCACTAAAACTTTTCCGAGCGCGACAATTTTCAGTCTCATGTGGACATGTGTCGAAGATTGGATACTGGATGTTTGGGCAGCTCACGTGAGCAAGATCAAGCCTGATCATGTCTCGCTTCATTTCGATGGCTTGCGCGTGAGCACGGATGTCATTCCTGATGTGGATGCTTTTACAAAAGACTGTAGCGCTCACATATCGCAAGAGACAACGTTCAACGTGAAAATCGTTCGGAAGACGCACAAGACAGTTTTGCAAAGCATACGCCAAGCTTGCGAGTCAGAATCAAGCATCAGCACCATGCCACCAATCTTGACGGAGGACGGCAACTGTGTTCCTTGTGCAATGTGGCACGCTTTCGCCTCCATCAGATCTGGAGTGGAGGCAATGCTTAAGAAAGAAGCACCGCAGGAAGGCGACCGTGCCGCCAAGCACAGGAAGTATGGCGAAACTGCTCAGGCGCTTGGCATCACTCTGTCGTGTTGCGATGGCTTGCCTCCTCCCGCAGTCAAGTCTTTCATTTTACACTCGGAAAATGCTGGACGACCTCACTGCGTCGCAGTGCAACTGAGTGCGGACTGCAGCTACGCTTCTGTGTTTGACGGCTCTACATACAGAAGGCTGCCATACAACAGTTTCCGGAACGCTGTCTGCGTCGGATTCGACGTCCCCACCGTCGCAACATTCTGGCAAGCGAAGTCGAAAGATGAGCAAAAAGTTGCAGCGATTCTGCTGGATCTACAAGCAGGAGCTCACGACGATGATATGTCTAGTGACGAAGAGTCTGAAGATTTTACTCGTCGATGCTCTTCTGCTGTGATTTTGCTGGACGAGGACGACACCTTGTGTGTGTCTGATGGAATTCTGGATGCCATGTCTGAAGAGGTCGCAGATGTCATGAGTGATCTTTCGAAGAAGAGTTATCGGACAGAAGGGCGTACTGTGTGTCCATTTTGTCCTTTTCGGTCTTTCAAGCAGCTAAGACAATTGCGAACCCACATCACAAAGCACCACACGCGGAAAAATCAGTACATATGTTCCGGCACCAAGCAAACGAAGGTGGTGTTGGCCCTATACGACTTTGCAGCATCTCAGCAAACGGTGCAGGAGAAATACTTGCGTGAAAGCTGTCAGATTCTTCGAAGCACCATTACTCCGGCTTTGAGTTGTAGTCTCAGCCACATCGACAAGCATATCCGGCTGGTGCTGAAGGCATCCGGTCCGGTCTATGTGAACTTGGACAGCATTGGAAAGACCGAGAACGTCAGGCGTGTTCGCAACATGTATTATGACCACACCTTCGCCGACCTCGCAGTGCAAGAGATGATCATGCAGCACGCGCAGGAATCATGGCCACCATTATTATTTCATAGTAGCGCTAGTTCTCTTGTATAATTTCTATGTACAGTTTTACCTTGCTAAACTGTTTCGAAGTAAGGTAAGAGCACTCGGGCCTCGCTTCCATATTGCAGCGCATGCGACCGCGAACAGGCTGTCATCTCTTTTGCCTGTGAACGTTCGATTTTGGCTTCCTATTCTGGAAGACATTGCGCAGTCCAGCGCATTCAAAGGAAGCGTTTCCCGAATGACTGACCTCCTCGAGAAGAACAAGGAATGGATGTACGTCAGTCTCGATGCGACTATGAAGACATGCATGAAATTAAAAGGACAGGAGTCGTATAGAGCTGCCAAGCAAGTCCGAGACGCTGCACCATTCGACGACACCATCGCCTGGCGGAGGCTATTGACAGCAAGAGGCAGGTCAGGCGCTGTTCTCCTGATGCATCCACTTCCGTCGGAAAAATCCGAGTATGTGGCTGCTGCTCTAGGTGATAATTTTAATTCGTCGCAGCTGAACATGATCGAGTACTTGGCAACGGACAGTCCCTCATCAAAGTTTTATGGCGAAATGAAGTCCATATGTCCACGCCTCAAGGCAATGTGTCTGGATCCCATTCACCTGGCAATCGTTTACGAATATGCGCAGTGGAACAAGAAAACCACTGGTTCCAAAACTCTGAGAAGATTGCTGCGTAAATTCATAGTGCCTTGCCAACAGGGGGACACTGAGTGGAGCAGTGTTTTCTTCACTGGCGAAGATTCCCTGCCGCTGAATCGAGATGAGGAGAGCGCCAGGAATGCTATTCTTCCGCCATGGATGCCGGAGCGGGATGCCCGAATGAAGTTATCTGGTCTGGAGACGACTACACCCTTTCGGAAACGAATTGATTTCATTCACTGTCTCGCTGCGATTTGTTCACTTCATCAGACTGAAGTTCAACGCAAAGTGACGGGCGCCAATAAGGAAGTCTATCGCGTGCTCTGGTCTGCATGCGCCCCAGATCGTTTAGAATGGTTAATGAACAATATCCGCATAAGGATGCGGTTTCCCAAAGAGTACCTGCCCTTGCTTCCGAGCGGTACCTCAAGTAACGAAGCACTGCACGCCGAACTGAATTCATGGAACCGATCGACGAACGTCATGCACAGATCTACTCTAGCTTTAAAACTCAAGTACTACAGTTACATTAAACTGCTGTCTCACCACGTTGCATGTCAGTTTCCAATGTCGACTGTAACGTCGGAAAGCGTGTTGCTCGCGAGATGCACCCAGAACTCTCTCTGGTCGGAGACCGACTGGTCCGAGTGGTGTTCTGAGCAGACACACCAGGGAGCAAAAGCAAAAAGCAACTTGCCTCTGGTAAAGATGAGACAGGACGAGGAGGTTCTTGTTCGGAGATGGCTCGCGAAGCGACCTGCGTCCCGATCCGCTTCTAAGAAGCCAAAGCAGCACGTGACTCCTCTGAATTTACGCAGGCGCAACACCTTGCGAAGCGCAGGCAGGAAAGCACGGTAATAGCTTGACGCAAGCTTTCTAGACTTATGAGTTCTTAGAATAATGATGACGCTTTAGATCGCGCTCGTTGTGCTTCCGTCTGCTTTGCAAGGCTCTGCGAGTTGACAAATTTTTGGTTAGCTCTGCACGTCATACGTCGTGTCGTTGTAGGAAAAAAAGGTATGTTTCTAATTAGAGAAACACATGCGCACGCACATACAAACACATTTGCACAACTGAGTTCTTTCATGGAACTCTCTAGCGCCATGATTTCTGAGCGCTGCGATTGTGTTAAAACAGAAAAAAATCGCTTATTGTATTCGGCTGCGCATGATAGCTTTCTGCGGTTTTTCCACTGAAGAAGAGGTTAGACGTCTGAGCGTTTCAACTGTACACACACACACACACACGCAAGCACACTCGCGCGCGGTGACACATATACGCACATGCGCAAATGCAGACACATCATTACGAATGCACAGACGCATCCGACCATGTTAATAGCTGCATGTTGCCTTTAAATAGTCAGATTAGTTCGGCGTGTGTGTAGCTTTAGGAGCATTTTTGACTGAGGTTTTTTGTGTTTCATATTTAATTATGTATAGTTAAACTGGATAACAAAGTAATTCCAGCACATGGGTGCATTTGATCTGAGTGATTTAGCTAAAACTTAAGTGTACTTTAGATACTTAAGCTCAGATTTCTGAAAACATATCATATTGTCTCAAAATGCAGAAAGCCTTGTAGGTCGGAGGGAGAGTTGAACCAGGGGACAGTGTCGCCAGGGAGATTCAGGGGGAAACCTCAGAAATATCCAGAGGAATGGCTGGGATAGTCTGGATATGTGGAGGGGAACTAAATCCTGGTCTGCTTCTTCTAGATGCGTCTTCTGACGAAAGACATAAAATCCAGCTGCGGCAACGCGAGAATACTATGAGCAAATATACATACATGACTATGCCATATCAAGCATCCTGTACTGTCAGTTCTGTGAACTGATTCAATTGAACTGACCAAGTAGAATTAACTGAAACGCTCGCGCGTGACGCCCTGTCTTCCAGAAGAGCGTGAAATTCCAAAACCTTTATGTAATCAGAATTAAATTTAGGTCAGAGTAAATTTAAACGAGTGGGACTGTGTCGCCACTGAGGTCCAGGGAAACGGTTGGGATGGTTTGGATGTGTAAAGGAACGTTACATCTTGGTCAGCTTGTTCTACACGCTGGTCGGCTGGACGCCGACGCGGATTTTTTTTCCTTACCCCCCATTCAATCACCGTGGCCGAGGCCAAAGAAAGAGCTATTAGGCGGAGGGGGAAGCGGTGTGGCCGGCTTCCTGTACGTACCCCTCTGCCTGTCCGGGCGGTGATTGAAATGCTGTAACCCGTGTAACCCTAAATAATGCAAGGGCTGTCTTTGCTTATAACTTGTTAAAGAAATAGATTTTATTACAGTATGTATGTATATATGTATGTATGTATGTGTGTTTGTTTGTTTGTTTGTTTTCCAACAAGTTATGAGTAACTACAGCCCTTGATCGAGTTTCTAAATATGAATATACCATCATCCATAAAGGAGCATATGTTAATGTTTTCTAAAAGACCCGAAAGGTTGCTCTCAAATGTATTCTAGTATATAGATCACATATATAACATATACATATATTCTGTATGAGGGGGGAATTATGCAAGCATGTCACAAGCTTGTCTGGACTGCGAAGCTTCTCTCAGTCAGAGGAGCAGAACGCATGTCACACATGCAAGAGTGTGATTCGTATGGGAAGCGCTCAGATTTCGGTCAGATCTCTGAAAGTCATTAGTAATGATTTGACGATAGACGAACGGCTGCATCATTCATTCATGCAGGACGATGATTCATGCGGTTTCGGTTTAGGGTTTCGCGTCTATGCTCACGGGAGCTGCGCGTGGGTGAGCTGTGATCTCGCTTAGATCACTGATAGTCATGAGCAAGAACCTGCCTATCGGCAAATGGACAGTGCCAGTGTGGCGCTAGGTATTCCTTTCCAAAGCTGACAGGGTATAAGCTGAGGACGCTGATGCTTGCTTGCAAAACATCAGCTCCAGTAGTTCTGCAGGCGACGCTTGAGTCTTACAATGAAGGCGCTAGTGCGTTTCGCGAGGAGTTGTCATAGGGTACGCAAGCAGTGCTACACGTCTGTACTTGCTAAAGCAATCGTTCCAGACATTCATTATCCTTCTCGTTATAAGGCGGAGCCATGATGTTTTTCCAGCAATCACCGTTAGACTTGTGTCAGCAAGACTCTGCATGGGAGGCGTCGCGCGATAGCGCGATCTATATCGATTTCTTGTCGCTGCGTATGGCTCTTAGCGGAAGTATGGACGGAGAAGCACGCCGTGTGCGTGCCCACCTGGCGCGAACCCTACTCCTTGTATACATTGAAACAAGTCCGCTGTGCCTTGATTTGCAGCATCCACGCAAAGCAAAACATGTTCGATCACGGCAAGGCTTGCCTGGCATCGGCCAGCTCAGCCCGTGACTAAGGGAACCAAGACTATAGCGAACAAAATCTCTGAACAATATTACCTGGCAATAAGAATTAGATTCAGGAATGGAGGGCATGGACATGGAGGCCCATGCCAAAGCCCCGACCGCTGCCAGCTCTGAACTAAGCTGATGAAGGCCAAGCATCTGCAGCTACTGCTGACGTTTTGAACTAAGGCAAGGCCTGTTTCCACTGTGACATCTAGGCCTCGACCGCTTGTAGCTATGGACTCAGAGGCAAGAAGGAACGCAAGACAACAAGCGCAGTGATATAAATCGATGAAGGCCAAGCGTCTGCAGCTACTGCTGCCGTCTTGAACCGAGGCAAGGTCTGCTTTCCCTAGGCCCCGACCGCTTGTGGCTCTGAACTCAGAGGCAAGAAGGAACGCAAGACAACAAGCGCAGTGGTACAAGTCGATGAAGGCCAAGCATCTGCAGCTACTGCTGCCAACCTGAACTAAGGCAAAGCCTTATCCCCCAGTCATGAACTCAGGTTGGGTGAGCAACAAAACTTGAGTGTGTGGCTACATACGCTGAAAACAACAAGGTCACAGCGGCCCGTGTGATGGCGGTCGCAGGGGTTGGGTCCTTGTGTGCCACGCACCAGTTTGCTGCGACGGAAATAAAACAGAAGTGCTTGCGCAAGGTGCCTGTCCCGCCAAAAGATCCGCCGCCGGCGCATCTGTTGGAGAGGGCCCAGGCCCACCTGATTATACAAGCAAATTATGTTTGTATAAAATCAAGACATCTTCCGAACCTTCAGAACCAGAATTACAAGCCTGGCTCAGGCTCAGCAGGAGGTGACGCAGGCATACCTCACCTTAAGACCACGCGCGCACACGTCCTGAACCAAGACTAGCCCTGACAGGTCTGCGAAGAAGAAGTAGAGTGCGTGCCTGCCGCCTTGCTCCCGGCGCTCGTTGCAGAAACAACCATCTCATGTACGCCTGACTCAGGCTCAGGAGGAGATGCCGGAGGCACACCTGAACCTCCAAACCGCCTGCAACCAAAGTCCCGCGTCATCTCTGACAGGAACTTGAAGAAGAAGAAAGCTACTGCGACCAGCCAGCCTTGCTCTCAGGGCAGAAGCATGAAAAAAAAACATCTCATGTACGCCTGACTCAGGCTCTGGAGGAGATGCCGGAGGCACATCTGACCCTCCAGACCACCTGCAATCAAAATCCTGCATCGCCTCTGACAGGAACGCGAAGAAGAAGCAGAAGAAGAAGAAGAAGAAAGCTACTGCGACCAGCCAGCCTTGCTCTCAGGGCAGAAGCATGAAAAAAAACATCTCATGTACGCCTGACTCAGGCTCAGGAGGAGATGCTGGAGGCACATCTGACCCTCCAGACCGCCTGCAATCAAAATCCTGCATCGCCTCTGACAGGAACGCGAAGAAGAAGCAGCAGAAGAAAGCTACTGCGACCAGCCAGCCTTGCTCTCAGGGCAGAAGCATGAAAAAAAACATCTCATGTACGCCTGACACAAGCTCAGGAGGAGATGCAGGAGGCACACCTGACCTTAAGACCATGCACAAACAACGTCCTGAACCAAGTCTAGCCTTGACAGGGCTTTGAAGAAGAAGAAGTAGAGTGCGAGCCCGCCGCCTTGCTCTCAGAGCTTGTCGCAGAAGCACGAAAACCAACCGTCTCATGCACGCTTGAATCTGGCTCAGGAGGAGATGCTAGAGGCACACCTCACCATCCGACCGCCTGCAATCAAAGTCATGTATCAAATGTAACTCTGACAGGAGCGTGAAGAAGAAGAAGTAGAGTGCGACCCGATCGCCTTGCTCTCAGCGCTCGTCGCAGAAGTGCTGAAAGAAATCGTTTCATGTAAGCCCAACGCAAGCCCGACTTAGGCTCAGGAGGAGATGCTGGAGGCGCCGCAGGTCAGATGAACTGACAGCAAGCATAGAAACCCCAGACCTGAGCAACCTATTCAAGCCCAACTGCTGCGTATGATGAGGAGCAAGTCCTGGACCTGTCGAAGATCCACCCCAAGTGGCTGATGCCAAGGCAGCTGTCTCAGCATGTGGTATTTATGTGAAACAGAAGCAGACGAGAAGTTCATAATGGTTTCTAGTGTACATGAGGACATACTCAGAGAGTCACGTATTGTTTGCCTAGATCAAGTGGTAGCTAACACTCTCACTCACGCTAGGAAGAGAAAATGGGATGATCTCACGGATGAGGAGAAGCAAGATGCGGGTGGCTCAGGTTTACAAAACCCTAAACCCTAAACCCTAAACGCTAAACCCTAAACCCTAAACCCTAAACCGTAAACCCAAAACCCTAAACCCTAAACCCGAAAACCCTAAGCCCTCATGGCTTCACAACCACCCGCGCACCCATACAAGAGGCACGCCCCTGAACCTTCAAAGGCCCTCTGCAACCTGGAAGCCGGCCCCAAACCCGAAACCCTAAAACTTGCTTGGTAGCTTGCGGTTTTCGTGATAGGAGGGATTTGGTATAGTTAAATATTAGGCAGGGCTTTGTGAATTTGGATGTTCGAATGTAGTTGCGGGGGTGGCGGGCGTTGTTGGGATCACAAAATATCAGAAACTACGTGTCTGTAACCATTTCGGCATCTTGAAAAAAGACATCGCGCTGTGAACCCTGAAGTCTAAGTTTCGGAGCCCCTAAACCTCGAATATGAACTTGACAGTCAGGCATTGAAGTCGATGAGAGGAAGACTGCAAATCCAGCACCTCAAGTACCCAAATCTCGCCAAGGAAGGGAAGAGGCGACGGTACTGGTGGACGCCCTGGAGGACATGCCGCACGAATGTTGCGTCCTGCATCTCGTCCCATGCATTCCTACTATGGATCTTGAACGTCTGACTTCGCAGGACAAGCCAAAGGCTATGGCATTATCGACGTGGCATCTGAGCCTGTAGCTGGGTTTGCGTGCTCCAGACGTTGAAGGGTTGTGTTAAGTTGTATAAAGGTAGTTTGGGGTTAGTACGGCTTTGGAGGATGTAGTTGATATTGTTCAGGTCGAGTTGTAGATGTAGCAGCTGGCGAGTTTGCGCAGCTAAAGTCTTCCTGGTGGACAGTGGCATTATTGAGACTTTTAGTTCTGATGGGCTCGGAGAAGTTGTTTGCGTCAAAGGAGCAGCGTGCGAAGTCGGGTTGAATGGAAAGGGGCATGAGGTCATATGGACCCGAGCCTCCAGTTGCTTGCTGCACGCAAGCTGCACACAAACCGACGACGAAGCGGATCTTGCTGAGATTCTCTCTGCGTCCGATGAAAGGATTGTGGTGCAGTGGCCGTAGTTGTTGCATGTTTCTGTTGGCCAGTATCGCATATGTTGGGCTGTCAGTTTACTTACTGCCATGGTCAACACTGGTGTGGATGCGAGGGTTTTGCTGCCAATGCAGGGATTGTGGTAAATATTAATGCGAACAACAATCAACACAAAGAACGCACGAAAACAATTTTGACAGTTCAAGTGTAGGGATGAGGTTCTGCGAACAGATTGCACTTGCAAGCGCACGCGCGTCCAACAAGTACAGCAATCAACCCACAAAAACATTAACGCGAACAACAATCAACAGAAAGAACGCACGAAAACAAGTTTGACAGTTCAAGTGTAGGGATGAGGTTCTGCGAACAGATTGCACTTGCAAGCGCACGCGCGTCCAACAAGTACAGCAATCAACCCACAAAAACATTAACGCGAACAACCATCAACACAAAGAACGCACGAAAACAATTTTGACAGATCAAGTGTAGGGATGAGGTTCTGCGAACAGATTGCACTTGCAAGCGCACGCGCGTCCAACAAGTACAGCAATCAACCCACAAAAACATTAACGCGAACAACAATCAACACAAAGAACGCACGAAAACAATTTTGACAGATCAAGTGTAGGGATGAGGTTCTGCGGCGGGTTCAACAAATACAGGCAACCAGCTCACAAGAATATCAATGCGAACATTTTTCATAAACAAATTTTAGCATGTATTAAACCTTCTGACGCGTATTGTGTAGCTTCAGTGTGAGCATAAACAATAAGTTTTGCTTTGCTTCTTAGTACTGCCCATAGAAACTAAGCAAAAAGAACCCTAAAGGTATCAGCCTCATATATATATATATATATTTCCATATGGTACCCCCCCCCCAGTGACCTACCCTTTTTCGCCTTGTCTTAAGTCATCTAGCTGCACTGCAAGCAAACTCGGTGTGCAATATAGCGTGTTTCTAAGGGCGTAGACTAAAATGAAACTAAAATCCGAATACACGGGCAATTAAAAAACCCAAAACACCAAACCAAAAAAACCAAAAAAACCAAAACCAAAAAAACCAAAAAAACAAAAACCAAAAAAACAAAAAAAAAAAAAAAAAAAAAAACAAGAAAACCAATTTTCGGGAACTCTCAGGAATCCCTACGAGGCTTCTCCAAGAGTTCCGGAAAATTGTTGTTTTTGTTTTTTTTGTTTTTTTGGTTTTGGTTTTTTTGGTTTTGGTATTTTGGTTTTGTTGGTTCGCCTTTACGTGGCAATAACTACGCATTGTTAGGTGTGTTTTTGTACTTGCGAATTTGCTTGTGCATGGCCTTCACTAAGTACTTTTCTAGGAAGATTGTGCATTTTTAAGCTTGCTTCTGCAAATTGTGCCTTTCGGACATAGTATATAAGTGGTCTTCATGAAATACTTCAGAAACAAAGATTTCATTGTTATGCAAGTAGAATCGCTTCTATTGCTGTTAGTGTTTATTTCGTATTTTGGTTGAGTATGGTCCTTTAAATTGTAGTCACTTGAGTCAAATTGGGCGCTATTTCATGAATATGTAAACATAAGATATTTCAGTGGACTTTTCAGATAGTATTTGATGAATACTTTGCCTAGCACACATTCTATTTATGTACAAAGCAGTATTCTTGTGCATGGCCTTTACTAACTATATTTCTAAGAAGGCATATAAGAGGTCTTTATTTAGTGCTTGAGAAGTCTTTTACATTGTTATGTAAGTAGAACCGCTTCTATTTCCATTAGCGTTTATTGCAAATTTTAGTTGGGTATGGTATTTTGAATAGTGTTCTATTTCCATTCGTTGTTATTTCACATTTTGGTTGGGTCTGGTATTTTAAATAGTGTTCATTTGAGTCAGATTGGGCTATTTACCTAATACTTACTCTAGTAGATAAATCGCATAGAATGATGATTTCAAAACAAGAAATATTTCATGAATATGTAAAACATAAGTTAGTACAGTGTACTTTTCAGATATGGTTTATACTTTGCCTAGTACAAATTCGTTTTTTATGTACAGAGCAGTATTCTTGTGCTATGGCCTTTACTAACTACTTTTCTAGGAAGGTATATAAGTGGTCTTTAGTACTTGAGAAGTCTTTTACATTGTTATTTAAGTAGAATCGCTTCCGTTGCCGTTCGTGTTTATTTCATATTTAGTTGAGTATGGTATTGTGAATAGTATTCGCTTGAGTCAGATTGGGCTATTTACTTAATACTCCAGGAGTTAAATTCGCATACAATAATAAGCACAATGTTTCATGAATATGTAAACATAAGGTATTTTAGTGGACTTGTCAGATAGTATTTGATTAATTCTTTGCCTAGTACAAACACAATTGTATATACAAAAAACATATTAGTTGCCCAACAAAACATTATTTGCCAGTTAAACGCACAATTTGCCTAGAAAAGCCAAAGATCTAAAGACCTCATTGTCCGCTTCAGATTCAAAATATAGATTAATCCAATGCTGGCTTATCGGGGCCTGCGAGACGCGACTTTTGGGCCTTCGTTATTTTTTTTGTAAAAAAGGTCTAAAAAGGGTAGGTCGCCGGGGGGGGGTAGCATACAGATATATGTATATATCTTTGCCAGAGAAAGGAGATCTCATGCTTGCTGTAAACCCGCAATGGGCACACATAGAGTGCGCCCAAACAGTTAGAATACTTTCCCTTGAAGTAGAATCTCTCTGAAGCAGCGTTTGTTTCTTCTTTCTGAAGCACCAAGGAATCCCAGCTGCCGACGCGAAAGGGTTGCTGTTTCGTTTGAGAGTCTTCCTGCGCGAGTTTCCTAGGTGGTAGCAGCCCCTTCCTTACCTTTCAGGTTTCCCGTGAAATTTGGAACAGACAAAGGTTTTCCATTCTTTGCAAACAGAACAGAAGTTCAACCACTGACATTTTCTTCTTTCATCGAGTGCGATTCTGCCAGCAAAGACCCCAAGCCGTGAGAGACCTTGTGACACGAAGGAGCCCTCCAATGGGTCCCGGAGCACGTGCAAAACAAGGAGACCTCCAAGCGCCCCAGACGGCATTGCATCGTCACAGAACATCCTTCAAGAGACATCCCAGAGCCGACAAGGGGAAGCTGGACGAGATGAGTGAGGACCCAAAAGCGATGACAGCTTCCTATCTCGCGAGCCCAGGTCCAAAAGCGATGGCAGTTTCCGGGACAATGAGCGCGGGGAGCGCGACGTTCATCTAAAATGCAAGTAGGCCTCGATAAAAAAGAGAAAATGTTCACAGCGAGCGCCTGCACAGTGTTGCCGACCGAGCCTTTCTTACCTTTTGCGTCGGACCCACTTAGTGTTGACACACTGATTGGGGAAATAAAGGAGTTATGTTGTCTTGCGCTTGAAAAGCATCACAAAGCATGTTTTGCGTGAAGTTCAGCTTCAGACATGGACATCCAGCAATGCGGTGCAAGACCCAGCTTCTTTTTTCAACTCAACTGCAGACTCAGCCGAGAAGCATCCAGAAAGAATGGTGGATCCGGAAGAGAGCTCATGGATCGTCTTGCGCTCCGTGTTTTCTCCAAAACTACTTGCACTTCGAGCTCTGTGTCCTCTGATGAGAAGGAGAACAAGCATTAACAAGCATTGCAACTGACCAGGCCAAACAGAGTTTCATCACGTGTCACTGAACACAGAGTTTCACAAAGAGAGAACCGGCGGTGCAACAAAAACCGCCAGGCGTCGGTGACAGCTTTGGCTGTTATTGGTGTCGGCGGGTGATCCAGGAAATCACATCCTGGCATGGTAGACATCAGTGACATCAGTGATTTCAGCATTTCCAGGCCCGGAACTCTGCACGCATGCCTGTGCCCACCAAGATCAACGGGAAGTTGCATCTCCAAAAACCGTGTAGCAAGTAGTGCCTGCAGGGCGCAGTCCCTTCTACAAGCCGGTAGATGCTGTGGAACCTTTCCGGGCCGACTGCCTCTCCAGCATCCGCAATACAACCCTGCCGGGCATCGATGAAATGCTCTCCACTGCCATGGCCTTCCTGCGAACAAACACCAGGGGGGCGGGGGGAGGGGGGGGGGGTCATTTTTGTGTTGGGGCAGAGGACATCTTGCTTTTTACTGCAACAGCACAAGCTACATGATACATCATGGTACATCACCGGCACCCCCCCTGGCAGCTCGTAGCCTGAGTGTCATGGAGAGGGTGCCGACCGTGCAGAAGGATAAGGCAGAAATGAAGGCAACGATCACAACGAATGTGTAGTTGACTCGGCAGTTCTGGTCTTCAGCGATGTGCCAGGCTTCACAGGGAACGCCTTGCATGCCAAACACTTCCACAAAAGCCCGCCGTGATTTCAATCGCAATTCCGGCAGAAACACATACAACTTTGCAAAAAAAACAACTGGAATGACTTTTATTGTAACAACCAATGTTGCTCTTTGTGGCTTGGGCGCATGTGGCCTTGTTGGGCGGCCTGACTGCATTCTTTGAACAGTTGAAGCTGAGGACTGCATAGCCTTTCACATTGGGCATCGTCGACATGCCACTGAGCCCCAGGAACTTGTCATCATTCTCTGAGATCTGCAAGTTCCCTCCGACACTCAAGTCGGAAGACAAGCCGCTCAAGTCACGAAGAGCTGGGTTGGAGCTCACCTGAAAGTCTCCTTTCACTGTTCGCAGCTGCCCGAGGCCAGATATGTCCAGCAAGACCTCATTCTCAATTATGTTGATGTCGCCTGCCACAGTCTTGAGCATATTGAAGCTCGATAGCTCACGCAAAGCCCCGTTGTAAGCCAGCCGAAGCTCGCCGTCGATCTCTGTCGCATTGGGCATCAGGACGTCTTTCAGCTGATGGTTTGCCACAAAAGCAATGCTGCCAGTAGAGGTAACAGGTGTAGCGAACCGCTCCAGCTGGTCATTCCAAGCCACTTCCAAATTGGCCATGGACGACAAACTGGGCAGCTCGATTCGAGTCATATTGTCGTTGTCCCAGAGCTTGAGGTCGCCCCCAAGGGAAAGGAGCTGCGGAAGTTCTAACTCTTCCAACCTGTCATTGTGTTTGACGTCAGCCGCGCCATGAACGACTGACAGGTTCGCGAGGCACACCGTCTTCAGTGTCGGGTTGTCGATCACCGACAGGCGTCCAATCCTAAGGTGAATCGAGCGAGAAGCAAGTGCTATGCTGAAGCTACAGAGACGTCGACAGGACATAGAGGCTATGACTTACTTGCTGGTCCCACAGCTCGTGCAACTGACATCTTCTGCCTTCAAGCTTGACGCACGCTCGAAGTCACTGCCGTTTCATCTCGCAGAGCTTTCCTCTTCGACTCGGCACTCGTGCAGAGCTCTGCCGGTAAGTCTTCTCCATGCCTTCTACTGATGTTAACATCGTGAGAAAAGCCACAGGGTCCCAGCCGACGGGTCTCAGAAGAGTTGTAACAGGAGGCTGAGTAGCCGAGAAATCGCAAGAGTGTGCCGAGACACATGCGCATGTTGTGAAGCATGCCGCGAAGCATGCCGTGAAGCTTCACACTCTGTTCTTGCCAGCCCAAGAGTCGAAGTCAGGTTGTCAAGTCCACGGACCTTGTTGGCACAAGCATTTTGATGCTGGAAGATGTTGGAGGGCTGTCTCACGTCGAGGCAAGCGCAACAAAATTGATGATTTGAGCCTGCCTCCAGCATGGCTCCGTTGTAACTTAGCTCGAAAGTTCCTGAGATTTCGCGAATGGCGGACAGCATGTTCAGGTTGGTCATGTTGTCATTGTCCTGCTGCAGATGCAAGCAGACCCGGGATCATGTGAGATGTGCATGCCTATGAAAGGAACATGAGCCAGCAACGCTACTACAAGTGACGAGAGCTCTCTAGTTTGTGTGATCTACTTGTAGTCTGCAATCCTACACCGGGCGCTCCTTGATCGTCAAGCCTCCTCCGATCAGTTCGAGGGACTCCATTCCAGAACCCGCGTTCGCGGCTTCGTTCCAGATCACCTCCCCAGACTTCCCCGACAAATCCCAGTGCACCGAACACGAAAGCAACGAGGGATTTGGCCAACAGCTTCAACTGCAAGACAGCCTGCGGGCTCCTGAGCCAGTTTGTTTGGGGAAACTGCACTGAACACAACCCCACTTTAAGAACACCCATGGACACAGCAAAGGTTGCTAGGCCCATCAACCACCGGCAAGGCTCACACTAACTGATACAAGCAGTTGGGACAGTTTCAGAGTTTTCTATTCAATTGCCTCCACATTTCCATCAACCATCTTCAAGCGAGGCATTCCTCAACACAGCTGCATGAAACTCACGCCCATGCTGCACGATGCTGCACACTGCACACTGCTGCAACCTGCAGGTAAGGCTCGTGGCATGCTCTGCAGGCGGCTGTTTCCGCGAATTGAAAAATCCCTGCCTACACGGCTCAGTGAATCAAATCCTGAGAGTATCTCAAGCTGGTCGTTGTGATGTACCCTCAAGAACTTGCCAATGACCGTCAAGTTGGTGAAGCCAACCAAATGTTGCACACCTCTGTTGCCGATGATGTTGACGGATCCCCCCACCACCTGCAAACCCGACAAACCTGACATATCCTGAAGCGCCGAGTTGTAGCGGATTTCCACGTTGCCACCAACGTGTTGGATTCCTGCCAGCATGTCCAGGTTTGTAAGCACCTTGTCGTCTGTAACGATAAGATCATTTTCAACCACGTGGATGCTTCTTAGCTGGTCATCGCTGATCGCAACTCCGTGAAGAAAGGCGCCCGAGCTTGTGAGTATTAGCTCTGGCGGGATCAAGCGCCAGCCAAAACAAGTCCTCACGATTCTGGTTCCCGATTTCCGATGCAACAAGGTTACCCTGAAAGCCCCCTTACACCCCCCTTACAACACCCCCGTTGCACCCCCTTTTACACCCCCCTGACACTCCCCTGAAACCCCCCTTAGAACCCCCCTTATACACCCCCCTTACACAACCTTACACCAGATGTCCTGGTTCATCATCTTAATCCATGACCATCTTAACCCACGAACCACTACACAACCAGAAAAGGGAGATTCGTGCGACAAGTCACAACCTCAAAGTTGAGTTGAAGATGGGCAAGTCTTGTGCTGAACCGCATGCCAGCACTGCGCAGGAGAGCAGCCCATGCAATGCGCGGATCATAAACAATGCCCAGCTTCAAATTTGCGTATGTTATGTGGTGCAAACACGGCAACAAGCACAGAATCAACACTTGGGGGTGTGATATGGAAGATTGTGCCACGGAATTCGCCTGCTCACCCATACTATTACGTTTGCCATGCCTGCAGGCCAAGAACGCAACAGGGAGCAGAAATCCGCGACAATGGCAGTGGGCACACGTGACACGGTGCTTTGTGGCGAGCACTGCGGCGTGCCTGCTGCTCAGAGCAAGAGAACTTGCAGTGCGCAGCCCATGTTTCGGGCCGATCCGGGTCCTGCACTGTGTCCGCACATTCTCACAGAGTGCAGACAACACGCAGTCATTCCATTGCTCCTCTCGTGTTCCCCTCCTGCTTTATGACTCATGACTTGTAATGGGACTAAAACAAACATGGAAAAGCTCTTAATCCAACGCCTGGTGACAAGAGGCTGTGAGTTTTCCATGCTCCCTTTTCGCTGTAGAACAAGGCCGGACTTGATCATACAAGCACACTTCATGGCTACATGAAACCCTCCGCACTTCACACTCACCACCGGGTTGAGTCACATCACCCCGTGCGAAGTCAGCGCCTTCGTGATTCGCAGCGTACGCGTGCTGTCGCACCACCGACTGTGATTTTGATGCCAAATCCCAATGAGTATCGATGGCGACGAATATGCTGCTATGCTGTTGATGGGTCTCTATTTCCATACATAGATCGTTTCGTTGTGGAAGCTGCAAGATGTAGGGTGACGGGCGAATCAGCCAAGCATGACTCAGCAAACATGAGGACAAATCGGAAAGCAGGAAAGGGCAAATCAGGGCACGAATCAGCAAACCCAACCCAACCTAATCACCCAACCTAGGGGAACCTAACCAAACCGACCCCAACCGAACCGTAACATGCCCCAAGCTAACCCAACCTAACCTAACCTACCCTAAGGTAAGATGATGGGGTTTAAGGGTGTGCTTTAGAAAACAAAGTCACGAACAACATCTTTTTTCTGTGCATTCTGCTACTGCAGGTCCTAAAGAAACCCTTTTTTGCATCCAGGCTTGAGTGAGCGTGCCGGGAAAGAGCTCATGCTGCCCAGGTTCGTTGTAAACCCATCGCAGACAAGCACACCAAAAGAAGCAGACCTAAAGAAACCCTAAACCCTAAAACCCTAAAATCCCAAGCCCTAAACCGCTACAAAGTCCCTTAACCCTAAACCCGAAAACTCCCTGAACCCCAAACCCTAAAAAAGAACCTTGACCCGGAACCCTAAAAAGGACCCTGAGCCTAAGCCCTTAAAAACCCAAATCCAAAAAAAAAAACTAAACCCTAAACCCAGCCCTAAACCCAAAAAACCCTAAACCCTAAAAACCCCTAAACCCTAAACCCTTTAAAAAACCCTAAACCCCAAAAAAACCTTAACCCCTGAAAGCCGATAAAAAGGTAGTCGAGAAGTCGAATAAACCCGAAAAGCGGCAGGAAGAGCAATACGTGGTAACCAGAAACATCGAAGCGACTGGATCTCCTAAAACCCTCAAACCTTATGATTTTCTTAGGGCTGTCGCGGGGACGAGCCCCCTTTCCTCCCCGCGATTGTCACCTCTGTGGCTTCGGGCCACTCCCTTCTACGCACTGGGCATCTGCTCCCCCATGTTCGTCTTTCTTCTTCTTCTTCTTCTTCTTCTTCTTCTTCTTCTTCTTCTTCTTCTTCTTCTTCTTCTTCTTCTGCTTTTGCACTGCGCCCTCTCCCTCCCATCCCTGTTGAAGGAAGTCCTCTGGACACGCAGCCAGCGCCTCCGAAGCATTCCATGCCTTGGCATCGATAAGTGCCCAACTGGTTTTCAGAATTCTGAACCGTTTCGGGCAGGCGGGATAGCTGTCAGGCAAGGATCTGGTTCAATGCACTTCTGCATGAAGGGGTCGCAAGACAATCCGTTCCTTAGCTGCTCAGGACATGCAAAGCATGCTGCAGACATCAAAGATAGACTTTCCAGCTTCCATGGTCAGGAAGTGCTGAAGCTCATAGGCCATCCAAGTTGCGAGCAAAGATCATTGTGCACGCACCTGTCACACACCTGCATGCTTGTATAGGGAAGCAGTAGCATGTGTGCCAAGCAAGAAAGCATGGGCACCATACCAACCTGGCCTGCAAAGTGCCTTGTTGCAGCTCTGGGCAAGCTGCGCTCGGGGCACCCGCAGCAGGCACCAGAAAAAGCGCTCGCCACATCAGCGGCAGAGGTGGTGTCTGCTGAGCCCTTGGAAAGTAAGCTTAAGTAAGCCTGTCTCAATGCAGCCCCTTTTGGCGTGTTGGACGCAGGAAGACACAAGTGCACCATCACACCAAACATGCATCATGCCAAATCAGGCAGAGTTGAACTGAACGGGGAGTGATGGCCGGACTTGGCAAGATCACACTGACCACATCATGGCCTGGAAAGCCTGTCAGCTGCGTGGAACGGCTCAGCTGGCAACTTCACAAGAAGCATGTGTCCGGTTCAAGTTCGGACATGTGTGGCTGCCGAGTGCGTGTTCAAGTTAGCCGGAAGTCTCTGGAGCGTGCTCTACGACTGCTCAACTGACAATATACTCTGCATTCTACATGGTTAGTCCACGTCGTTGCAGCATGTTGGGTCAGCGCTGTTCGTACGATTCGTCGAGGCAAGTCGAACAGATGGCGACGCCACAGGACCAAGAAGAAACAAGCCCACTGGGTCAACTCCAAGACCGAACCTTCCGAACTCAGGGCCATTACTTCCTCCCTTTTGACTTTTGAGCCCGCGAGCAAGAGTCTGGGAGTGTCTTGCCGCGGCCATCTCACTCTGGCGTTTGGGGCAATGCCCCGTGCATCATGCTTGCCTCGCCGTCCAGTCACGTGCCTCTAAGCTTCCTGGTGCCGCTTTAATTGCAGCCACGCAACGTGCTTTTTGCATCGCCTTGGGGGAAGCCTGGCAGCACATGCACCAAGCTTCGGCCAAGCTGGCGGTCTGCACAACTAGGTTTAGCAAGGAAAAACAATGCCAGCCTGCAGCAAGATTCGGCCAGTTCAGCTCGGCAGCACAGAAGCCAAACCTTGCGCCCGAACTCGCTGGAACAGCGCGTTCCACCTCATCCGTTACACCCGTCAAGAACTGCACGAACTTCAGATTTATTGGCACTCTGTCCGTCTGGGGACATGCTGTAAGTTGAGATGCACTTTCCCCTTCTACGTGAGGCTTCTGGGAAACCACGCTGGTCTTGGCTAAGCTCTTGCAGCTCCTGTCCAGGGCGATGCAGTAGTTGAGCAAAAGCAGAAAAAAAACGCTTGATATGTGAAAACTCGGCGTCGCCTTCTGAACATCCACGCATGATACGGATCCGCATCAGTCAGAAAAAGACAGTGATTCGGTGCTAGTCTACACGTCGCGACCTACAAGTAAAGGCAAGACAATGCGCATAAGGCAACGACGTCGGAACTACACGTGGTCAACTCCGACGTGTCTCCATGCGTCTCCTCCACCGCAGAGGAAGAAAGCGTCGGCGGCTGGAGGGCGGACAGGACTTGCCGTGACTCGCGCCCCCAGAAACGATGATTGACAAGAAGCGAGATCCTCAGACAGGATTTTAGCAGGCCACAGGCATAGGCCTAGAACCGTGTGGTGACTGAGCACGCAGCATGATCCTTCGCTGAAGCTGTATCCACCTGACAAGGTTTTGTTTGCATCGAGTTCATCTCGTTCATGCACTCGCCGTGGAACCTGTTGCCAATGTCGTAGTCCGTCAACTCTTGGGGTGATTCTGCCATGAGCATGGACCTGGTTGCGAGATGTTGCAAGCATGAGCCTGCTTGGAAAGGTAGATCAGTTACTAAAGCAAGTAAGTCTTAAATCCTACCTGGAGCATCCTGGAGCTCGAACAGGTGGCAAAACTGCAGCACTCGTTTCACTGCTTGGAGAAACGGTGAATAAAGCTTGATGAAGCACCAGGCGAGAAGCAACACCCGGTGAAGCACCCACGATGTTGTGCAGCGGCAGATGAGGGACAGAAACCTGACGGCAATGTGAATGTTTCACGATGTTTCCAGCGGGTTCCTGTCTGACCACCCGCGCGACAGAATCTAGAAGAGCCGAGACGCCCATTGAAGCTGAACTTCTTGCTCTCAATCGCTGCAGCTTCTCTGGGGTCTGCAGCCTAGACTGCAACATCGGTAGGATGGGTGTATGTCCCCAGCTTCTCTGCAGCTAAGTCAAACCCAGCCGCTGCAGATGGGCACGGGTTTTCCAGCATATAGCCTTGGGTGTAGTGACGGCAGTGACCCATACAACTCCAGCGCAGCGCAAGCTGCAAGCCGTTGCACACGGGACTGTGACAGTGGCGACAACACGTATCAGTGAAAGCATTCCTGGCAGCCCAAGGGCTAAGGAGTCGGAAAAGCGTCTGCCGATCAGAAGTAACTTCCATCCGCGCAAAGAGGTTCTGAACCTGCTCTTTCGAATCTGTCGGGTGTTGGGTGTTGGGAGCGGTACTTGTAGCTGCGTTGTTGCTGGTGCCTGAGTGATGTCCACACAGCCCATGGGGTCAGCCCGCATGGAATTAAACCAAGCTCGTGGTCTCTGGAAGCTTTTGCCTGTCAGGTCGGCATTTTGTCGTATTTTCGTCTCTCGGCAAGAAGGAAAAGAAAAGCAAAGTTGCAGGTGCATGTCATGACGATGCAGTCGTCTGGTCCAAGACCGGATTCGGCTTCGGCTTGCAAAGCAACTATCACTGACATCCGCAAGCTGCAGCAAGCTCTTAGAAGCCAGCAGCGCGCCTGAAATGTACTCGCACATGTGCTCCGCACTCTCTCGACGCACGAGGTGCCGCAACCTTGCCGCCCCACCCACACACACACACACACACACACACACACACACACACACACACACACACACACACACACACACGCCAAAAAGAATCGAAACAGAAAAGAGAGCGACTGTTGCTCAACTAGGCTAGGGGACTCTCAGCTAGGACTGCCGGAAGATCAGCAGAAGAGCTTTTGACGGTGCTTTGGTGAGCGGTGCTTTGCTGATGCTGCCCTGGCCCGTTTTGTTCTTGCCTGAGCCTGAGGCCCTGTGTTGCGGGCATTAACATTGGCTTCCACGATCCCAACACATCCCTCCACCCATCCATTCACCCGCGCCCTCCAACTTCGGAGAAGCGGCAGGATGATTCTACGTACAGTGCCAACATTCATGGCGTCCTTTCCGCTTTCAAGAATCTCTTCCCCTGAAGGAAGCCACCCATTTTTTAGGAGGCATCGCCGGTGTGAAGCCATCTCTCTTCAACTTCTTCTACCCAGATAGGCCCTTGGGGAAGATCGAATGGCAAAAACAAGTCTCGACCCAGTTGCCCCTGGCAGAATTGCTCCCTGCGTTTTCCCTCCCTCCCGTCTTCGCGGAAGCACTTGCGAAAGGTGCGGGGCGTCCTTTGGATTGCGAGCCCATCTATGCTGCCAGGGACTCCGCGTGGACAACACGCTTGCCCGATCTATGCACATCTCTGCTACAACCTTGAGATGCCCCCATCAACTCACTATTGGGTCGGCCATGGTCTGCTTTTGTCTATGTCCAACTGTAGTCGCGAAATGAAAAGAAACTAATCTCTGACAAAGCTCCGACACACCACCAGACCCGCAGGGCCTCCAAACACCTCTTCAACCTCTAAGCACCTCTAAAGGGAACGTGAGGAAGACGAGCGGGGCGGGGAGGCATGCGAGTGCCAACGCACGTGGTGGCCTCGTCAGACTGCTTGGGCACACCTTTATGAAAAAATGGAACAAGAACTTGGAAGCAGCTCGGCGCATTGCCCTTGGCCTTTGGAACGCGTGCTGTTGTTGTGACGAAGTTCCCTGGGCCCTCTCAACGCAGAATGCGTTCTGCTACGGTGGTGGGTGGATTCTGAACGGAGAACCCAAACTCCAAGAAGAGCCCCAAAAGAGAGCCCCAAGAGATTTTTGTTGCATGCACTACTCAGAGGTCAGGAACCGGAATGCAATGCAGCAGAGCCACCCCTCCACAAGTCGCATCTGGACTTCTACATGGTCTCCAAGCACAAGCAAAGTGCTGTTCTCAATCTGTAGGGAACCAAATCCCATCCTGCAACGACCATTCGGCACACATCATGCACACTGCGCACGACGCTTGCTCACGTTGCGCTGGGCCTGCCTGAGGGTCTCCATGGATGCTGTACGGCTCTTGGTCAATCCAAGCCTCAGCCCCAAAGCTTTCCGAAACATATTCAGGGACTTCATGTTCTTCTCAACAGCATTCGATGTTGGGCAAGATGACTTGGACTGACCACGCGAATCACATAGCAGAGGCGCCAAAACATGAGAGGAATGATGGCGTCTGCGTCAACGAATCCAATCTGGCAGCCTGCAAGACAAGACTCTCGCCTCACACACATAAGCCCGAAAGATGAACTATGTATAGCCACCTTCTCAGGGGCTGCAAGGGTATGACGCGATTGTCTGGTGCTGGCGTGATGCAGATTCTGCAGTGCAGGCATTGAGAGCACCTGGGTCCAGAAGGTTCAGCATGCGCTGCAGCTTGACCCGTCTTGCCGCGATCTTCGCAGGCATGATGGGTCCTTGGGCGAACAAGATGGAGAGCTGACAGCAAGGCCTAGCAAAAGGCCCCCCTTTTGCAAAAAAGGCCCCCCCATTGGAACGCGCCTGGCGAACTCTTCACGTCACCACTTTGGGCATCCCGGGAGTCCTGCGCCAAATTGCACAAACATCCGCAGACTTCACGGAAAGCCCCAAAATTTTTTCTGCGTCCACTTTAAGCGGTGTTGTTTAGCTCCTCGTCGCTTGCAGCAGCAACCTTTGCTTCAGCAGAGGTTCTGTCTTTGTGCCTCCGGCTGGGTGAATCTTGCACAGTGTCTGCTGTCTTCACAGAGCCTCACCTAGACGCTTTGCTGGCTTTGCCGTTGTGCTTGATGATTGCCGCAGCTTCCCCCTGCATAGAGAAGATGGAGAAACAGCCAGAAGCAGTGTGAGTTTAGGAGAAGAAAAAATGAAAGAAAAAACTTTCAGAGAGAGCTGAGAGTGCACTCACAGCCTGGTCCATGAAGGCCAGGAGCGGTTGGGTCTCCACCCTCGGTTTTACCACCAAGTCCTCGAGGAAGCCAGCTCGGAAGTTGCCTTTTTGCAGTTATTTTGCCAACATGGCTCGGCTGCAACTCGCCAGAGCAGATTTTGATCGGCATTCTCCAGCCAAAGGCACAAGGCACAACTATCAGCTACGTAAATGTATCATGTAACCCTCCGGCCTCGAGTTGCAAGTTCCTCTCGCTGTGCACTGCGCCGAGGGCTCAAAGTTTCCCGCCTTGGCTTTGGTCCCGCAAGGCTAGGGGAAGCCCGCTGGAAGCCGTTCTGATTGCACCTTTGAAAGGCAACCGCTTTGCTGAAGCAGAGCGCGGTCTTCTCGGTTGTGGCATGTTGCTGAGTTGGGCGGTTCGTAATTTAACTATAAAATCGTGCGTCGTGTACTCCTTACATTTTGTATTGAATTTACTCCCTTGTTTCGTTCTTGTGTTCACTGCGTTCATTCATTCGCAGGCTCATTCATTCTCTTATTCACACATCCACTACACTTTATTATGAGCCTGTGAAGAACTGAACGCCGAGGTTGGACACATGATCAATTGGTAAGGGGTGAACAAGGCTGTGGAACAAGAGTGAGAGAGATGAATGGTACGTCACGGGCCAGTCTTTTATGGTCAAGAAGGGGCCCGTGATAAACGACAAGAATATTATAAGATTTGTGACCGGACGATCACCGACGAAACGCCTTCAACTGCACTGCCTTGATAAGGGAGAGAACACACACGTACGCGCACCCACACTCTTAAGGGCCGTGGCACGGCAAGTGTTCGATGAGCTGTTGATCTACCAGCTACATAGAGCTTGACCTCTGGAAGCAGGTGCTCACGTTTTGGGGCTGACGCCTGATGTTGGTATGAGACTAGGCTACGTTGCACAGCGCTCGTTTACACTGCCAGCCAGCACACGCACGCTACGAGAAGCTCCTGGACAAGCTGCAAGTGGAGCTGCCCCATTCACTCCATTCAAAGGTCACTGACTCATCTGGAGGCCACAGTGGCCACGAACTTTGTGTAAGGCCAGCACCTGGCATTCCTCAGGCGATGTTCGAAGAGATTCGGATCCACGTCTTTCAGGGCCTCTCAGGTGGAAGGAATGAATTATTTTGACGGGTCATACATGTGAGCTGTTCGGGGTTGGCGAGTTTCTGGTGGTTGGATGTGTTGGGTGCCCAGCGCTCCTTCAATCTTATTGGTCAGCCTTTTGCTTTTTGAAGCTGAGGCGGTAAACATCAGCTGCAGTTGCACATCGACTTCTGTTCGCAACCTGTTTTGGAGTGGAGCGATGCCATATGCACCATAAGCAGCGCTGCCCCTTGCAACCAAAACGAAAGGCTGTGCTTGGCTTGCACTAGGCAGACCCCCCACGACCGGCGCTCACCGCGGCTTACCCCACTGTAGAGAGAGAACAGTTGCCGCCAGTTCAAGAAGAAAACAAATGCCCCACAAAAATGTGTATTCAAATTACTTTACTTCAAACATCCCCACCCTCTCTTGGTAGAGATACTCTAGGGTTGGGCACTCCAGGGACACTCTGGGCTGGGCACTCCGGGACACTCTGGCATTGGGCACGGGCACGAGACTGTGGAGTTGGGCACTCTAGCAGGCAGACTCTGGGGTTGGGCACTCCAGGCGGACTCTGGGGCACTCTGGCGTTGGGCACTCCAGGCAGAGTCTGGGGTTGGGCACTCCAGGGCAGGGAGACTCTGGGGCTGGGCACTCCGGGGACACTCTGGGGTTGGGCAATTCAGGAGAGTCTGGGTTGGGCACTCCAGGGAGACTCTGGAGTTGGGCACTCCAGGGACATTCGAGACTTGGGCACTCCAGGAACATTTGGGGTTGGGCACTCCAGGGACGAGCGAGGCCTAGACCGGGCAAGGAGAAGAGTTCCGGGCGAGGAGAAGAGTTTCAAATCTAACAACCCCACACCGAGGGTGGTGAACAAATTCAAACGTGAAGGATCACGAATGATGCCTCCTCCTTCAAAGACTGCGGTGTCATGGGCATCACAGGACTTGTTCTGACCGTCCTTTGGTCGCAGATGTTGACTCCAAAGTGCTAGGTGAATCGAACTGAAGGCTAAATGCAAGCATGCCACTCCAGGAAGTCATCATCATTCTCTCGGAGCCTTCCTTGCCAGGAATGCTGGGTCGACTCGCAGGCAAGTCGTCAATCGGCGACAAACAAGGCAAGAACAAACACCCCCGCAAGATGAAGTTTATGCACCAACCCACTGGGTGATGCCCACAGCGCTGAGTCCCTACAGGCTCCGGCTGACGACTCTCACACTCACACAAGGCCACCAGAGTTGCACGGAGAATCAAACAACTTGTGCCAGGTGACGCAGAACTGCGAAGCCTTGGCTGATGCACTGCCAAATGCGGCCATGTCATCTGCACATCGGGCATGAACCAAGCCGCCGATAGCTCTGAATCTTGACAGCCAAAGACGACGCCTGGCTTCAAGCCTGGCCTGCTCCGCCTGTGTCGCAACTTGCCGGCTTGCTTGTGTCAAAAGTCAGGCACTGCGATGTCTACGATACATGGCCCTGTTTTGCCCTCATCTGCCCTCATCTGCTCTCCGCACCTTGACATGCTCCAGCTGTGACTGCTGTGCTGCTCGTTCAGCCCGTGCTTTCCGGGCCGCCCTCCAACCACAAAGGGTGACGAGCTTCTGCACCATACTGGACAGATCAGCCTAACAAACCTTAACCGCCCGCCAGACAGAGATAGGATCGCCTGCTCAGTCTCGGCGGGTCTGGTGGAAGATGCGGCAGGAGCTCCTTAAGCTGTTCCTCAGGACAAGCATTGTATTGGATTCTATTTGACTCGACCCAGGCAAGCTCCACACTATCATCGATCTGCACTGGTTCGTAATCGGGCAAAGCTTCGTGCCGCGGGCAGTCCAAGCGCTGTTTTGTGAGCTTCTTGCCGAGGCACTCGTGCCTCCGCCGCTGGCCTTCATGAAGGGGGGCATACCCTAAGAATTCTAATTGAAGATCTGCAAGTGCTGTCCTGTGATGGCTCTCAGCGCATCAACCGGGGAAGTGCATGTCGCTTCGGCGGGACTTGCCCGCCTGGCATAGCAACTCTTTCAGACGAAACGCATGTATCAGGCACACGTCGTTTCATCGTCTTGAGTTCAATGGGAAAAAGTCATGTTTATCCAGATTCCTCCGCCATCTTTGCAGAGAGCTGCCTAATGCAAACCAGTTTTCGGTGCCTTTTCCGGTGCTCCGTGGGCTCCTCGCAGGTCTGCAACATTTCTCGACACACACACACACACACACACACACACGTTGCGACGACACACACGTTAAGCTTTTGTTGATTGTCAAAAATCCAATGCGGAGATTTGGAAATGACATTTGTATGTTTGGCAAAAATGAGAGGATTTTAAGTACAACATGGGTATGTTTCCTCAAAAAAAAGTCTTTATTGCTAGCAATGCTGCAGGGTCTGACATCGCCTCACAGAATGAAGACGTCCTCGACTTTGACAGTGTCTGTCTGCCCCCAGATTGGTAGCGTAGATGTGTTCCCACAAGCGTGCGAGTCTGACATTATCTCTGCTTCAATGTCTTATCGTAAAGTTGACGGGCTGTGTATTGTACTTGTATCAAGAAGAAGGACCATTTGGCTTATGGTTATGTCGTGATAGCAAAGGCATCTCGAAACATGGTGTACTCAGTAGCACGAATTGTATAGAACTAAACACGAACGACCTAATCAACACTTCGGATCAAATTTTGGCTATGATATTTACAAAGTAGACAAATTAATAACAATAGAAATATTGATAAACAAAAAGAATTCACAGGTACTCAATGGCTAGGTTATTCAGGAATGGATTTGTGCCTCTCCCGTCTACACTTATCAAGAACCAGAATTAATCGGGGGCTCCGTTTCAGATTGATCTGCACTTTTGGTCTGTACTGGTTCTGCCGTATGGGCTTTGTAGAGATTCTAGGGCTGGGGTCTGCCAGAATCCTCGCGAAAGGGCTGAAAGGCTGAAGCTTCCAGGAATCCGATGGGGTCGGCCATAGGGGACAAAACTCCTGCACGGCTGCCGCACGACCTCCTCGTCTCGGATGGAGGTCGCGGCATGGTGCCATAAGAGGAAGAACGAATAACTAACCGTCGGTTCCTGCGTGTGTCACATCGGTTCCCGGTGACCAGTGCCCAAGTTTGGACTTTCGTCCCTGCAAGAGCACTCAATCCGAGCCATGGAAAACCTAAAGTTCCTACACAAAGCTCTCGCTCATAAGCCTCAGCTGTCTCATTGATTCCTGGTGGGGGCGGCTCCTTCCTTCCCCCAAAAGCATCGTAAATTCACAAGAGACTCCCAGGATGCCGCTCAGGCAGGGGAGAAAAGACGGGAGCGAATCAAAAAAAGGAGGCGCCCCCTGTTCTCATTAATCGTTTGCCGATGACGTCTCCCGAGATAAATTCTTCTGTGGCCCGCCCAGTGGTGCGGTTGAGAATAGGAAGTCCTCCATCAGCGAAGATGCATCCCTGCACAGCAGGTCATTGAGTTGGATGAGGCATCAGCTAGCACCGCATACACTCACATGCTGTGTTCCCATGCCAGGTTGATGGACCCATTGAATGGCGGCCACCTCGGCCAAGGATCTGTGTCACCTGCATCCTCATCGCCCAAGCCATCCGGAAACTCGATCCTCGGGTGGCATGGAAAGTGTTGCACCCCCGCCCTCGACTGAATCTGCCTGTTCTGTTCCTCCCCTCTGGTCAAAGAACTACCTCTCTCTTTTCGGGACTTATCCCTTCCGCCCAGGCCAGGGGTGTAGCCAAGCCCTGGGCCCAGCCCTACTGGTTCTGTCTTTCCTTTTGTTGTGCGTCAATTGGCTTTTTTTGGCTTACGGGCGAAGGAGCGCGCAGCAAGCTGAGAAACGTTCCATCCTTCTGAGCCTGATTGTGAAAGTTTGCCGACTTCGAGCTAACATCCGGCCCCCAACAAGGAAGGGGGAATCAGGAGGAGGAGGAGGAGGAAACAGGAGACAAGAGGGGAAGCCCCGGTACACTTTGAATCCGCCGAAAGCTTCAGGAGGAGGAGGGCAAGGAAGAAAAGGAGGAAGAGAAGAGCGAAGAGCGTGATGGAGGAGAGAGCAGGCAAGTGACACAGTGGCAACAGGAAGCGGACAGGGGGCAATGAGGTTCCCTCCTTAAGAAGGAGGAGAGCGTGCCGGTGGAGCCTAGAAGTCCTCCTGATTGCTCTTTTGTGTCATCCTTGACAGGCGCCCCCAGCTCAGTTCACGTTTTCAGCGCCAAAACCCCCCCACTTTTCGTCTCCACCTAACAACCCCCCACCGCTTGTGTTCGGCTCCACCTAACAACCCCCCACCGCTTGTGCACGGGAAGACCCTTCAGAATCCATTTGTGAAGGCATCCCTGATGCCACATGTTGCCACCGCACGGGATCCAAGTCAGGTTGTTTGCATCATTGAGGTCCTAGCATGTCCTAGCCATGACAAAGAACATGACGAATAAAACTCCCTCACCCAACGTCCACGCGCGTGGTTGCCTCCGGGCCGCAAACTCCCGAGGACTGGCGCCCTATTCAGTGGGTCCGCATGGCCTACTTAGCGAGGCCTTACGGGCTGCCTCAACCTGCATCCAGCATGTTGGGGTGCTGAAGCCGGCTCTCTCGTTGCCCACAGCCGCACAGCATTCGCCTACTTGTGCTACAAGTAATCAAGTGTAGGCCGCTTTCTTTTTTTGCACTGCTGTTTCTTCTGTCCTAAACTGCAGAACACGTGATAGCCGTGTCTCAGCTACCCGCTTGGGCCCTCCTTTTAAATTGCATGGGATCCACTATCCAGCACTCGTGCAGCAAAAGCTTTCTGGATTTAGGCATGCCGTTTGCAGACGAGATTCCAATCTCCGAAGCTGGCCAGGAAATCCTCCGGAACCTTCCCACAAAAAACGATTCAGCACGAGAACCAACGCCTGCAATAGCCCGACTTGTGCCAAAAATGGACCACCCCCGCAACATGCTGCCACGAATGCTGGCAAGGGTCAAAATTCTTCAAAGATCCGACGAATTGATCAGGACCGTCTGCCGGATCCGGGGTTGGTGCCTCCGTCGAAGGCAGCTGCTGCTAAACCCTCGCTCTCTGAGCTTCCACTGCCTTGTTGAGACGGCCTGCGCAGACCACAGCCCGCGCATTGCCTGCGCAGGCAGATCGTGGGCTGATGCTCGCCAGCATGCGTCAGCTGAAAAGTCCGAGAGCAAAACCATCATGAAGCTGCAGTGCTGCCTTGAAACCGTTGAATCTTGTTCCGGAGCGGTGGCCACTCGGCTTTGTCGTCCTGGCCATCAGAACAATTCAATGGGGAAGGCATGCCTGCACAAGCTAGTCAACTAGCCGGCACCCTTCGTGCGCTGTGCCTTCTACCCACCGAAAGATGTCAATCCAGGGACGCAGTTTAATTAATTCGCTCCTAATGCAGCCGAAGGGGTGCGTCTTGAGGACAGCTCGGGGGTAAGCCCTTTGCTCCCTGGGAGCTCCCACAAGCATGCTCTTTGCTCCCTTTCAAGCTCCTCTTCCTCCTCAAAGTCCTTTACATTCTGTCACCACCCTAAAGCCGTTGACTCGTCGACTGGACGCCCGCACCCACACCATCAAGCACGATCAGCAGGCCCCAACCGAAGGGAAGCGAAAGCGTTTTTCGACCCTCAACCCGCACATTTTCACCACACCCCACATTCTCCCATCATATCATCTGTGTTGGCCTTGGACTTGGGTGACTTGGGGCTCGAAGCGCTCGAAGCACGGCTCACCTCTGCGGGAGAAGCACTTCTGGTATCTCTTAAGTGTGCACACAGGTCACACGGTGTGTCACAGGGCACAAAGGCCCGCCCTCTGGCATCCTATCGCCCTATGTGCTGTCGGGTCTCTGCCGGCGGCGGCAAGGATTTGGACATCGAAGACGGCCGGTACGACTCACGGCGACTCGTTCAAAACGAAAGCGAATGCCAACAAAAGAATGTCCAAGCGAATGTGCACAAGTCAGGCCTCTGCGCTTCTTGCGCTTCTTGCGCTTCTTGCGGTTCTTGCGCTTCTTGCGCTTCTTGCCCTTCTATGGCCGACTTGTGCTATTCCTCAGCGATGCATTCATCTGTTGTAAGCTTGAACTCTAGGAAGAGGCGGCAACAGTGCACATTGGCACAGTTCATTCAAGACATCTTTTTGCCGATGGCTGCGGACAACAAAACGGAGCACAAAAACAATTGGATGCACGGTGTGCTGGCGAAGTTGCGCACCGCGGCCTCGGAAGCCTGTCAGGCGGCTTCTCCCCCTACCACTCACCTCCTTGAGAACACTGAAGCTGATTGAAGGTATTTCCGAGTAAGGTTGGGCAAAGTTCTGTCAGTTGTCATGTCATCAGGAGCGGGAGCATGGGCATGAGCATGAGCATGGCAGCATGGCTCTCAAAATGTCGTTGCATGCATCGGCTGTGACACTGATCCTCTCAAGTTTCCTTGAGCCCGACCTGGGCATCGCATGGCAGGGGCCTGCTTTGCAGATAGCCCGCTGCCGCCACTGCCCATTCTCGAGCCAAAACAACCATTGTTTCCACACATACTTCCTGATCCCTGGTGTGTGCAAATACAATGCATTTGGGTTTCCTCGGTACAAAAGAATCCCGGCTTTAGGCCACCCGCGCTTGCACCTTTTTCACATGATTTGCGTGCATTTCGAGGCCGCTCGCAAGTTAGACTCCGACTTCGTCAGCTCCCCTGGTCTTTGCAGCCTCTGTCGAAGGCCCGCTGCTCTTTTCCAACAGGCTGCGATGTCGCTGAGCTGCCTCCACACATCCCCCCAATTCAAAACACAAGCAGGTAGCATCAGGTGACGCAGCACATGCAGCACCAAACTGGCAGGACAGTTCGTAGTTTTTGAACCACCTGCCGAAGAAGTTCAATCTGGTCTTTGAACGAGTCATCCACCATCCTCAACGCCCACCTGCATGCAAAAGTGCAGGCGGTTTTGGCACGAAGCGTCGTGATCAGTAGGCCGTGTCCTGAACAAATGGTATGGCAATCGCTCCAAGGCACATGGCCGCAGGTGGTGCCGCAGAAACTGTAGGAACCGCAGGCTCCGGGGCCACGGGTGCCTCAGGCGCTGGTGCCTCCAAGGATGCGCATACGGAGTGACCGGAGAAATGAGGGCAACTGAGGAACCTTTCTCGAATCCTTACACCCCGAACATCCCGAACATCCCGAACATCGAGCGAATGCCCTCTCTCTCAGGCCTGGCCCCATGGGAAGGCCTCTCGCGGAGCGAAGGTGGGGAAGGGGTTGTGCCTTTGCAAGAGAGCAGCTTTGAGTCTGTTGAGGCGTGCTTCACTGCGACTAAGGCGAAAACGGAGACAGCCATGGAGGACAATAGCCCGGAGGTGGCATCATCGGCATCATACCGTACCCGTATGCATGAGGACCCGGATGTGGGAATCCTGGCAGCGCCTTGCAAGTGCTCCACTTTAGTGCTCCGCTAGTGCACCTCTCTGAGGCTCTGAGGCCTGCTCCCAAGGTGAAAACCCCCAGGGACCGGAGGCTGAAGTCGCCCAGCCTGAACCATTAACGAAGAGCTCTAGGCATCGCTCGGCCTCGAGAGATTCTAGATGCCTGGGGCTCGTGGGGCATCGACGAGCAAGTCGCACTGAACTCCAACATCAACAGGTACACTGGCCTGCAACAGGTGAACAGTAAATTCCACGTTTGCGTCGCGGGGAACTCCCTGAAACCATTCACAACGCATTGCGGCAGGTCGAGGCATCTTGCCGATGGTGCAAGAGTCCGTCACTTGCTGGTGCCTGAACTTCCGCGTCCCGCATCGAACACCTTGCAATGGCTTGTTCGATGCCGACACTTCCGCGACTGATGGTGTAAACCTCCACTACTGACCAGCCTGACTGGAGGAGCACGGTCTCTGAGCAAGCCTGGACTTGGGCCTGCATCGTGCACGACCAAAGGTTCCTGGCAGGCTCATTGCATCCCTTTTGGAAGCATCATGGAAGTGCAACTGAACCTACCACCTCCACTCCAAGAGGAAGGGAAAAGCCCTAGAGCCCACATCAAGAAAGACACACGAGGAAGTAGTGACTGGATTGGGTAATGCAGAGCTGTGTTTGAAGTGTTTGAGTTGGGGGTGGGGCTTTCAGGGTTCGCGGCTCAAGACCCCTGCGCGGCGATAATTAATGCTTATGAGTTTGGGGCTTTTTCATTTGGGGATTTCTGTCCACCATCTGGGTCCTGCTCAGCCTGACTCTTCGGCTCTGTCCTACAAAGTCAGGCGATCTCAGAAACTTCAGACAGAAGTGACAACAAATCACATCAAGCTTGTCAAACCCCTGCAAAACATCTCTGGAACCTACATTTTGTGTTGGTACGTCCAGGAGTCCTCACGAACGAGGCCGTGGAGGTAGGCGCAGCCGCAACCAGTGGGGCTCTCTCGCTAGGAGCAGCAGCAATCGTCACTGGAGCTGTGGCCACGGCTGGGGTTGTGCCCGCGATGGAGGTTATGCCCACGGCGGAGGTTGCGCCCACGGCAGTGTGTGCGCCCACGGCAGAGGTTCTGCCCACGGCAGAGGTTGTACCCGCGGCGGAGGTTGTACCCACGGCGGAGGTTGTGCCCACGGCAGAGGTTGTGCCGACGGCGGAGGTTGTACCCACAGCGGAGGTTGTGACTGCTGAGGCTGCTGAGGCTACCGTTTCTTTCGGAGCGGAAGCTGCGGTCGAGGCAGGCATCCCTGCGGCTCCTGCCCGAGGCGTCTGGACCCACGCACCGCCCAAGGCACTGCCAGTGCTTGAAGCCTGGCGGGCATGTTACATCAGCCAAAGCTCGCAGGCATAGACCAAAAAGGTTGGGCTGGTAGTAGGCGTACGGGCCACGGTTTGCTGCATGCATAGTTTTCTCTGTTTTTAGAGTCTTTTTTTGTGTTTTGCAGGGGGAGGGGCGGGGGTGGGGGGGGATAAGAACGTCATTCACACGCAACAAAACTCTGGCGTTGACAGCGTTTTCGCCTCTTTGTACAACCTGCTGTGCAAGGATGTGGAACAATACACGTTGTCACAAGCGCCCATGCCTTTTGGCCGACAACAATGTCCAAAACATTTCGAAACACTGGTACTTGCAGCGTTTCGCTTCTTTGTACAACATACTGCGCAAGGATGTGGCAAAAGCGTCCATGCCTTTGGCGACCATGCCCAAAACACTGGTATTTACAGCGTTTTGGGCTCTTTGTGCGCACAGATGTGGAACGAAACAGTTGTCACAAGCGTCCATGCCTTTGGCGACCATGCCCAAAACACTGGTATGTGCGATTCCGAGTTAAGCGACCTGCTGAAAGTAGGTGTTTGTAATGTAACTTTCCGGGTAGATATATCCCTGATTTTTGCCTCACGATTTATCTCCGCAAATCCCTCAAATATGTAAAAACACTGGCAGGCGTGGGTCTAAACGCACCTCTTCTACACATTGAACCGTGCGCCCAACCGTGGTCCGGACACCTGTTAGTACGAGCTAAGACTGGCTAAATCAGATTTTACTAAACGGCCCTTACTCCAACAAATATTTCCCGACGTCGAAAACCGAACGAATATCCACATCATACATGCTTAGGGAAAAGGATAGGCGCACTTCTCGAGAAGTTTGCCCGAGCCATCATTATTTTTCGAGACTCACCAGCAGCCACAAGCTCGCAATGCACACTAATGAAAATGTGAGTTGCAAGAAATGACACTGAACACTCCGTCAGGCCGCCCTGTCGCGGACGAGCTCATGGCAGAGACACCACACGACTCAGAGTTGGCATGGGGGTGACTCCGGGTATCCATAATCCCAGAGATGGTTCTAAGAAAGATCGCTCTTGAACGTGCTGATCTTTGCACACACGCAACAAAAGCAGCGGTCTGTTTTCGCTGCTCTGCCAGACTCTGCCATGGGGCTGAGCACATAAGGACCCAGCCAAGATGCAATGAACGTCTTCGCTTGGAAGCTATCCGTCACTTATCAATCATTACGTATCGAAAAAGGACGATACAAGGCTGTTGACTGGGTCTCGCGCCTCGAAGTCCTCTTCGTAGTGCATCGAGGGCCGCCGCTTTGCAGTGGTGCTCTCCAGCGGTCCCGGCTTTATTGTTGCCTGGAGACTAGCAATTGGCAGGTTCTCAGTGTCTCCAAAGGCTCGACTTACTCGGGTGCCTGGCCACCGAGGGATGCAGGGCCTGGAAACTCAGTTGTGGAAACTTGAAATGGACACAAAGACAGCAGACACTCGGCATGAACGTGGGCGTGAAGCCAAAAATCTTCCGCCTCTCTGCGCTCCACCAGGCTGGGCGTTCTGTGCCGTTTCTTTGGTGGGAAGCAAGTCGCTCATTTGCCGGACGTTGCCGAACACGCTGCCAGGTTCTGGAGATCTGGAGGATGCACTCTGACTCTCTGTTGATACGGGAGCCGGAGAAGGTGAGCGAGACCTCGACTCGGGCGGCCGTGAAGTTGGAGAGTGTGAATGGGGTGAGCGGAGTGAGCGGGAATGGGATGGCGATCGTGGCGATTGCGATCTTGCGGCGGACTGGGAGGGAGAGCGCGACCTCGCAGACCTCGCAGATGCGGAGGGGCGCGACGAGGAACGAGAGGCTGAGCGCCGCCGTGCCACTGGACTGCCACTGCGGCTGCCGCTGCGGCTGCCGCTGCGGCTGCCACTGCGGCTGCCACTGCGGCTGCGTGGGCTAGCCGGTGAATTCGGCGACGGAGAGTCGGAGGGGTCGTTAAGGGGCTTGGGGGGCAAGGCGGCAGCTGGCTTCCCGCCACCAAATTGTGCAACTTTGGCAGGAGATCTGGTGATAACTGCGGGTTTGGATGCCGGTGAGCTTGGGGGGCTGGCCGACTCTGATTCAGATGCTTTGGAAGGTTGCGGGGGTGTGGCGGGTGTGGCACGAGCTGGGGTCGTTTTTTGCGGCAACTCCTCATCGCTGTCGCTGGCCTGCGAACATTGCACACCCAACAAACACTCTGACACACACATCTAGGAACGATTCAATCTGCACATGTACCTCCAGAAATTTCTGGAAGTCCATCGCATCACGCTTTGGATTCGGAGTGGCCCGTGCGCTGGCAGCGCTGCCAATGCCAAACCTGTCGGTTTCGGTACTCTCTGGCGCATATCGCACGTGCATTCAGCCAACGCTTGACAAGCACACATGATAGCACATACACAGCAAGCCAGTGCAATGCAAATTACGTACGTAAATACAACATGCAAAGCACAAGCAGAGCAGAGACGCTCTGAGACGCTCTCCTGCTCAGGTCGTCAAGTCCACCTCCCAGTGCTGTCCTTCGCACGGCGGCACCTGCCGGGCAATCCGAACCCAAAGCACTCAAACGCTTCGTCCTGCAAGGCCCCTGCAAGACCCATCCAAGGCCAGCTCTTTGCTGAGAAGTTGCCCCATGACCCACGAAGAGTTCCACAGCGCACCGAATCAAACAAATCGAATTTTGTCAAAATTGCCAACCACGCATTGCAACCTCCCCTTCAGCTCACTTTCATCTGGCTGCCTGCAGACTTTGCTGCAGTCGTTGCCATTGCTGCCGAAGCCTGCACCTTTGGCTTGGCATTTGGCTTTGACCTCACGACAGGAAAGTCTGCAAACGGGTGAGGGTGTGGATCAAGGGCGTGCCACATGCCTGACACTACCGTCTCATGCAGTCAACCTGCATATGACAGTCTTGAAAGCTGGACTGCCACCACGACCTTTGAACGTTGTCAGTGCATGAGCTGGCAAAAAGCTCAGCGCCAAAACAAAATGATCATCTGTCGCCACCCCGAGTCGGCGGGCGGGAGGGCCAAATTAATTCAGAGTGTAGCGACGTTTTGTGGTGAACGTCTTTCCTGTGTTTCCCACTACCATGGCAATCACTACGATGCACTGCACGCACTTGTGCAGTCAACCGTCTCATGAACCTCCCACGCATTAAGGCAAGTTGGGCTGCCGCCGGCATGACCTTTGAACATTATCACTGGCGTGAGAGCTCATCTTAAGAGTTTTGAAAATCTATAGCTGCCCAAAATCTTCCCGAAGAGGCAGCTGACAAAGAGCAACGGGAGAAGGCCACAGCCAAGTTTCGACGATCATAGCGTGAGAAAAGCCAAGCAAGAGCATGGAAAAGCTGCAAGTAATTTGGATGGCCTGAGTATTGATTGTTGCCCGGTGGTGCAGGCCCCTCTTGTCTCGGTACAGTTTCTCTGGCATGCGGCAGAGTTGTGCCCATCAATAGATAGAAGATAAGAATAGCACTTTTGACACACGAACTGGACAAACGTCTGCGACAAAGGTGCGGTGTGTGCGTGAGGTAGCAAAAAGAATGCACTGATTGTCTTCTTTCACTGGTGCCACATCTTCTGGATTTGAATCGTCAAGGCCCAACTTTGCCGCGCAGATGATGGAAGTGCGGCCACGTGCAACCAAAAAGCTGTTACAAGGCGATGAGAAGCCCAACCTGCGAAGAGCATCGAACAAGACAAGCAAACCCCCCGCGACACACGACCAGAGAAGTCCGTAGCATCTTTACCCCGACCTGCCATCCAGGCATACAAGACCACCTCCTCTCGTAGCTCAATCCCCGATACAAAGTTCCCTGCGCGCTGCACCTGCTACTAGTCTCGGAATGATGCGGCATGATGATACGGCGTACTTTTTCAGGAACTCCCTGCTGCATCATCTCCCTGTGTTCCCGTACATACTTCCCACACAAAGGTTATTAAAGCCTCACTTCGTGCACACACCAAAAGCCCAGCCAACCAAAATCATTGCGGCAGGGATGGGCGACCGCGTCGGAGTACGCACGAGTACGCCCGAGTACGCACGAGTACGCCCGAGTACGCACGAGTACGCCCGAGTACGCACGAGTACGCCCGAGTACGCACGAGTACGCCCGAGTACGCACGAGTACGCCCGAGTACGCCCGAGTACGCCCGAGTACGCACGAGTACGCACGAGTACGCACGAGTACGCCCGAGTACGCACGAGTACGCCCGAGTACGCACGAGTACGCCCGAGTACGCCCGAGTACGCCGAGTACGCACGAGTACGCACGAGTACGCACGAGTACGCACGAGTACGCCCGAGTACGCCCGAGTACGCCCGAGTACGCCGAGTACGCCCGAGTACGCCCGAGTACGCTCGAGTACGCCCGAGTACCCCCGACTACGCACGAGTACGCACGAGTACGAGTACGCACGAGTACGCACGAGTTTGTTTCAAAGCATGTGCATACATTGTTGGAAATCCATCATGCGAAAGTCGTGTTTGCAAAATGCGGGGGGGGGGGGCTCCCCAACCCTGCTTTATTTTTAGCCGCGCAAGCTTGCTTCAACGCATATGCATACATTTTCGGCAACCCATCATGCGAGCATCGTGTTTGCAAATGGGGGGGCTCCCCCCCCCCCAACCCCCCCGTTTTTTTTGAGCCAAGCAAGCTTGCTTCAAAGCATATGCCATATGCATACATTAAAATGTTGCAAATCCATCATGCCAGAATCGTGTTTGCAAATTTGGGGGCCTCGCCCCCCCCCCCCCACCCAACCTCCCCGCTTTATTCATACATTTTGAAAACCCATCATGCGAGAATCGTGTTTTGCAAATGGGGGGGGGGGGCTGCGCTCCCTCCCAATCCCCTCCTTTGTTAAAAGCCGCGCAAGCTGTCTTCAAAGCATATACATACATGCCGTTCGTTCGTGCAAGTCCAACAAAGTAAACCCTATATTTGTTACGTAAGAAAACCTCTACAGCAAACCTCTATGCATCTCTCTGGTTTAGAAGCCCTATGTGTCCTTCGATTTTAAACCTCTTTTCCTTTTGTTTGGAAAACTCTTTCTGTTTCTGTTGGTAGTACAACCTCTAGTTTCTTGTGTATTGCATAGGCAAACCCTCTTTCCCCGCCTTCTATGGATAACCTCTATCTCCTTTCACTTTTAACATGGTAAAATCCTACCTTTCACGGACAAAACCCTAAGTTTCCTTGGTATTTGAATAGGAATACCTGCATTCCCTTTGTATGTTAAGAATAGAACCTGTATTTCCTTTGTACTCTATGCGGAAAACCTCTATTTCTTTAGATTTCAAGAGGAAAACCTCCATTCTCTTCGGATTTTGATGGGAAAACCGCTATTTTCTCTGGATGTTAATAGGAAAACCTCTTCTCTTTGGATTTTAATAGGAAAACCTCTATTTTCTTTGGATTTGAACAGGAAAACCTCTATTTTCTTTGGATTTCCTCTATCTTGCAATAGGGAGGCCCCCCCAAAAAAAAAAAGTTGAAAGGCAAAAAACAATTAAAATAATTCCTCGACCATAGGTTTACAGCAATGTAGACTTAGCAAGAACCCTGGATACCCTCACGCACGAGTTTTGACCATCTGCAGACTCCCAGCGACCTTTGCCACGAAAAGGATGGCCATAGCTTCTTGTGCGGAACCCAAGTTTGAAGCACACAGGTTTTTCCTTTATTTGCCTCAAGGGGTTTTGGAAGAACCCAAGTTTAAAACATACAGGTTTTTCCCCTTTTATCCTTAAAAGGCTTAGGCATTGCCTGGGTATGCCCTTACAGGGGGTTAAAATGAAGACAGGGGGGGGGGGGGTGTGCAGCTTAAATAGGGTCTATTTGGAAGCTGAGACTCGGGTTTTAAAGAGGAAATAAGGCCCCAAAACGTATGCTTATTCACAAAAGCCATCTGCCAAATAGACCCTGTTGTCGTTTCTGGGGGTTCTGGGGCAAGGAATTAAATATTTTAAATAATTTAAATCCGAAAGGGGCGTTTCGGATTTAAATCATTTAAATTATTTAATTCTGGGAAGGGGGGGGGCCTGGTCGGGCCTGGCCCCCCCCCCCCTCTTCGGATTTAAATTATTTAAATTATTTAAATTATTTAATTCCGGGGGGGGAGAATTAAACAATTTAAATAATTTAAATCCGAACCCCTGCTTTCGGATTTAATTTATTTAAATTATTTAATTCCCCCCCCGGAATTAAATAATTTAAATAATTTAAATAATTTAAATAAATTAAATACGAAAAGGGGGGGGGCCAGGCCCGGGCCCCCCCCCCCTTCCCAGAATTAAATAATTTAAATAATTTAAATCCGAAAGGGGCGTTTCGGATGTAAATTATTTAAATTATTTAATTCTGGGAAGGGGGGGGGGCCTGGTCGGGCCTGGCCC
>CAJNDS010002167.1:0-114722 GCA_905221605.1 Symbiodinium natans | reverse complement strand
TAGGATAGATAAAGAAGAGTGCCATCTTCTCTGCGCCTTGTTTTGTCTCTCCCTCTTCTCTATTCATCTCTCTTCTATTCTTTTCTTTGCTATTCCACTGAAATTGGATTCCCTGTATCTCTCCTCTGTCCTTCTCTCTCGCTCCTCTTCTCCTGTTCCCCTCTAAACGATTGCTCTTTACAGATAGGTGCCCTCCCTCCTCGTCAGGAAATCTCTTTTCGCTTATTTTGCTTTTTGAAGCGAATAAAACAACGGATAAGAGAGGAAAGGGAATGACTAAGTAAAGACAGGAGCTCTTCAATAGGTGCCCTCCCTCCTCTTCAGGAAATCTCTTTTCCCTTATTTTGCTTTTTGAAGCGAAGAAAACAACAGATAAGAAGAGAGGAAAGGGAATGACGAAGTAAAGAGAGGAGCTCTTCAATTTCCCTCCCTATATCTGATGTTACTTTTCCTTCTTGGGCGGTGCCCTTCTTTCTCCCTTGAAGATGCAGAAAACGATCAGGAAGGGCACCCGTTCCATCGCCCGTATATAGACAGAGATAAATCATGAGCATCAGCTGGGTTTGCTGCCGATCCAAAATGGGCGTCCCTTTTAATCGCCTTCTGTGTCTTGAAACGAGCAAAAGGGGCACCCTTACTAAGTGTTTTCTTGTAGTGTCCCTTTTCTTCGCTTGAAGACGCAGAAAACGATCCAAAAAGGACACCCGTTCCATCGCCCATATATGGGGACAGAGATAAATCATGAGCATCAGCTGGGTTTGCTGCCAATCCAAAACGGGCGCCCCTTTTAATCGCTTGCTGTGTCTTCAAACGAGCAAAAGGGACAGCCTAAGTGTTTCCTTGTGGTGTCCCTTTTCTTCGCTTGAAGATGCAGAAAACGATCTAAAGGGACACCTGTTCCATCGCCCATATATAGGGAGAGAGAGAGAGAGAGAGAGAGAGAGAAATCATGAGCATCAGCTGGGTTGGCTGCCAATCCAAAATGGGCGTCCCTTTTAATCGCCTTCTGTGTCTTCAAACGAGCAAAAGGGACACCCTAAGTGTGCTCTTGTGGGGTGTCCCTTTTCCTCGCTTGAAGATGCAGAAAACGATCAAAAAGGACACCCATTCCATCGCCCATATATAGGGAGAGAGAGAGAGAGAGAGAGAGAGAGAGAGAGAGAGAGAATCATGAGCATCAGCTGGGTTGGCTGCCAATCCAAAATGGACGTCCCTTTTAATCGCTTTCTGTGTCTTCAAACGAACAAAAGAAAACACCTAGGTTCCTCACTTGAAGATCCAGAAAACGGCCCAACAAGGACACCCGTTCCATCGCCCATATATGGAGAGAGAGAGAGAGAGGAGAAGGGAAAAAATCATGAGCATCAGCTGGGTTTGCTTACATGTTCATTGTTATTCCTGTTGTTTTTTTCTAACGGAAATGAACAAGAGAAGAGAAAAATAAGAACCAGAGGAAAGATGAAAACGAGCACCGTCTTCTCTTTGCCTGACTTTTGCATTTCGCCTGTCCTCATTTCTCTTCCATTCTTTTCATTGCTCTTCCATTTAGAGTTGCATTCCTTTTGATCTCTCCTCTCTCCTTTCTCTCTCCCTTCTCTTCTCTTGTTCTCCTTCAAATCTCAAAAACACACAAAAGGAAGTTTCTTTTCCTTGTTGAATGAAGAATGAAAAAAGAAGAAAAGAGATAGGGAAAGAAATTGAAGAGCTCCACTGCCTATTGGTTCATTCCATTTCCTCTTTTTCTATGTGTTGTTTTCCTTGTCGTTTCAGAAAGCAAGCAAAATAAGGGCAAGGGGGCTTCCTGAAGAGGAGAGAGGGCACCTATCTGCGAAGAGGTCTTGTCCTTTTTAATAATAGGGGAAAAGAGAGAGACAAGGAAGGGAGAGATGATAGATAAAGAAGAGTGCCATCTTCTTTGCGCCTTGTTGTGTTCCTCCGTCTCCTTGTTCCTTGTCTCCTCTCTTCTGTTCAGTACCCTTCCAGAAAATTAAAATGGCCTCCTTGTTGTCTCTCCTCTCTCACTTCCCTTTCCCTTCTCTCCTTCTGTTTCCGTTTAACTGATAAAACACAAGACAGGAACTTGTATGATAAAGCAGTGGAAGGTAAAGCAGAGGGTGACTCCTTGCGCTTGGACCTTGCCGTACTTCATCATGTCCCTCTTCTCGGCCTACTTCTGCTCTTTTCCTTACTCTTCTCCTTTTCATAAATTCTTCCTCTTTAGTTGTTCTTATTTCGAAAAGAAAGAGGGAAGGGAGAGATAAGGGAGATAGGATAGATAAAGAAGAGTGCCATCTTCTCTGCGCCTTGTTTTGTCTCTCCCTCTTCTCTATTCATCTCTCTTCTATTCTTTTCTTTGCTGTTCTATTGAAATTGGATTCCCTGTATCTCTCCTCTGTCCTTCTCTCTCGCTCCTCTTCTCCTGTTCCCCTCTAAACGATTGCTCTTTACAGATAGGTGCCCTCCCTCCTCTTCAGGAAATCTCTTTTTCGCTTATTTTGCTTTTTGAAGCGAATAAAACAACGGATAAGAGAGGAAAGGGAATGACTAAGTAAAGACAGGAGCTCTTCAATAGGTGCCCTCCCTCCTCTTCAGGAAATCTCTTTTCCCTTATTTTGCTTTTTGAAGCGAAGAAAACAACAGATAAGAAGAGAGGAAAGGGAATGACTAAGTAAAGAGAGGAGCTCTTCAATTTCCCTCCCTATATCTGATGTTACTTTTCCTTCTTGGGTGGTGCCCTTCTTTCTCCCTTGAAGATGCAGAAAACGATCAGGAACACCCGTTCCATCGCCCATATATAGACAGAGATAAATCATGAGCATCAGCTGGGTTTGCTGCCGATCCAAAATGGGCGTCCCTTTTAATCGCTTTCTGTGTCTTGAAACGAGCAAAAGGGGCACCCTTACTAAGTGTTTTCTTGTGGTGTCCCTTTTCTTCTCTTGAAGATGCAGAAAACGATCCAAGAAGGACACCCGTTCCATCGCCCATATATAGACAGAGATAAATCATGAGCATCGGCTGGGTTTGCTGCCGATCCAAAATGGGCGTCCCTTTTAATCGCTTTCTGTTTCTTGAAACGAGCAAAAGGGACACCCTAAGTGTTTTTTGTGGTGTCCCTCTTCTTCGCTTGAAGATGCAGAAAACGATCCAAGAAGGACACCCGTTCCATCGCCCATATATGGGGAGAGAGAGAAATCATGAGCATCAGCTGGGTTTGCTGCCAATCCAAAATGGGCGTCCCTTTTAATCGCTTGCTGTGTCTTCAAACGAGCAAAAGGGACACCCTAAGTGCTTTCTTGTGGGGTGTCCCTTTTCCTCGCTTGAAGATGCAGAAAACGATTATAAAGGACACCCATTCCATCGCCCATATGTAGGGAGAGAGAGGTTGGCTGCCAATCCAAAATGGACGTCCCTTTTAATCGCTTTCTGTGTCTTCAAACGAACAAAAGAAAACACTTAGGTTCCTCACTTGAAGATGCAGGAAACGGCCCAGCAAGGACACCCGTTCCATCGCCCATATATGGAGAGAGAGAGAGAGGGAGAAAGGAAAAAAATCATGAGCATCAGCTGGGTTTGCTTACATGTTCATTGTTATTCCTTTTGTTTTTTCTAACGGAAATGAACAAGAGAAGAGAAAAATAAGAACCAGAGGAAAGATGAAAACGAGCACCATCTCCTCTTTGCCTGATTTTTGCATTTCGCCTGTCCTCATTTCTCTTCCATGCTCCATTGCCTATTGGTTCATTCCATTTCCTCTCTTTCTATGTGTTGTTTTCCTTGTCGTTTCAGAAGGCAAGCAAAATAAGGGCAAGGGGGCTTCCTGAAGAAGAGAGAGGGCACCTATCTGCGAAGAGGTCTTGTCCTTTTTAATAATAGAGGGAAAAGGGAGAGACAAGGAAGGGAGAGATGATAGATAAAGAAGAGTGCCATCTTCTTTGCGCCTTGTTGTGTTCCTCCGTCTCCTTGTTTCTTGTCTCCTCTCTTCTGTTCAGTACCCTTCCAGAAAATTAAAATGGCCTCCTTTTTGTCTCTCCTCTCTCACTTCCCGTTCCCTTCTCTCCTTCTGTTTCCGTTTAACTGATAAATGATAAAGCCTAGGAAGGTAAAGGAGATAAGGGAGATAGGATAGATAAAGAAGAGTGCCATCTTCTCAGCGCCTCGTTTAGTCTCTCCCTCTTCTCTATTCATCTCTCTTCTATTCTTTTCTTTGCTATTCCACTGAAATTGGATTCCTGTTATCTCTCCCCTCTCCTTCTCTCTCCCTCCTCTTCTCCTGTTCCCCTCTAAATGACAAAAACACAAGAAAGGAAGAACAAGTGGGGAATGGAAGCCCTTTTCCTGTCTTCTCCTGTTGCAATAAAGAAGGAAAAGAGCATAGGAGATAAGGAAGGGAATTGAAGAGCTCCTCTCGCTACTTTATCATGCCCTTTCCTTTCTATCTACCACACCAAACACGACTCTCAGCTTCCAAATAGACCCTATTTAAGCCACCCACGGGGGGGGGGGCACCCAGCGCATACTTGGCGCATACCCGGGCACCCGGCGCATACCCAGCGCATACCCGGGCACCCGGCGCATGCCCGGGCACCCGGCGCATACCCGGCGCATACCCGGCGCATACCCGGCGCATACCCGGCGCATACCCGGCGCATACCCGGCGCATACCCGGGCACCCGGCGCATACCCAGCGCATACCCGGGCATACCCGGCACATACCCGGGCACCCGGCGCATACCCGGGCACCCGGCGCATACCCGGACGGGCACCACCTACAATATTCGGGGTCGCTGTTTCCGTCCACTCTGACCAAAATCACAGCTACTTGTCGCGAAAATGCATCCAACTTTCTCCGCAAATTTCCAGGAAAGTTACTTGTGACCTGTTGTGGCGGGGGGGACACTTCAGTCAAGTCGCAGAGCAGAAAACAATATCGTATCAAAGCAACATACTCGGGCGAAGCAACGCAACTGCCCAGATCGCACATCGACTCAGTATCCGCCTTTTTTGGCTAGACCACTTCATGGACACCTGTGCCCCATATATTCATTGCGAAGGCAGCTTAGCTTAGATCCGGACGAAGCTGTCTTCGCCTTCGCAACGGCTCGCTGACCCCCAACGCCTGCGGCGCAACTGGGGGCAAGCCCGCCATGTGATTAGGTTGAGGTTGAAGCCTCTGCTGTCCAGGCTATAACCACCAGCAGCAGGCATCTGGTTGAAGTCGATAGGGAAATCATAGCTGTCCGTGCCGAACATGCCTGGGTGGCTGGCATGCTTCCTGCGACCGTAGCTTTGCCCCGTTGGCAGGCAAGCAGCTCTCGCCGCGACCTCTCCGATCATCAGGCCTGGCATGCGCTTGTCACAGTCCGCTGACGCGGCCTGCGCTTGGTTACACTGTGCAAGCTGCCGCCTCATGGAGCTCATGGAGGAAGACGCAGCTGCCCCTAATGAATTCAGGGACAAAGCCCCATCACAATTCCATGCGCATCATGATTAAACAACTTGGAGCGTGTCTTGCAATCAAGCAAAGCCTCCATACCCGCCGTACCCTCGACCAATGCCGATCTCACCTGATGATGGACTCTCCTGCAAGGCAAAACGAAGATTTGGGACAATTTCCAATGAATGTCTGCAAGACATGTTTATTCTTGCTCGCACGTCATGTGCGACGACCCCCTAACCCTCCCGCAGGCTTCAGGGCTTGGGGGTTTGGTGCTTCGGCTCTCGTAAGTTGCTGGCACAGGCCTGCCTAGCTGGGCCTGGCTAACTGAAGTCGCACCCGCAAGGCGAAGAAAACATAAGTGGCACAAGCAATGAAAGTGGAGGTTTAGCTTTCGGTTGAGCGCGAAGTCATGCAGCCACATGACCGACTTGCCGAGACGACTTTCCGTCCTCATCTGGCGAGAAATCGCTGCCATCTGACAAGATGGATCTGCCCGCACGCATTACTGCCAATCGCTGCCCAGTCACGATGGAGTCTCCTAGAGCTACCTTCCTCTGATTCAAAGAGTGTCTATATCTGGTTGACTCTGTGCTCACACCAAATCAGAAATGGGTCAACCTGGTTAACATGCCGCATGACGCACATCTGTGTCAGACTTGAGCAGCTTTAGATATCAAGGCGTTCTGTCAGAGCAACCACCCTCTTAACCGGACTGGCCATTCCAGGTTTATCCTCTGCTGACTCTACTGTGGTGCCCTTTTTCTGACACAACCGACAAATCAGAGAGACTGTCTCGGGTAATCCGTCTGAAAGCCGTTCCGCTGGCCGTGGCTGGCTTTCCCTGCGTCGGGACCCCGGCATACCGAATCATCGTTGAATCATCTGCATGGTGGCTGCAGGACTGCATGAATTAGCTAATTAGTAAGTACATAGCAGACGTAGCAGTACTCAGGCATTTGCGGACCATGGCGCCTTTTTGGAGACTTGCTGCTCGTCCACGCCGTTGGCCTAGCGGGCCTCGTGCTAGGTGTCTGGGGCATCGTCCGCTTCCTGCCAGGCACGGCTTGCGCAGGCGTAAAGCTTCCTGCCTCGGATCTCTAGGGTCAATGATTCGGTGATTCGGTGGGTAACTTAAAGCTGTGCCCAGATGCTGACAACTCCTTTTCCATACAGTAATTATTGCAAGTGCACCGAGACCGACTGCAACAAGGTCAACAAAAAAAACAAACGGCACTAAGCAATGGCAGCATGGAGCACGATGAAGAAAATGATCAAAACAGTCAAGAGCCATGCCAGGAACTCGGTTCCTAACATCGACTAAGTGACTCAAGTGTCGGATGTTTAAAGTTTAAAGGTTGTTGGACGTTAAGCTTCCCCCAGGTGCAGTGGCCCGCTCGGGCGGAGTCATCTGCGATTGGCTACAGGGATCTCAATTCAAGAGCCTTGTTTGGCACACACCGACCCTTACCTTGATTGCTAGGGATCATCTGAATCCCGAGTAAGCAGGAGCTACAGGCAACGTCAGGCACAATGCCTCCGTGTCCACCACAACACATACAAGCAAGTGCTCAATCCCGCCCTCGTCTCGGCGTCTGCTGGCACGTCGTCTTCGAAAGACGTGACGCTCGCGAGCGCTTCGCAAATCTCGGCGTGGCTCCTCGAACAAAGCGAGTTTGCCTGAGCATCTTATCGGAGGTGCAGCTCCTGCTGAAGGCTTCATCGAATGGCCTTGCCATGGTCACGTCTCTTGACATCTGTGAGTCCAGCGTTGACAAGAAAAATTGATTGAAACCCCACCTCTTTTGAAACTCATTCTTCAGGTTGGCATCGGCGCGACTTGCAATGAGCATCTTCACGACTTCCAGATGGCCGTTTAGCGCAGCCTGCCATGCACATCCATCCAGTGAGCACTCCGCAACTCAGCTCGCCCGCAGAAGCTGTGCGGAACAGCAGGTGCTCAGCCCCGTGCCCAGTGCAACGGGCAGTTGCCAGCATCGTTTGCCAAATCTGCTGATGCGCGTGCTTCGAGAAGTTTGCCTGCAGCTCGCGTGCAAGCCAAATGCCTTGTTCACGACTCGAACAAGAATCTGCGAAGCGAAAACCTGTCCACAACTTTCGCGCGAGAGGGCATAATTACATAGGCCCGATGCAGGCACACAAGCCGAAGCCACAAGGTCAAGAAACCTAAAATTAGGGAATGAAGCGTGCAACTCTTGCCTGGCTTACCCAAGTTGAATCAAAGCACGCACAATGTCCATATGGCCGTTTGCACTGGCCATGAACAGTGCCGTAGACCCACCGTGGCTACGAGCATTGACCTCCCCACAGATTCAAAACACAGTGGGTGAAGCGGCAGACATGTCAACACGATTCAGCAGTTCCGCAAGGTGGCACTCGAGGATGGTGTACCTTAATATCCTTTGGGATCTATGGAATCTGAGGGCGCGCTCCAAAGTCAGAACCGCAACTCTTGGCAGCTCTTGCCTGCACTCCGCTTGCAAGAGCTTCCTGCACGGCTTCTTGTTCCCCATAGCGTGCATCCAGAACAAACTCGACAACCTTGGCAATGCAGAAACAGCTGGGCAACAGCTGTCCTACCTGTGATGTCTCGACTCGACCTTTGAAGCAGCTTAGCTGTACATACAACTTGTGTGCCTGTGCTTGTGCGCGTGCGTGTATGTGCCTCTTCGGATGGCTCTGCCGCCATGGCCCCATGCAGCGCGCCCGGGCACAAGGCTGTTTTCGGGAAAGGCCTCCGCTATGCAATAAGCCTAGCAAATGCTCGACGACATGACTGCGGCATGTTGATGTCAAGTCTACGTGAAGAATCAATGAGAACTGCGAAAGATCAAAGACTCAAGAGTTCTGGTTGCACCGAGACGATTTCAGGGCACACATCTGCAGGGCGTCGGACATCCGGCGCAACATGGTGCACACAGTGCAAGGACTGCTCGAGTGGCTTCTCTCGCAGTTTTCTCGCAGTGCTCACAGTTTTGCGCTGACCTTAGCAACGTGTGGCTTTCCTGCGGCTCCTCAGACGCACTGCTGTCGAATGCCACCGCTAAATTCCGCTAAATTTAAGGCCAGCGACGAAGCCCTGGAACTGGCAAAACTCGGGCACGCTTAATCGATCCGTTGGTACGTTGCTCAGGTTCGCAGAACGGTCCGGGTAGCCCAGGGCTACCCCGCACCTGAACTACTGCGGCGCGGCTGCAACCCATCCTACAGCTGAGTAGCTGCTACTGCTACAATCTGCCACAGCTGAGCTCGCAACCACACCACCTCTTTCTGGAAAGGAATGCTGAGCACATCATACACACAATTGCCAAGATTTCCCCAGGCTTCAAGCATCGCCTGACATGTCAGGAGTGCACAGGTGTAAAGCTCGCAAACATTTGCAAACGAGGACTTTGGGCTAAACGGGGCCAACGCCAACAATGGAACGATTGATGGGGCAGGGTGCTGCTGCGCCACCGTTGCAAGACCCCGCTCTACAGCCAGCAAGGCGATGGTCTGGAGGAGCAGGCCAGCATGTCCCCAAGCATTCCTGTCGCAACAGCCTTGGTCGAAGTAAGAGCTCTTGAAGCCTTTTCAAAGTGTTATGTGAAAACTCATGAGCCCAAGGAATGCGTGGAGGGAGCGATCGACAGTGACGATCATGCCCACTGGAGCACCCCAGAAGCGATAGTTCTCCATCAGCGCTCGAACACGGCCCGCTGCATCATCCCTGGTTACACCCATCAACTTCCACATGTTCTGGGCCACCTGCACACGCCGTCTCATGTATGCCTGCCGAAGGTTGCTTCAAAGGGCAGAAGAAACTGCAAGTGCGGCATGTCAGCTTAGCATATGCTTTCACATCTGGCCTTATGCATGTCAACAGGCATGTCAACTTTGCGAGGGTAGGTAGCGTACTCCTGATCCATTGTAATTTTACCACCGGCGCCGCGAAGGTGCGCAAACGCCGCATCTGTCAATGCTTGCAGCTGCAAGCCCGCCACGACCTGCGGCAAGCAGGATACAGCAGGTTCAGTTCAGAAGGTCGCCGTATAGAATCGGCAGCACACTGCGCAAAACTTCTCCCACGTCCCATGTTTGTTGGCGTATCCTTTCCGCACATTTCCGTAGTCTGGAACACAGAACGCATAACCACTACCACATCGAGGTCCTAATGCGGTGCAAGGACATGCGATCTACCGTCTGCTGATGGAATTGGTCCCTCTCTCTGATGCAAGTTTTGGTGGCTTCTGCGTGCACTTGCCGTTCAAGCCAAGAAGCATATATGTGCCACGGCTGTGTATTGCCTCCAGACGGAGCGCGCGATGCTAGCGACAGCAGCTCCTCAACTGTTTCTTTGGACACAGGGCGTCGCTCAAAAGCCCGGCAGGTTCGCCGCGACTGAACCGCCTTGGCCGCTGCCAGCATGATCTGAGGCAACTCATGCACACATACCAGCACCGCTCATGCGAACGCAACAGGAAGCCTTGCATCGAGATGGTGACCCTGCCTCAGACACATTCATCTTCATCTTGTCAGGTGGTGGCAGCATGCGCTGCGGCTATCTGGGAGTCACAGGATGGTTGTGAAGCTGCGTTCTGTGGCTATGTAGAGACGTTGCGGCTATGTGGAGACCTTGTTGGGACGCGGAGCAGAGAGAGAACACTGCTCGAGAAGCAACGGCAATACGACACAAAGAGGGCCTCTTAGGTTTTCCGTCTAACGGAGATGCATATGAGCAGCTCTCACTTGCCAGGGTGAGCAGTGCACCTCGTGAGTTGAGCAACGGCACTTTCAGTTCAAGGCACAGTTTGTCTTTCCGCATGCCCCTCGAAAGCGATCCTGGTCACACCACCTCACTCCCGAGGGCTTCGCCAAAGCGTTTGACAGCTTGAGTTGCTGCCCGTCTTAGACTGTCGCCACGGCGACAGGCTGTTCGTCCATGTTCATCCTTTGAACATCATCACCAGATCAACGCCGGGTTGACAACGGAGCCCTCGGAGTCGTCCCCGTCTCCGGGTCTTCAGGACTTGGTCGTTGGATCCGTGAACTCGGCGGGCACGCTGACATCCACCGTCACCCAGCATCGCCCAGGACCAACGCGATGGCAAAATCACCTGTGGGGAGGTTCCGCAAAGACGCCGCTAACACCACAGTCGGTGTTCCTGAGCCAACGCGAGTCACAGGCGCAACTTGCAGTGGCATGAATTGGCATGTCATGCAGTTCCATACAAGTCATGCAGTTTGCATTGTTGTGTCACACAGCAGACCCTGCTCTCACATGATCAGATGCAAACGAGGCACGGAACCCCATGTCGCAGAAACACCGGAACCCACCCATGCCTGAGCTGTGCTGTGTCAACATAGTTTATGCGACCTCGAAGAGCGTCGCAATGTTTCTTCTGAACAAGCTGCTCACACTGCTCTTTGACGTAATGTCGCAAGTGTTGCGGACCCGGGCGAGCCAAGCAAGCTCCGAGAATGGCTGGCCACGACACACATTCCTCAGCACCATTGGCATCATGCTTATCTGCGGCTGCCTTCCAGCAATCTAGAGCAACAGAAACAGTCACATGCAACTGGAACCTGTTACGCACAACACATCTGGCTCTGCGGCCCCCGACTCTGCGATCGTGATATTGTGATATGTCATGTTGCGTCATCCACACTATTCGGATGTCACTGGTGTCCGAAGTGCGGTACATCTCCATGACATCTGAGGAACGTCCACATTCTCGACGCGGCAGCCACGAAGCGATCGCCAGACATTGCCAAGAGCAGTCGCTGCAGCCCTGTCCATCATCAGAAAAGCATCACCACCACCGCCGCCAATTGAGCCACACCTTCAAAGAGCTGACAGGAAAGGCTTTTGTTGTGCCTAGCTGAAATGAATTCATATGGTGGCTGCGTGGCCTGCAGAAGATGCTCGGATGAACAAAGCATCGACAACTAAGCCTCATGCGCGAACGGGATTGTGGAGTTGACAGGGGACATGGCTTCTGCAAGGCCTGCAATGAGGCACGTGCAAGTATGCATGCCTCGTGACGTGACCGAAACAGCAGAGAAACGCATGTCGTGTGGAAGCTGGGATAGGGAAACATGAGAAGCCCACAGCACTCAGTGAGGACTGCGCGCCAAGCAGCGGTATCTCAGAGCAGAGCCCGCGCTGCCAACGTACATTATGTCAGGTCGAATCCTCGCACCGAAAGGCTGGGTGAAAGCTTCTGAAAGCTGAGGCTCGACATGGCTTTTGGGGGCAATCTTGAATTACTCTTTCTTTTACTTCGTCGATGGAATTCTCAGAATATGTCAAATACAAACCGCGCTCACCCTAAGAGTCGCGTGTCCTCACCACCAAGGCAAATCGCTGGCCATCTTCCTCTTCCTTCTTGCTCATCAGCTCCAGTGCCCGCGCAAATTTCAAGTACTGCTGGGTCAGGCCCTGGCCTGACTTGCAGAGTCTCTTTCTCGACCGGAGGGGCAGAGAGAAGGACGTCATGAATAGAAGGACAACCTGTGGTATTTTAGGTGGTCCAAGCATGTCCAAGCAGCCTGCTTTTGCTTGGTTGGAACATTCTGCGTACACGTACTGCTCACGTTCCACATCATCACGTGTCCACTCCGCCAAGGTGTAGTTGCCTTCACATTGTTCTTATTCTTCTTCTCCTTCTTCTTCTCCTTCTTCTTATCCTTCTTCTTCTCCTTCTTCTTCTCCTTCTTCTTCTCCTTCTTCTTCTCCTTCTTCTTCTCCTTCTTCTTCTCCTGCTTCTTCTCCTTCTACGTCTCCTTCCTTCTCCTTCTTCTTCTCCACCGGGTTGGGGGGAAATCCCCACGTGCCGGTACGTACGGCCGAGCACACGGGCTGTCGCGGTACTAGTTTGCATAGTAACAAGCAGTAAACCTCGCCACCTAGAAGAAACACTCAATGCCTAAGCCCCCAGACCCTGGTAAGCCCCTTCTCTCGTCTGCGGAGGCTACCTAGCTGCTGTTGTGGCTTGCTCGATCCAGAAGCTCGTTCCTGGGCCCTTTACACTGCACTTTCTGCTCTCGCCCTATCTCAATCCTTCATTCAAGCAACTCTCACTTTTCTATTCTTATGTTCTTGGTCTCTTCTTTCACTCTGCCTTCAACGAGGAGCCCAAATAGACCCCTGTTGGTTGAATGGAGGTCCACTGGTCCAAACCTGTAGCCAGAGGTTTAACGTTTTGGGGCATATGTGTGAGGGTCGACAACAGCTCAGGAACGATCCGGAACTGTGAACTTCGCATCTCGGTCATCGAATTTCGCAAAGGAAGGTAAAGCTTTTTTGCAACTGAAAACTCGAGCTTTGAGCTTCGCTGAAGCTCCTGAAGCCTGGAGCCTCCGAGTCTAACGCTTCAAGAATGGAGCTTCCTGAACGAGGCACTTGCGCGCAATCACAATCTGCGTGTCCGCGAAGTGGCTTAGTTTTGCACTCCGAAGATGCACGTGTCACGCCCTGGTGAGACGCAGCTTAAGCAAAAATGCTGCGCACGATTTTGGATAATTTTGAGCCCGCTTAACTGTAGCAACTGTAGCAGTAGCCCTCGATTAAATCGGTCCGCATTGATATTGTGTAGAACCTACGCCTCTTGACAAGATTCCAAACGCTCGCGAGGCCAATGGATAGAGTGGGTAAAGATGATATTGTGTAGAACCGTGTCGCATCAGTTTGTCTTGCGATGCATGACTCCATGAGAGAACTCGATCAAGCCGTCTGAAAAAAAGTCTGCCCCGTAAAGCTGCAAGGACCTGGGATTCCAGGAACGTAGAAAAGGCGGGCCTCGCGAGCCTGAAAGCTTCGTGTTTGGGGCCGCTCAGAAAGGCCTGAAAGGGTTCTTAAACCAAAAGAGGGCCCAAATTTGCCAGGGGGTAAGCGGGGGCCTGCCAAGGGTTCCCAGCATCAGTAAAAGTTTCGGCCTCCATACGTGGACAACATTTCCTGGACCTGCTCGTCGGCGAAGTCTCTGCTGTAGTTCCGATTGTGCTGATTTTCCCCTCGCCATGTGAAACCACTCCTCAGGAATTCTGCTGTTGCTTTGGCAATGGAAAGTGGTCGGAAAGGAGCCGTAAGCCCAACACATACAACTGTATTGAACCTGGTATCCGAGTGAACTCTAGAACTGCGAAGACATGGTATCGCGATGTTGGCATCTCCTAAGAGAACGATAACTCAGTCTGTGGGCTTGTGCTCTCTGTGCCATCCTTTTGACACAAAGTCCTGAAAGACATGCTTGTGAATGTTGCGGGTGACCCGCTCTTCAGTACCAGCACGAACCTGTGCGATGGCAGGCCAAGGCATCCGACTGGTTCCATGAGTGAGGTGTTTGTACCCCTCTAGCCTTTTGAGGAGTAATCGGGATTGATTGTCTTGCGAACAAGAATGCGTCTCCGACAGGAATGAAGAACACTCAGGGGCTTGAAGCCACGGACTTCGGGGTTCTCGATCGTGCGAGGCCCTGGTCTTGAAGAGCCACGTACGCACGTAGCTGCTACTACTCCTCCTCCTCCGCCTCCTCCTCCTACTCCTCCTACCCCTACTGCGACTGCTACTGCAAGACGGCCGCACTGCTCTTCGTTTCTGACTCTTGAACGTAAACACCCCACGTGGGCATTCAAACATGCTGTCGCCTGTCCAACAACCAGTACGGCGATGCCATTCCACCTTTGACCGGCTGCCTCATCTGCAGCCCGCTGGGCGTACCACCTGCTTCTTGCAATCACATGTGAGTCGTTTGCAAAGGCGTCTGGCGCCGTGCAAGGGGGACTCAACATGCACAAGCTACAGCAAGTCATGGTACAACAGTCCAGCAGCACTTTCGGGCCCCCTTTGGGAACTGTTTGGGGCCTCGTTTCTCAAGGGGGCGTCAAAAATTTGGATAAAGCCACGGGCTGGAAGTTCTAGGAATCCGAAACAAGACTTACCTACCTGCTGTGCCGGTAGCGTGCAGCGAAGCACCAGACAAGTGAAAGCTTATGCCTGTGGGGGCAAGGCTGTTGCACTGTGGACACAAGGCCTCAAAAGGGAGCACAGCAGAGGCTGTGGGTTGACAGCGATGCGCCTGGCCGTAGATGGTGCCAGCTGCGACCACCAGCTCTGAATGTTCGATGGGTCTCTCGGAGACTGCAAGTACGCACTCCTAGCAGGGTTTCCGAAAAGACTTGCAGGGTCGTAGAAACAACAATCATCTATTACCCTTTTTGTTACTGATGCTCGAGCACCGCTTCTTCTTATTTTCAAGTCAGACACACACTGGGCGACGACATCCACACAGTACTCAGTCACCATCCCGAAGCAACCATGCACTTTCAAAGCAACTTCTACAAGGTCCCGGGGGGGGGTCATGCTGACCTGCATCTCTCTAGCCGCTGTTGTCCTGAACCGAGAAGTGCGCTGTATCCGTGCCACCGCCGTGCTGCAGCAAACCTCAGGGCGGCAAATCATTGCTTCGCCCACGCAAGACGTTTTCGCTTCTCTCCACTGACCTGTTTGTTCTCACATTGGTCGTCAGGTCGCTCCGTTTGTTCATCAGGGATTTGTACCCAAGAACTCAAGCGTGCCAGGTAGATCTGATCCCACTTGACCATGACAGGACCCATGTAGCGTTAGGCTAACGGGCATCTTCGGAGTCACTACTCGAACTCTTGCCAGACATAGCCCTGAACCTCTCGAGTTCTCGGCGCACCAGCTCTTGCTAGCTGGAAAGCAGGGACGGCACGTGCGATGTTGGGTCGATGCAGAGCAGACCACGCGGAAGATTGGTAAATGAGGACACTACAGGATATCACGCGGAAGCAAGAGCCTGCAGGAGATTCAGCAAACATCAAACCGCAGGTGAAAAGGGGCAAATGCCCGTTGCCAAGCACGGCAGCGTACAAATCATGATCGCAGGCATTCGGAAGCCAAGCAGGGGGAAGTTGAAGCAAATCAACTACAAGGAGAACGAGCCAGCAGCCCTAAGCTCTTGACCTTGCAACCCCCCAAGCCGAAGTTCCACTTAAGCCCCCAAGCCGCGCACTGCAGAGATGCTCATTGAAGTATGTCGGAAACGCTCGTGCAAACTTCAATGCAGAGGGATGATCGGGGAGGTGAGTGGGATGGATAGACGAGGTCCGCACGTCCGTTGAGGAGTTCGTGGCCTTGACGCAGGGCCCAGCCTGCACAAACGGAACTTCGTGGCATGCCTTCGGCAATTCATGCGTCCGCGCCTCTGGTGCGAACACTGGCACGGCCTCTTCCTGGCAAATGGTCGGTGAGCATTGAGCCCATTGCGCGCACCCCACGTTCCTCAATATGCAGCGCGTTGTGTCCGACGAGGCACATGGCCAATTTCGAAGGCGATGACGGAACCTTCCCGGAGCCTTCCATTCTCCCTCGAAGATAGCACTGGCGAAAGCACTATTCACATGTCCGCCCGGCTTTACATGTAACATTCAGCCTCCCCTAGACCAGTGACGGGGGAGGCGGGGAAGCGAAGCTGTTCTTTGTCGGGCTTGACAGTCGGTTGGCAAAGAATCAGAAGAGTCTTTGCCGGTTTTTGCCCATGATGATGGGAGGGGGGTTCAAGGCATTTACAAAGATCCTTCTACTTTCCTTCCTTGCGTGTTACTATCATTTAAAAGGGACCTCTGTTTTGTGTTTGTTTTGGGTGATGCCTACATGTTGCTTGATTGTGTTGTTTGTTGACGGGTCTCCGCTTGGGATGCGATGGGCTTGTCCTGGTTCGTGCGCTTCTTCCGCCTGTTGCTTCCATAGGGAACCCCAAGATGCAACAATGGACTTCTGATTCGGTTTCTTGCTGGTTGGAGCTCGTCCTTCTTTCCGCTTCTGCTTATGTTACTTATGTTGCAGTCTGAAAGCGTGTTGACAATCAGACAATCGGGAGGTAGAGTCCAAACAGACATGTCTAAACACCTTTTATACGTGATCCCCAAGCGAAATACAGAAGTCTGACACATAAAGACGAATGCGCTACTCCAACAAACTTCCCCAAACGCAGCTCAGCCCTCCATGATGTTGCGATGTTGCTGTGATCATGCGGCCCGTGGATCCTGTGGATGTCGGTACTCTAGAAGCACTTGACAGCCCATCAAAAGACATGCGTCAGGACGTGTCGGCCTGTCCAGTCACTCCAGTCTCACCGGAGACTGCGTCACTACCTTTCCAAACACCTCGCTGTACTTCGTCAAGGTCTTGCACCTTCAGCTTCTCCTGAAGCGAGGGCTACGCGAACACAGTTGCAAAGTCTGCATGGCGTACCTCCAAGTTCTTGAAAGCAGACCAAACGTGTTGTATCGTGTTGTGGTCTGTTTAGTTGCTGTGCCACACTTGTTTGTGGTCTACATCGTCCTCATGTCAGCGTTTGTGGCTGCCCTCTGTGGCTACCATCCTTTACCTCTGACCTAAAAGGATTGCACGAGTGCGCCCTGGACAGTAGGATTGCCTACTGCATATTTGTCGGGTTCAAAACTCTGTCTGTGCATGACAAGGATGTTCAAAGTGAAGTCAAGGACTTGAGCGTGCTTACGCATGCTTCCGGCTGGAATTACCGCATGCTGATGGTTGGGTTTAAATCCTGGTTTGCTCCTCTTGCAGGGTCTTTTGCTTACAACCAAGCCATGTCGAACAACCGGTGGCAGTGATGGAGTTCCGACTCACGGAACTGGAATGATTCATCTTCCAACTCGACAATGGATTTCCTGCGAAAACAAGCCTTGCGACAAACAAGTTAAGCAAAGTGCTGGAAAAGGACTGTTGAAAAGGACTTTTCCCCTAAGTCCGGTTTCGAAAGGCTGCTTAGAGCTTAAGCTTGTCCCCCGATCGACGACATTTAAGCTTAATGGCTTCAGAGTTGCGTCATCGGGGCATTGCAGAAAGTAGCCGTTCGTTTGAACTTGCTCTGCTTCCGAAGCTGTGTTTCTCACATAGCGCATGAAGCGTCTTCGTGAAGTTGGTCTCGGCTGTCAGTCTGAGGACTCTGTTCTCGACAAGCACAAGGATGCATCACGTTGCGTGTCCAAGCTTTGTGATTCCCTTGCTGATGAAATGAAATGAAATGAAACGAAATGAAACGAAATGAAATGAAATGAAAATGAAATGAAAATGAAATGAATAGCGAACCTCCCATCGTTCACAGATGTTGAGTACACGGCCTGAATACGTCGAACGACGTGGCCACATTAGGGTAGCTTTTGAATCGGTCCTGTTGTCCTTCTTCACCCGATCCTTCTTCGTCTTCATCCTCGTCGTCGTCATCATCATCCTTTGAGCATGCAAAAGCTTTCTCACATTCAATTGAACAGCACTTGCTGCAAGACGTCCGTTCAATCCTAGCGGCCACTCGTAACCTGCAAGTGCTGGGAGAGCCGCATGGAGGACGGCGGGCAAGGCAGGAAGGGAGAGAGACAAAGGGTAACGGTAACACAGAGTAAGCGCCCCTTGCGTGCTAGCCATGCCAAGCTTTCCCAAACAGCAGAGATCTACCCCGCAGTGCTAGCCGAAACATCCACCGATAAGCCAAAGCCTACCTGTGGTGAGACACGGCGACTCAGACACAAGTGCGTCACAAACAATACGCCTCAAGCATTTGTGTGCGGGACGGCGCTCAAGCAGGAAGAGGAACAGAGCCAGGGAGGGAAACACTTATTTTTCTTCGAACATGCCCACCCTCTCTTGGTAGAGATACTCTAGGGTTGGGCACTCTAGGGACACTCTGGGGCTGGGCACTCCGGGGACACTCTGGCATTGGGCGAGCCTCTGGAGTTGGGCACACTCTGGGGAGGGCTCCAGGGAGACTCTGGGGTTGGGCACAGGGAGACGCTGGGACACTGTGGCCTTGGGCACTTCAGGCAGACCCCGGGGTTGGGCACTCCAGGGTGGGCACTTCAGCGGGACACTCTGGGGTTGGGCACTCCAGGGAGACTCTCGGATTAAGCACTCCAGGGAGACTCTGGGGTTGGGCACGGACACTCGAAAGTTGGGCGTTCCAAGGACAGTTGGGGTTGGGCACTCCAGGGATGAGCGGTTAGTAGACCGGGCGAGGAGAAGAGTTCCGAGCGAGGAGAAGAGTTGAGTTTAAAATCTAACAACCCCACATCGAGGGTGGGGAATTAATCAAAACAGGCGAGAATGCGAGAGAGAGAGAGAGAGCACGCACGCACGCACACACACTCACACACAAAGAATTGAAGGCAAATGGAAGAGGTACATGTTGATAAACAAATAAAGAAAAACGGGGCCTCGTCATCCTCCTCATCGTCCTCATCATCCTCCTCGTCGTCCTCCTCGTCCTCCTCGTCCTCTGAAATGGACATTCCAGGAGTGCAGGGTTGTTTTGCATGGGGCATTACCATAGGTGAACCTCGGGGATTACGGGCATGTCCGTAAGACTTGCACAGGAACGTACTTATGCAACCTTCGCATCTTCCCATCTGTGTGATTGGCTTTTCGTGGTTTTGACTTACCAGAGGTGAAGCTCGCTGCTATTTCTCAAGGGTTCCCGGCGTTCTGTGAGGCCCCCACATACTTGTGCAAAGTTCGCGCGAGTTCGCTCAAAAGTGTTCATTGCTGGTTGCCAAACCATGCTCCGACCCTGTTGGTCTCGACTGCACATCATGTGGATCAATGCGAAGACATGTTGAACATCAAACGCATCGGGGCATAGTGAAACCAAGAATGTTATGTGGCAAATGGTCCTGCCCTGTTCGAAGATAACTGAACCGAAGTCAGGAGGTGCGGTTGACCGACCAGCTGCGCTGCTTGTGGAATTTCGCGCCCTGAAAATGCGGAGGCTCGAGAACTTTGAGACTCCGCAGGCTGGGCCTCCAGTGATACATGCTGCACCTGGGACTCATGTTACGATGCTCGGCTAGCTCGCACACGCTTTCCCCACAGCAACCTCCGGCCAATGCAGAAACAGTGCAGAAATTACCTTTCAGGAAAACGCCTAACGTTTGAATGTGGACGTGTGGCTGTGTAGGCTGTCCACCTCTGGCTCTCTGAACTGAAGGATGCCCGAATTTGTCTTCATGTTTTCTCGGCAAGCACAACAATACAAACTGAGGCTTCACAAGCTTTATGATGCACTCCTCCTCATGACCCTTTGTATTTTGCATGTAGGACGATGTTTGCGGCTGCTCCTTAGTGCACATGACTGGATAAGCAATTCAAGAGCTCGTGTGGACTCGACACAAACTGGGGTGTCAGGTAGACAGCCACAACCTGCAATCCTGTGTTCGACCAGTTGCGGTCACACTTTGCCCCAGCAACATGGCAGACTCGGGGCCACTGGCCTGCCACAATGTGTAGACAGCTCTTCTTCGCCAGGCACAATCAAAAGGCTCGTAAATTCACCGATCAGCAAGAAATGGTATGAAAAGGCTGTTTAAATGAGCCTGGTCTGTGATACTGTGAACTACATACGAAAAGAGGCGGACATGACATTGGGCCAAAGGGGTGAATATTCAGCAGTTTGTCGTCAGAACAATTCCGTCAACATTGAGACCAAGCTGTACCCGCAGAGATTGCAGTCCTGCCCCGAGGATGCTCTCTCTTTCCATCACAAGAAAACACGTGACAGGCGTGGATGGAACAGATGCAACAGCAACGGGAAAACTTCTTTGGTGCACCCCAAACTACCCCCCACGCGGGAGTATGGAGGGCCACTTGGACAGGGCTTGCAATGGGTGAAGTGAAAGCCAACCAAGGCTGAAACCACTCGTAAAAGTTCAAACAATTCAAAAACTGGCCAAATCAACCCGAAGGCTTTCGGGTGTGGATGGAGTTCTGGGGCTCTAGAGCCTCCATCAATCCCATTCCATCTTAAATTCTGCAACGCAACGTGCGCCAAATGATACTTTTTCGCCACGTGAAAGAGGCTTTACCAGATGGGGTGCGTTTAGGCTGCGACCCCTGCAGCGCGTCCATGAATATTTCAGATGCCCTGATAAAAATGTGGCGCTGCTCTGCGCAGTGCGGCGAGGCATTGGATGCACCCAACAGGTGAAACATCAAGGAATCACAAAGTTCACTCAACAGCAACTCTTGCACACATCTTGCCTTGACCGAACTTGCCACTCCCGTCACTGCGAAACCTGGCGGACCGCCTGACCTGGCACCAGCCATCAGCATGCATACGGGGTGACCTCACATCAACACCCCCGCAGCCCCCACACTGCCCATCTGGCATATGATACGTTCTGCATCTTCCTGCCGCGCGGAGTACTCAGCTGACGCAAAAACTATTTCCAAGTACTCGACCAACCCCGCCCCTACAATCCTCATTCTATAAATGACGATGGTGAACATGCTTGGAAATCAGCCTTCCAGAGTCTGCGAGTTGAAGGAATGCCAGCCATGCCAGGCACCACCTCAGAGAAGACACGCAGAGCAAGCAGAGATAAGCAGAGCAAGCAGAGCAAGCAGAGGGGAAGTCGGCGGCGACGGTAGTCTGTGAGGTGGTCATTGAGAGGCGGGGATGGTAAGCTGGTTAGTTGTTGAGCGGAGATCAGTGGCGAGCAGCGAAAGGAAACAACAAACACGGATACTCCAACCAAGCCGCAACATAAAACGCTGCCACGCTGGCAGCCGACGGCAATGGCGCCAGACCGACCCACAGCGAAGCCTTCAATGGTTCTGGCACAGAATACGTGCTGACACATAGCCCGCACAATGAAGGCGAGAAGCACAAGTGATCCAAAATACATTTGTCGAACTCGCTCTTTGGCGAGTCTGCGTGTTTGTCTGCATTGGTCCTTCATCCACTGGGAACATGCCGTCCCGCTGTATCTCGTACAAGCTCTCCCATTGTTGGTGCATCGCAATTTGCGAGAAATCTAAGCAAGTCCTGATGCTGTTGTCTGCCCTGCTCCATGCAGGCGTCGCTGCAGAACACCACAGCACCACATTTGCCGCAGGTGATCTCCGCGGATGCGCCACAGGCAACACAAGTCTCCATGGATCCAAGAAGCTCAAGACGCCTAAGCCCCAAACATGCTTCATGCAAAGGGCTGCTGCTACTCGCCAATGCTAATAAACTTCCGATCCTGCCCAAACTGAAACTCAACCTCCCAACAGCCTCGTGAGTCCATACACCTCTTCGTCACATGAAACTGTCTTGTCCTAGTTTGTCTTAGTTAGTCCTACTTGCAAATTCACAGGTTTCTTGGCAGGTTTCCATGTGCCTTTGGATGGCAGCGTCTGTTGTAGGCATGGCTGTTGATGGAAGAAGTTGAATGCCCGAACTAGCTCTTGTCATCAAATGTGGATTGTTGCTCTCCGCCCAGGTCGGTCCAACGTCGCCCAATCTGATCCAGTGAGCTTCTGACTTCGAAGCATAAGGATGTGGGCTCAAAGAGTTTTGGACTGCTGCATCAGGGTAATCCCCGATGCTTGGGCGTCAGGATCCCCGATTTGCTGACTTTCCAGGGTGGTTTTGAAAGCGGGGCTTGCACCGAGCTTGTGCTCATGTGCCATGGGCTTTCGAGGCACCCGAGGATGGCACATGCCAAGCACAAGAGCCTTGCTAACGGCTGAAAAGGTGGCTGCGCGTCGAAGAGAAGGCAGACATGCTCGCCGCTTGCAGCTTCAGTACTCCCTCTCCCCGCGATTCGCATACTCTTTCCTGGAAGGGCAAGAGAAGTGGGCACTGTACAAATAGTATGACATGCACACATTCGGCAAATCGCTTCTCGGTGCCTTTGTCTGTCCATCTCATCATCAAGGCGAGAGATGGCTCCCATGCTGCGATACGGGGAATCTGGCGCGGCCTTCACATCACGTTTCGAGTCTCAGCTCGTTTTTGCAAGCACTGGGCTTCCTGAGCTCGATTTCAGAATTCTGAGACTCGGACTCCATCCAACGTCAGCTGGGTTCCAGGTGTCCAAATCCCAAGGATGACTGACACCAACAAGGTCAGGGGAATCCTACAAGCAGGGGCCGAATTCAATGTTTCGCAGGACTGTAACATACAGTGCATCACACACATGCACTACTCACAGGCAATCTTTCATCCCAGGGGCACGAAGGCCAACGCATAGGATGTCAGAATCTGAGTGTGGCCCCGCGTGGATGCGACAAGCACGACAAGCAAAGCTTGCAAAGCTCGATGGTGCAACCGTGCTCTTGAGCATCCAAGCCACTCCATAAGCTTTCACTTTCTCTTCGGTGGTTTCGTCCGCGCTGTCCTCATCATCTTCATCCTTCTGTGGCTTCAGCCTTCTTGGATAACGAGTCTCGACAAAACGAAGCCGTATGAAACTGGCACCATAGCTAGCCCGACCATACATCCCTTGCGTTTTAAGAACTGTATCATATTTGCGACAAAAACTTGGGGCACCCTCGGCTGGCACCTGACTAAACGCAGTGCATTCCGTTGCAGTCTGTGTTCGCTTTCTTGCGGAAGGCACCCCACCACCAGTTGAATTCAAGGGATCACCGCATTAAGTAGGCGAGTCACCACACGAGATCGGCTCGGGTTCACTAAATTTCAAGAGAAGCAGCGACTCTCACTTACCCACCGTCCGAAAAACTTGCGATCCCGCATGGTTTTGGACAAATTGTACTGACAAAAAAATAGAAACATGTCTTGCTGGGCATCTCAGGGTCAGCGTCATCTCACGTGCTTGCACTGCCGTGTCACCATTTGCTTCACTCATCCCCGCCCTAAAGCTAGCCAGTGTCGGCATCATATGGCGACATCTTTCTGTTTTCAGACAGCGGAATGAAGCATTCCTCGCTGCAGGGTTCTGTTGCAGTTGCGGAATCATCTCCGGGTGCACCCCAGGGACCAGACCAGGAGACCGGCGAGGAGCGCGTGCGGAGAATGGTTATTGACTCAAAATCTAACAACCTCACACCGCGGGGTGGGGAGAAGCAGCCAAAAGCTAAAGGCCCGCAGTCCGCGTCGACAGCTTTTGCTGCACAATTCTGGACAAAGCAATCTGTGTAACAGTTTAACCACAACATACAGCACTTTGATGCCACTTACGCTGCTGCTTGCTTCCCAGAAGCAGCGCGTTGACTGGATTGCCATCGGCCTGATTTCCCAATGTGCGGCCACAGCTCCCTTGTGCCAAGGTCATAAGGGCCCAACAGTTTCGTACTTTGCTAATCGCATCTTCTCGGCATCCCGGGCCCTGCTCGTCCGCACTGCACCACTAACAACACAATATGAATGAAGACCCAGGCCTAGGGAACGCCAATTTCACCAAAGGTGATTCTGTGGTGGCGCTGCCCGTGAGTGGCGTGCCTGACCAGGAGAAATTGTGCCAAGGCGGGAAGGTTTCGTGCAGTGCCTCTGGGGGAGCCTGTAAATGCCCCGATGCAGTTCAAGCCGAGCTGCCACAATACGCCTCCCAAAGCGCAACAAAAACGCTGCAACGAAGGCAACGAAGGCAACGAAGGCAACGACAGTTCATTCATCACACACCCAGTTGACCTGCAACTGCCAGCGGCAGCAGTAGCGTGCTACGCCTGGCAGCCATCTTCTTCGTGCCTCGGCCGGACGTCCAACGCGCGAGGCGCTCACCCAGTGTGCGTTGTCTGGCGATGAACAATTAATGCTGCCTGGGTGCCTTTGAAGAGCACACAAGGCTCAAACACCAAACGGCTGTGCTGTGTCAGGATGAGCAGAACCAGTGTGATGAGATGAAGCAAGCAAGTCACACAAAATACTCTCAGTGGCCTAAGCACACGCAGCACATGGCAGTCACCCGCTTTTTCCATTCACCAGGAGGTGATCGAGATTGAAAGAAGCACGCAGTCCAAGTTTTGAAGCCTTTCTAGAACTTAGGGTGCTGTCGCTTCTCAAAATTGCAAGACTTGGGCTGCCACACTCTGCCTTGTTCGGAACCCCCGGTTCAGGGAGAGCAGAGTCAACTCAATGCCTCAAACCTTCACGAAGAATACGGCGATACTCCCACCTGCGAAAGCTGCTGCGTCAGTTACAGTCCCAAGTAACAATCCTCCACGAACCTGAATTTAACTTCCTGTGTGTGCCAATGCTGGATCTGGGCCTTGGGATAGTCACCCTTCCGCCCTCCGCCAAAAGCCACGGATGCAGCGCGCACGAGCTGGGAAACCAAGTCTCCTTCAGCCTTCAACGTCTTCACTGCCTCACGGCAACCGGATTCTGCATACAAGCTCAACATGACAACCAAAAGCACTTCCATACAAGGTGCACGCATCTACTCATCAGCACACACACAAAATCCAACTGAAGGCAACAACACGCGCACCAAGCACGAGGACAGTCTACGCGGCAGCACATATTATCACAAGATCATAGTGTCGGTGATGCATGTAGTTTTTGTAGTTGAGGTGGGGGTCAGTGCTAGCCGTTTACTTCTGGCGAAGACTCAGGGCAGCCGAGCATGGAGTTGACGAGTTGCATCCTGTACCCTTCTCAAGCATGTTCATGGCGCCTGGAGTTGGGCACGAAGGCTTCCACTGCGAAACAGGTAGTTGCCTCAGCCAAAGAAAAGAAGCCAGCCGAAGACATCTCAAGGGTGAGGTCTTGCTTCGCAGTGGCTCAACCAAGCAATCTGCTCCTTCCCCTCCTTCATATGAAGGCAGCATTCATGAAATGCAGTGAAGTCGAACATGCTGGCGACTTCATACGACCTTCGCAAGAAGGCAGGACTTGTCCTCCGAGTACTCTTCGGCTTGTGAGCTGTGCAACTCATCAAGGCTTTTCTTGATCACTGCCTGCCACCAACATCACAGGCACACGAGGCCTACGAAGAAACAAAGCACGGGATCCCCGACCTGCACTGCTTGAAAATACCGACACACCCCCAAGGGACGAGGCTTCAAGTAAGACCCCCTACAACTTATCATAGGCTCCATCCATAAATGCAAAAGTAACCCGGGGCCCAAATGTAAATGATGCTTGCAAATTCAACCTTGCATGTCGGTGGCTCGCATTTATCCCCGTACTGGAGCTCTTTCTCACTCGTGTCTCTCTTGCCACTCGTGGGTTCCTCATCCTTGGCCAGCTTCATGTCGAGCTCCATCAAAGCTTCCACAGAGCAGCCTTCGTCCAAGCACTCCTGCCCAGTAGGATGGATCAAAAGGCCAACAACACACCCCTGCTTCAGGCACAGGTTCCCTGAGTTGTTGCTGCCCTTGTTGAGTCCTGAATGGCAGAGTTTGTGGCCTCAGTAGCCTCTAGAACCGGTGCAGGCATGTTCTTGGACTTCACTACCTGGGATCGGGCTAATACACATTCGCAAACTGCGAGGCGATATCTGATATCCCACCAGTCTGATCAGACCTGGTCCAAGCTGCAGCTCCATCAATGCCCAAGTTCACCTTGCCCTGCTCGAATGCTGGACGCTGGACTCGAGGCGTCTGTAGATGTCCTGCGCTGTCACAGCAGTTGCGGGCGCACTCTGCATGTGCCGTGCTGGACTCACGATCATCCAAAAACCAGAAGTCGAGTCCTCCCCCAGGCTGTACGAACACAGTGGTGCACAGAAAATGCACCACAACGCCTTCCAAGCATGGCTCCCATGTTCATATCTACCCGAATCTACCCCGTGTCAGAAGCAAGGATTGCTGGGGCCAACACGAGAGGAAAAGGCAATGTTTTTTTTGCTGCAGGATGTTCTGAGACAAGATCAGGCCTGCCACGAAGATAGAGACGAGCTTTGAAGCACTTCGGCCAGCCATGTCAGGCACCTGATTTCCACTGGAGAGACTCACAGCTGTGCGACTTCTGTCGCAACATTCCGCCCTGCCAATAGCAAGGCTTCAGCCCGGGACGAAGTGAAGGCACCAGGCGCGGCGTTGAAATTTGTTGGCGACGCTGGGCCAAAGGCACGCAAGAAGCAGCACAAGCATGCCGCATGTTCGTGTCTGTAAGACTTCACATGCCCAATGGAAGCCCATGCGTAATACCCCTTTTGACAACTCAAAGCAACGCGGTGGCCATGTTAGCCCCACAATGCTCGCATTAAGCATTAGCATGCAATGTTGTGCAATCTGCCGAGGGCCGCGTTCGCGATTTGTACAGCAGAGGGAAAAAATCACACAACCACGATGGCAAATCCGCACTAATCGACCTGCTGTCGAGAGGTGGTGTGTCTGGTCATCCAGCAGCCATCGCTATCCTCAAGGACCATTGCAAGTGGACGCAACATCGCATGCTTGCCCGAGCCATGCAGTGAGCTTGGGTGAGCTTAGGAGGACAGCCAAGGATCTTTCGGCCTAGCTCCAGATGGTGGCTCCTAGGACATGCGAGCAACACCACAACCAAGCAAAAACGAGGCCCTGTTGGCCAAATCTCAGCCTCGTCTTCAGCACATGCATCAGATCATCCGAGCGGCACCGCCTGCTCGAAGAGGAAGTGCATCGCATCAGTCACCGCATCACCAGTTGCGGCAGAGGTTTCGAAGTATCGCATGCCATGCGTAGAGGCAAAGTCCTCGCCTTCAGCCCTTGTCACCACTCTCCTTCCAAGATCGACCTGGCCCGATATCAGATTTACCAAAATTGTAGTTCCACCTGGCTACTTGAGGCAAGCCCAGCACAAGACCAAGCACGCATACTAAAGCTGCCAAAGCCGTGAAAGAAAGGAGACTGACACCTTTTAGTTAACTTTTGGATCCCAACTGCTGTCCGCACTGCCGTCAGCACTGCCGTCAGCACTGCCGTCAGCACTGCCGTCAGACCCGGACCCCCGCCTTGTTGGCGCACAGTGCCACAGCAGGAGGACTTTGCGGGGCCTTTTCGGCACGAGACCTGCGCAAAGGCAGCACGAGAGGACTCCGGTTGGCGCGTATGTAAAAAATCCGACGACTAAATTCGGGGCCTAGTGCTTGGTGCTTCTGCACGTCATGATGATGCCGCGCTGGATGCGTAAATCTAGTCAAGTCCAAGCTCCGGGCAATGAGCACTGGTGTCGACTTGCCTCCTCGCGACGAGCCGGGCAAGTACAAGTAAACAAGAACATCCCTTGTGAATCATGTGATGCTGCTGGTCCTCCAACCAAGCAGACAGGTCAGTGAAACTTTTTCGGTTTGTCACGTCAAAGACAAGGAGCACTGCCTCAGATTCCCGCTTCGTGCCGACACTTCATCAAGAAGTACCATTATGTCCAGGTTCATTTGATTGTCCCATAGCATAGAACTCTGTCCGAATCTCCCGGAACTCATCTCCTCCTCGCGGCGTTGCTGCATCAATGGGTAACGAACCTTCAAAGACCCAAAAACTTTGCTTTCTTGCTGCCACTGATTCCTGCAATCGTAGACCTCTTTTTGTCAGACTGCTCACAGTTCCACGGCTTCAGCAAGCCCAGTAAGCGTAGCCCCCCAGCGAGCCCACATGGAGACACGAAGAGCGTTCAAACTCTCCAGACATGAGGAATGCCACTGGAGCTCCAGGCGTCCTCCACGTATTGCCTGTGCGCTACAAAGGTCGACTTTCGAGCCACCGGACCTCCGGGCGTCCTCCGGGCATCCTCAGCATCCTCAGCGTACTACGTTTGTACTACAAAAGTCGACTTTCGCGCACCCGAGCTCCAGATTCTGGTCCAGATGTCCTCCAAAAACACCAAAAGCACATTTTGTGGTGTTGGCGGGTGGAAATCGTGTCCTCCGCCTGGGTCCCGTGCACTGTTTGGGGCTTGCGTCGATCCGCGCCCTGAAAACGTGGCAGGCGCGCGGATTCCTGCTTTTGTTGGTCCGTTGGATGGGCTATGGATGGGTTCGCCGCAGCCAGACGAAGGGGATTTTCAAATCGACACGTCGGTCATTGGAGATCGCGCTCCCGCCTAGGCACCGTGTGCATCGACGTCGCCAGCCTCGAAACTGTCGTGGCTTTTGGACGTCGGGGTTCGAACTGTGTATGCGAAAGGCGAAAGTGTCCTCGCCTTTAGATGTCGAGGTTCGCAATATGCAAAGCTGTCGTCGCTCTTGGTGGTTGTGAAAGACATCCGGATTTGGTAGTGCAAACGTAGTACGCCGGGGACGTGGCTCCAAAGTCGACCTTTGTAGTACAATGTAGTACGCGGAGGACGTCCGGAGCTTTGGGGGCTCGAACGTCAGCTTTCTTTACTTATCAGTTCGTGGTGTCCCCGTGTACTCTCACTGTTTGGGGTCTATCCGTGCATATCGTGTGCCGTTTTACGAGAGTTTCACGCGCGCTGCACGAGCAACTCAATCTTACTCTCCTTGACTCTTTTCGCAAGAACCCCTAGTGTTGGCACCCTGTTTTTAAAAGGCATCCTTGAGACGTCACCTTGTACTTAGACGGCATAGATTCAGTATGGAACATCCAGAAGAGGCGTTCCCAAAGTGCAACCAAGCGCAATTGCCGATAAAAGAACTGATCAATATTTATCAGATCTGTCGTCCTGACGTGTCGAAGAAGTTCACCTTCAATTCGTGCCCGAGAACCTTCACGGGCTTGACGCCGTAATCAATTCCAATGGTTGGAATGTATTTCTGGACGAACCGGTTCTCGCAATATCGCTTGATGAGCGTGCTCTTGCCGACTGTGGCAGAACCTGCTGATCAGCAAGCTGCGGCGCATGAGAGATCTCAGGTCGAAAGTCTGCACGAGAGTCGGAACACAGCTGAAGATCCGGCGCGGGGGGGCCTATAGACATGATCTTCACCCGAAGGGCTTTTGCACCAGACGACGAGTGTGTAGTAGAGCTTGTGGAGCTTGCTGGTGGGGCCTCTGATTCTGGTCAAGAGTCACAGCTTGTCGCAGGATTTGGCAAGTTTGGCAATACCAGACACCCATTGCGGCGAGACGCAGAGGCTTTCCCGGAAGCGGCTGATGCAGATGTCTCCCTCGGCGTATCACCTGCATCTGTAGGCATGCTAGTTCTCTCTTCGAGACTTTACTGGGTTCATGACACGTGCACCCCACATGTGCAACCAACCTGCTCGCCGTTCCTGCAGGGCATCTGAGCTCCACAAGGTACAATGAACACACGCTTGTGCACCAGCGCTCTTTCTGGACGATGGTTCTTCTGCGAGAAATTTGGATCATTGCTAATCTTTGCGCTCATTTCTTGAAGGGCTAGTTGTCTGAGCATGTTGCGACATGTCAGCTGTAATTGCTGTGATTGTTGCAGTAACATCGTCATCGGGGCTGCTGTGTCCACGTCCGGTTCGACAGAGAAGATACAAGTGCTCCGTCTGCTGCTGACGTAGCATCTTCGAAGATGGGAATGCTCGGCGAATGAGTGTTCAGCGGTTGCTCGTGGTGCGAATGCTCGGGTGATTACCTGTCGTTGTAATTCGAATGCTGAAAGTGTAAATGTTGCCACTCGGCCAACATGCTGGCATGCTGCTGACATGTTGCATACCCACAGGCACAAGTCACAAGTGACTGCATCCTGTCCCGGCTTGCATCCTCAAGGGTATGAGTAAGGGTATGGGCATGCCCCACATCCGAGGGAAGTCCTTCCGGTCCCGAAGAAGCGCCAAGAGGTCGGCCTCTCGACTCATGGGGCCAAGCGCATGGAAAGTATCCACGCCTCCTTGACTCCTTGGCAGCCTTCTCGAGGCAGCCGTCATGATCAATACCCAGAGCGGTCAGCAGCTCCTTCAGCTCTTTGATGGAGAGGCTGCCTTCCACAGTTGTAGCACACGAAGCTCATCATGAGTTCACATCGATCACAGGCCTGGATCAGACGGAATTTCCACAGCGCCGCTAGGAGCACGCGGTTTTGGTGGTGCTGCGCTGGGTGCCCTTGCAGAGGCACCTGTAGCGACAGCAAGGGCAACACAATCGGCACTTGGCACGGTATGTCGGCGCACCTGCAGCAGCCGCTCGCGGCGGAGGTGGAGCTGGCCGCTCTGGCGGCCGTTCCATGGAAGCATCGCGGTTGAAGCGGAACCCGCCGCCTGGACTCCGGGCTTGGTTTTGTTTCCTCATTTTTCCGTTTTTTGTTCCTTTTTCTTGTTTTTTCCGTTTTCTTGTGGGGGACCTCTTGGCTTCCCCCTCTCTAGGAAAAGCTACATTCCCTCAATATTTTCATAGGATTCATACTACTTTTCGTAGGATTTCTTATTATCTAAGGATGGGTTTCAACAAAGATTCATAGGTTTTGAAGCAACCTTTGCACGGCTTAAATAAAGCGGGGGTGGGGGGCGCAACCCCCCCCCCACCCCAATTTGATTAATGTTGTTTTTGGTTCGTTTTCTTGGTTTTCCGATGGGCTTGAAGCATGCTAGAAGCGCGGGGGGGGGGGGGGGGGGGGGGGGGGGGTGCACGGCTCAAAAAAAACAAACGGGGGGTTGGGGCAAGATTCATAGGCTTTGAAGCACGCCTTGCCCGGCTTAAAAAAATCAGGGAGGTTGGGGGGGTGCAAACAATGCTGACATGATGAGTTTCAACAAGTACTTAGGCTTTGAAGCACGCTTTGCACGGCTTTTTTTGGAAGCGGGGAGGGTTGGTGGCGGGGGTTGCCATTTGCAACACAATGCTCACACCCTTCCTTGCTTGCTTGCTTGCTTTCTGGCTTGCTCGCTTGCTTGCTTGCTTGCTTGCTGGCCTGCTTCCGTGCTTGCTCGCTCTCTGGCTTGCTCGCTCGCTTGCTTGCTTGCTTCCAGGCTTCCGTGCTTGCTTGCTTGCTTCCGTGCTTGGGCCGGAAAAAATGAGAAAACATGAAATCAAATAAACAAAAAACACCGCCACCCTGGACTCCCAAGTGCCGTAACCACCCAGCAGTTCGTAGGTATACGAATAATAATGGTAATAGTAATTGATTATTTATACAAAGAAGCTTCATAGCAATAGTGATGTCATAGTAGTACTAAGAATATTTGCAGTCAGGTTTTGGGGCTCCGTGGCAGTGCTGTCGTCCGCACAGGAAAGTGGGACCGCCGATCCAGGAGCTGAAGGACACGATAGGGAACACTACGGGAGCGAGCCAAATCTTTGAGGGGCTACAATGGGCGGGATAGATCAGGGAAGCCCCAAAAGCTGGATGGCTTTTTGGCTTCCTTCCATAGGGAGGTTGGCAAGCATCCTGGTCCTTCTCACGAATCAGCTGAGGTTCTGGAGGCACAGCTGATTGACCGCATGCGTGTCTTCCATTTTTTTGCATTTGCTTTCCTATGACCGATTTGTTTGGCCACGCTACAGGTATTCTAAGGTTGCTACCAGGCCCTTAACAAGGTCGCGGCACTTGAAGCGGCGCGCCGCGAACGGTTGAGTGTTACTGGTAAACCTATCAAGCACAAACCGCACCAAAACCAACAGCAGTATCTTTTGCAAGAGAAATGGCAAGTTTTGTGCCCATTGTATAGCCGCAGCATTGAAATGAGACTGATAGTTCTGATCATAAAGAGAATAATCACAATAGTACTTTTCATTGCTAGAAATCACAATATTCATAGTAGCAATGGGGGTCAGAAAGGGAAACATGGTCCTATTTGGGACTCAAAAAGCGCCACTAAACCAAGTGCCTTTTGGAGAGGCTTTGCCTCCAAGCCTTACCACAATTGACGCTTACCAAAATTGACTGCAAGTGGGGGAAAGGCACCACCAAGCCAAGCCTATCAAAGCCAAGAATCTAAATCCCCTTCAAGCTCCACCCAAAGAAACCTCACAAGTAACAGTGTGGATTACATTGATTACATAGGTCTGAGCCGCCACTTCCAAGTCCATCCTTCGAGCGCAGACGGATCAGAGTTGAATCGTAGGCAGCTCGCTTCCTGCCCATGTGTCCACTGACGATGCGATTGCGATCTACAGCATCCAACATGCGGAGGCCTATCATCAGTCAGCGTCTCCACAGCCGCGCCGCATTCTTTGAACTTCTCAGGGTCTCCACCCTCGGCCACCGTTTTGCAGAATGTATCAGATTGCGACCGCCACAGGGAAGGCTGCACAACAATGGCCTTGTCCGGGTGATGCGTCAATGCAGCCTTCTTATACGCTTTCTTGACTTCCTGCGCAACAGAAGGTGCGATAGAAGATTCTTGCGTGCACACTGCATGACTGCGACAATCATCTGCCTCTGCGGTCGCATCTCGCGTGATTCCCAGAATGTCATAGTAGTTCTGTGCCATGGCAGGGGAACGGGACTGAGAATGGCCTTTTGCAGTGGAAGCCTTAAAACAACTCGAAAATGCGTCCAGGACATCTGCTTTTGCAGCTGCAACACTCAACGCATGTCTTGATGCACCTGTCTTTCAACCGATCCTTCATCCATCATGCACCGGGAAATGCGGCGGCAACGGCTTGACGGTGACATTCGGTGCCTTGGGGACCAGAGGAGTGGGGTATGTGGTGGGGATGTAGTGTGCCCAGAAAGTCTGGCACCGCCCAAACCACCCCAACCCACGGGTCTGATGCCTAAGTAGGAACCCTGAAGTCCACGCCAACACCAAGTCACGGCTTCACCTGCCTAGTGATCCGAGTGTCAGCAGCGATCACAGCCGCAAACTCAACTGCACCACCACAATAGTTACCACAACCCGGCGCGGCTCAGTAGATCTAGCCCCTTGACAGCTTCACAAGCTGTTCAGGGCGACCTACAAGCACTTTTTGCTGGCATGGTCGGTGCTGTCTGGTACGTCCTTCCGATGCACTTACTGTCTATGTCTAAGTGTGTATGTACCTGTGTGTAACGATGTCAGACTACTCCTCAATAGCTGAAAGCTTCTCCGGCCCCCGTCTACGAGGTGGCAGGATCATCTGATCCTTTTTTCGGTATCTCAAGACTGCCTCAGGTTGGCGTCGGACGAACTTCTCCGTGGTTTTGTAGCCTCGGCAGTCAGAGCACTAGAACCATGCCCATACAAACAAAAATGGCGCTGTGGACGAAGATGGGTGAACGGGAAAGTGTGGGGGAGGGCCGGGCCGGGTACGGCGGTTTGCAAACAAGGGCAAGAACCATACAGGCATCATCTTTCTCAGAGCCGAGGAGCCAACATGGCCTTGCAATTGCGTGCTTGTTGTTGGCAGAGAGTCCACCATTGTCCACACGCTTTTCGCAACAAAACCAATGAACGCACGAGAACAATTCGATTGTCAGGACGTCCGCCCTCGCAAAAACTAACCGAACAGTCCAAATTCACGAGGCAAATGTTCGGAGATGCGCGTGTTGTCCAAAACAGTGAGAGGTTCGCAAAAAGCTGAGCTGTGCAAAACCCTGACCATTCGAGTAAATGACAACTTCGTAAGTTGGAGGAAAAAAATGCTCTCGGAACCTCCGCACGTTTGCAGAACCGGGAGATGTTCGCAGAAGTTGGAGTTCTTTCGCATTCATGCCTCGAATCATGTCTTATTAGTTCAGTATTAGTTCGTAGTGGCTGTGGCCAACAGATCTCATGCATGTATCTAGATCAGATTTCTTGTGGACCTGTTGCTGAGTGGGGGAAAAATGCTGTCCCTGGCGAGCATTCTGACAGCCAGTCCAAGACGAACGTTTGTTGACAGGGCCGGGTGGGCGAGGATTCTTGGAAGGGTCAACGTTTGGAAGGTACTAAACTTACTAAACCGCAAGCCGCACAAAATGCACTGAGGAAGGAGCCGAGCTTCTCTGGCGCAAAGCCCCGAACCTGCAGAGCTGGTTGCGCAGCAATGCAGAAGTCGAAATCCGGCATGTGCGACATGCAAGCTATGTCTGCAGACACAAGGAACGGCAAAAACGCTCTAGGCCATTTGTGAGCAAGGCTTCAAGCAACACGTGCGTCAGAGGTGGCGAAGTGGCGCACACGTCAACAGCTTCCGGCTTTCAAGGCACTTTCACAATTAAGGCGGGTGCCGAGCCAGCTGGGCAAACGTTTAAAAAGGATCCCAGAGGCCAGAGCTTGCGTGAACTTTCGGCTAACACGTTCTCAATTGCACTGGGGACTGCGCATTGACCATTTCTAGCTTTTCGACCTTGGCGAGGCCAAAGTGGAAAATGGGCCGTGCAACGACCTGGCTTCCACATCAAGACCTCTACGCTGCACCGTACCCAGAGCTCCTAACGCTGCCAACCAACACAGAGACCGCAATCAAGAGCCATTGCGGTTACACCTCATGCTGAGAGCCAAGCAAGCTCGCTCAGCAAGAACCCATCCTGAGACAACCAGGTTCTCAAGTCAAAGCCAAGAAGCCTGAACCAATAAACTACAGAATACCGTATGATGAAACAAGCAAAGACCCCAAAGAACAGGGCATCGGACAACCAAGGCCAATGCAACAAAGAATAATTCAATCCACACACCACAGGCTGTGCCTCCAGTTAAGCCAGGCATACAAAGAACATGGCGCATGGATGCAAGCAGGCTTCTGGGCATTTCTCGGTCAAGAGAAAGCGCATTGCCTTCTGAATCGCCTAGGACATCATTGCGTGGACAGCTCTACTTGCACACCATGATTACTGTGCTGAAGGCTCGCGCCTTTTCTCGTTTACCCTGTCGCTCCATTTCCTCTGCATCTACCTTGGTCCAAGCATACAAGCGCATTCCCTCAAAACTAGCGTGCATACGGCACCCATCCTCGTCATCATCATCCTCGTCGTCATCATCGTCGTCCTCATCATCGTCGTCCTCATCCTCATCCTCATCGTCCTCATCCTTGCTGCCTTTCGCAGACTTGTCCGATGCAACCTGTGCTGGGTGGGCCCCACGGACGTATGCAAAGGGCAAGCTGACCAGTCAGACATGATCAAGCTGGAAGCCGGCGCAGCTTGAGCGGCATAGCCCTGGGAAGGTTTAGCCTGCAAGTCACAGAGCTTGGCGGTTGGTGGCACGTGTGCAGTTCCCGAATTCCCGGTCTTCTGTGCCTAGCGACCTCTAGACTCTAGCGATGCTGCTCCCCCCTCGTGTGGCTGCTACTGTTGCCCACGCCTCCTCTGCTGCCGCGAGCTTTGAAGTCAACTCCTTTAAGGCACATTGTGTTTAGGAGGTGAGGCCACAGCCGGCTTTCCACCTATATCACACCTATGAAAGGACAAGCTTACACAATCCTGTTCCCCGGCAGCTTGAAACATCCTCACCTCCCTTTCGCCCTTCTCGCATTGTTTGTTCTGCCCGCAGAAACCAAGCGAATCCATTTCTCTCTCGTCGCTCCACTTCAGAATGATGCTCTTTTGCTTGCTATCTAGACTGTGTAAGGAGGCAGTGCCAGAGCAGGAAAAGCCAACAATACTCATGATGAAATCGTGAGACTTGGTGTGGGCAGATCTGAACAACGACCCCTCTCGGCCTGGGGCATTGTTCCGAGTTGCTATCTGGCTTATGATTCGTAGTACAAGTTCTTTGTGTGACGCCAGGCGATACTTTTGAGGACAGTTGCGCGGCACTGCAACATACACCACTCCAAATCCTGCGCTCCTGCTGAAATATGATCAGCTTCTGCACGAGGTCTTCCTTGGAGCCCTTCTTGCCTAGACCTGCCAAAAGAAATATGCTCAGGCTATGCACATCCACGCACCTAAATCAAGGTCGATCATAGGCCATCGCTCATGCAATGCTGATGCACCCCAAGGGCCTCTTGCAACGCATTCCTCCTCCAGTTCTTTCTTGGACAAGCCGCTCCTGCACGGAACTCTGCGGAATAAAACCCATGAAAGCCATCTGGCTAAGGCAAGTGTAGGCTCAAGCACGGCAGTGGTACCAGTTTCGGTCACGAAACTTCTTGGCGTCCTTCCGTCAGCTTAGTCTTCGATTCGATGTCGTGCGGCTGAACATCTTCAAAACGATCGCGTGCCTGAAGAATTGAAGCTGCATCTGCCTCTGCAGCAACCTTAGCTTAACGAGGGCGTTGAGACTCACTGCGGTGACATTGCGGTGATCTTGCCCGTCCCCTTCTGCGCTGCAAGTTGGGTCACTCGATTTACATACTCATCTGCTGGCACTGCTGCAATATTGCCTGTGTCCGGCCACTCCTTGATCGGGATAAGCTGCAGGCGTCATTGTGTGCTTTTACCGTTCTACCCTTTTCGGTGCGAGGCTCGTTTTGACACTTTTACTTTTTGTTTACGATTTTATTCCGTTGTGCCACGTGTGGTCGGCTCTATGTTTTACATGCGTACCCTTTTGCTGTGGTCTCGCGGGCAAGCTCTTCTACGTTTTTACGCGCACAGTCCGCTGTTTGCTTATACACTTTTGTCGTTCGCTTCGCGGGGCCGCCCATCTAGGTTTCAACAAAGACAGGCCGCCGCTTCGTGTCTGCTGGCGAGCCCGCTTGCCAACTTTCGTCTTGATACACAGAATTGACGGAATCCAAGTGAAGAAAGTACTTCCAGCACGGTGCTAAGACAGGATCCAGAATTCCGCATGCAAAGCACGCAAATTGGATTTGGGCTTAAGGAATCTGAGGCACCTGCTTCTTTGCCTGGGCCTTCTGCGACACCCTTGTTCGCATCGAACTTTGTCAGTTCAGCCTATGGAGGCAACATGAGGCAGCGAGGCTTAGCACGCGCCCATCGCTCAGACACTCTGCCCAACTTCGTGCCTTCCATCACTGTTGCTTGGCTAGCTGTCGCATATCGTCGCAACTCGCCTTTTGTCAACCTCTTGTGGTTTCAGCCTTGTTAAATCCACTCACCCGGCGCTCTTGATGGCCAGAAAAGCCGTCGTGGCACAGGAGACTCCAGCTCGGGAACCCCCGGCGACCCCCCCGAAGACCCCGTCGAGCCCCCGATTCTCTTTCGAATGCATGCTTGAATGCTTTATCTGCTGGCACCCTGCTAAGCCGGCTTTGTGGAAGAATCCCCATCACTGAATGCAAGGTCTGGCGTGACCCCGCTTGTATGCACAGCAAGTTGCAGAAAGAGAGAATGAGTGAGTGAGTGAGAGAGAGTGAGAGATACAGAGAGAGAGAAAGAGAGAGAGAGGGAGGAGGGTGGGGGGGGGGGTGGAGCGAGGCTTTTAACAGGTCACGGTCGTGGACATGTTCAGCCTCGTGCTGCTGCTCCAGCTCATCCATCTCCTTTTGTGCAGCCTCTTTCATGGCCCCTGCAGATGTCAAACACTCACAAAGACCAAATGGAGGGCGCACAGGTTGCAGCATGCTGGGCGCCTTTGAGCTTCTTGATTTTCTTCTCCAGCTCCTGTGCTGAAGTTGCGGGAAGCTTCAAAGACCATTCAGTTGCCATAAGGGCATGCTGTCCCGATGACTTCCTACAAGACTCTGCAAGACAACTAGCGGGTGACTTGATCCTGTCGCTGCTGCTTCTGCCTCTGAACCAGCTTGGACCTGGCAAAGCTGGAGTTTCTTTTCAAGGACCCAAGACTCAGCAAACTTCAACTGCTTCTGCCTCTCCGCATGAACAGCCTCCATGGCGACTCTGGGTATGGGTGACTATGGCAAGCAGACAACTTCAAGTTCAAAGGGGTGATTGGTGTTGCTCACCGATTTCCGACTGGCAACTCCCTCAGCTCTCAACTCAAAGCTAACAAGTTGAAGAGTGCATTTCAAGATATTTCAAGAGACACTGCGGTACTTTCCTGTGCTAAAGCGGAGAAGCGCAGTCCACCCGACAGAAACCTTGCTGACTCACTGCTTAGTAACTTAGGAGACTTGAATGGCAAGAGGTACACAGCCCAACTGAAACACTCCTCATCTCGGTGTGGTTCTTTACAATGGCCCCCTGTATGGGAACTGTCAATGACTCAATTGCTTACACAGCCGAGCATCTGCGTATGTTCACCTGATTGCAAGAAGAAATCTTCTGACTTGTCGCCACGCTAGATCACGAACTCATCACGACCCTGAAATGATGCCCTGTAAGTCGTGGTGCGGGATGCATACAATAGGACACAGTAAACGCACAGACGCGCACATGGACCGAGATGAAGTAAACAAGAGAGCTTCTGCACTTGATGGAGGACTGCAACGGAGGTTTTGATTTTGGTTTGCATGCACGGATGCATCCGCAGAATTCCGCAGATGCTGCTGCAAGTGAAACAACGCGCCGACTTTCCAGCGCAAGAGCTTCGCAAGTTCTGCATGCTCTAACAGACTCTAACACGCATCTTTGGAACTCTGTCAACCGTTGAAGGAACTGCACATGCAGTTCAGAAGCTGGCGACTCCTCACGGTGCCTTTCGAAGCATCAGCTTGATGAACTCCTGGGTGTCAAAGCTGCGCTTCAGATGCGACATGCTGATGCAACGACGGTCGATATCAAAAACTCAGATCACGGGCTTTTGCCTGGCTGTGTTGCAACAGGGGGCAGGTTTGCTTAGCTGAGTCTGACACTATGCCCAAAGCATCCACTGCTACCCCTTCCCTTCTTTCTCGCACCTTCTTTCGGCGGAAAGCTCTGCGTGGAATTTTCACGTTCGTGTCAGGGTCGGGTTTTGGTATTCGAGACCCGCCTGTTCCTGTTCCAAGCTAGGGCCTGAGGACGGCATCCAGAACACCATGCACTTTCGGGGTCTTCGGCTTTGTGTGACCTGTAGGCTCTAGTACAGCGTGTCTCTTGGTCGCTGAGTGTCTCTGGGTTCACCAAGCTTCGGCTCAATGTTGAGCTGCTCAAGGTCTTCAACTCAACTCTGGGGGTCTACTCACGAGGTTTGCAGCAACCGTCTGCTGACCACCGATTGTAACCCGATGGCTGCCTGACGGATGCCAATCATCTAAAGAACAAGAGCATACAGATTGCTTTGCTTGCTGTTGCAGTTTGAGAAGCTTGGGAGCGGTTTCAAAATCGACTTCAAGCCGAAGTTAGAATCGAGCCCGGCCATGCTTAAACTCCGACCTTTCTCATGGAAAGACATGAGCTGGCCTGGTAGTCCACCAAGCCGTCCTGCCCATCAACTTGGGCTAACTTCACAGCAACAACAAGGTCAGACTTGCAGCCCAACCATCCCAACCTGCTCAGCTGGGTGTTGTGATGCGGCTTCCGCCCGGTACCTGATTCAAGCTTGGGTCCTGGATCCAACCCCCCCCCCCGGGTTAATCTACCAGCGCCCGCGCGAGTCACCACCAGCGCGGGGCACTCACTTAAGAAGTTGTCGAACTGTTCGTCTGTGAAGGGGTTGCTTCCTAGCGACCTGAGCTGGCTGCAAGAGTGCTGCCTCCAGCACTACCGAAAATTGATTTGCTGCGAAGCCCATGCTTCTGCTCGCAGACATCTTCGCATCAGTTGCATCTTTGCTGCTCTCAGCTTTCAGAATGCAGCGAAGTAGCGTCATTTGCTTCCGGAAATCACTTTCTGCATTTACACTGATGAAGCCACTTCCATCTTTGTCAAACACCGCAAATGCTTGAGCCAGCTTCTGCTGGAGGACCACATCCTTGCAGCTTTGCAGTGGAAGTGCAAGGAGACGGGGAAGGGATCAGGAGTTCTTTCACCCTTTGGTTGCAGGCAACCCAAGCGAATCGGCCAGGCAGAGCTAGTTGATTAAAGCTGGCACTCTCCTGCTCGCGCTTGGCCATAATTTGCAGGAAATCTGCAAGTGTGACGGTCCCATGCCTCCAGTGAGTCGAAGCAACAGGCAGTCACCAAAATATCTCAGAAAGTTCGGGCAAACTTCGGGCCTGTCGGCCGCCAGGTCGCGCATGTCCTGCAACACGGAGTCAAACTTGCAAGAAGTAGGGAAAGTCAATGCACCACACAAGCACCGAAACGAGCCTCATCCGAGAGCGTATGCCCACGTGATCTCATCAAGACCCCGAGCTCCGTCTTGCAGGCAAGATTGGATGTGAGCTGGCTATCTTTGCCAGATTAAAGGTACTCGTGTATGCGCGTGCATCTGAACTGCCACACGTACAAATGGACCGCCACCGCGGAATGGTTAAGGCCGCGCTTGCACCCGGCGGGGAATAATGACCAGGCCGTGTGTTCACTGTTTTTGTCACATGCTTGTTGCTGTTCCTCTCCTCGAAAATGCCCAACATCAATCAGAAACTCGGGTTCGGGCGTGGCCTTGAGTGCATTGCTGTTTGTGTCACGCGTTTCAGCCACGGCGCGCTTGCATTTTACGACGAAATCGGTATTGCGTCACGGCGTTACAAACAGCCGCTGTGCCCTGTTGCCGGGCATAGGGCGTAGAAGGAAGCAAAGGTAATGCTCAGGGAATAGAAGGCTCTTAAAGGGGAGCGAAGCCATCTGCGACTAAATCTGATGCTGCAACATCCCGGAAACGCTCTGAGTGAAGAACTGGTTGCAAGACACCGCTGTGATTCTTGTCCATATCATTGAAAGCCTTCAGTCAGTGCGTCAGAGAGCAGGGAGCAAAGTGGAACAGCTCCAGCCGATATCGCCTCTGTGTACACACGAACCTGTTCTTCCGTCAGTCCAAACTCCATATCGCCTCAAGAAAGCTTGGCAAAAACCAGAATACACTGCCACAGAAGTGTGGCGACAAAAACAATGTACACTGCCGCTAATTCTTGTCTTGAGGCAAGGCACTTCCGCAAGTGCTGCCGGAATGCTTCGTACGATTTTTTCTGTACACGTGCTACGCTATGAGAGCCAAGACGGGCGAGGACACTTGCAGAATGTTGCATCCACACAAGAGACTCCGTTGGTGCTCATAGTTGCGGCAAAAGTACTCCACCCGACCCAGCTCTGTGCAAGGTCAGCAGAATTCAGGCATCTGGACCCATTACACACGCTGCACTACACGTGACACTAGGCCCGGCATAGTTTTGCGCAGAACTCGATTTTCTTCTTCCATGGAAGTTTGACCAGTCGGTTGGCTTGTTGCTGTTGGGTTAGGTTTGATTGTTTTTCTTCTTGTGGGCTGGTCCATCCTCCGACCGAACCATTTGTCCATGTTGCTGCTCAAGAGACTTGCCAGTGTAGTGCCTTAGCTACTTGCTGTTTCTTTTGCACGAAAATGTGGCTTCCTTGGTCTTGCTCTCTTAGGGAGCGCTCTCAGGATGTCACCTGCCTAGCCGACGAGCCCGCCACGTGAAACGCGTGAAAGGTTCCTCCTCCTAGGAAAGACTCACAAATGAAGGGTCCTCGAAAGCACCTCGCCCGATTCCCTCATGAATAGCGTGCCAACGCTTCACCATGCTCAGCACATCCTTTCAATTGAAGCCTTACGAGAGCAGCTTACCCTTTTCTATTCGCCGCGGTTATTGAAGGCGAGGACAAATTCGTAAGTTTTGTACATTCACGTTCAAGCACATGGCGTGTGCTCAGAACGTGCTTGATGCCATGGCTATCTTTGCAGCCACAGTGTCGTGCTTCTTTGTACACTGACTTCAACGACCGAGGGTGCACAACCAAGAACCTACCGAGTCCCGAAAAGTCGGTGCTTGAGTTGAGGATTCCTTGGGTTGGCTCGCAAGGTGCATGTCCACGATGAGGAGACCGGCACCATCAGCAACACGGCCAAAAGCACGCAATAACTTAGCCTGGGACTTGCTGACGATTTGACCTTCAGCGTTCTCTGCTGGGAGGATTTGCTCAGACTCCCCGGTGGCCTGATCGGGACCGCAACCCACGAAGTACGGGCCATGGTGAAGCCTCTAATGACTCTAATGAAAATAAAACGCCTGTTCCCCGACATCTCCGGAAGCGCTGGGAAAGAAATAGTCCTGGTCAGGAACTGGGAGCGAAGCGATTGCACTCCATGACACAACAGAATTTGGAAAGCGCCTGGTACTTCTGTGCACTTGGAGCCAATCCATGCCCCATCGTAGCACCTGCCACTGCCGTGGACACACAGCCACGCGCAGACATGAATACCAAGCAGGAGGCAAGACCCAACTCAAATCGAAACTGTAGGAAGTGCACCCAGAGGTGGCTGGGCAGCGCAGCCCGGGAAGCGAGATCCAGCATCGATGTGCATCTGGCATGAATTCGAGACAACCGTTATAGGACATCCGTTTGCAACATCCGCAAGCCAGAGCTGTGAAAGGTGTGCTTTGCCAGGATTGCTCGCTCACGGGTGCTCAATGAAAAGCCCAGCGCATCCCGCTTCGTTTGCACCTGGCACTGCATCAACGTCTGCATTCAGGTGTCCTCCGATGCGTTCGCCATGCGTTCTTGCTGATCGGCGCGGGGCACACGCTTGCTAGTCGTCGGTGGCCTCAGTCAATGGCACCGCCAATGACCCCTGCACGCACGAGTACCACAACCAAGCTACAGCGAGCTTCCTGCCATATCCACTTCAGCCGTTGTCAGTTTACTAGTTAAGTCTGTTTAAGTCTGTTTCACGGGATCAGAGCAAAGATGAGGACCTGGCGCCGGCTGCAATGGCCGCACGGCATCTCTGGAAGCTTTCACCTGATGTTGGCACAGACATGCGCAGCCATTTTGTAAGCTCGTGATCACTAACAAAGCCAGCCATGCCGCCAAGTAGCTAAGTCGGAACCCACTTCCGATCGCACCACTTTGCTGGGCTCTGCATCTGGAGGCAGTGCTACTTCACAGACCCACAAGCTTCTTGTCATCGAATCAACCTGCCTGGGCCTTGGTTTTGTCGAGGCAGGCTCATCTCGGCGGGTCTAGATGCCTCGCAAGCCATGCTTTGTACTGAGGAATGACTATGCATGATCATAACTTGTCAAGACGTTGAGGCTGAGCCGGCCTCATCGACCGCGGGCAACGCAGTTACGCCGCCGCTGCTGCCCTTCCTCGACCAGGAACAGGAAAGTCCACCCGTGATGAATGATGGCTCCAACATGTGTGACACCGGTCAGCATGTCTGAAGCATGAGGAAACGGGGTTGTGCAAGGTTTTCCGAACGATCGGCACAAACGTGCGCTGCGAGGTGGCGCACGCACAAGGGCATGCAGCATGCCACGCCAGTCCAGCTGGCCACCATCACTCCACCGTTTTGAGAGAGAGAGAGAGAGAGGGAGGAGAGGAGAGAGAGAGAGAGAAAGAGAGACAGAGCGCACGCAATGCGAATGTTCGAAAACGTTCGCTGCGTACAGGAATGCGGGTTGAAAGTGAGGAACACACGGTTGTCGGTCCACAGCTGAGGATAACGCACGTGAAATCACGTAAGCTTCTGCGGTGCATTCGCCATTCCTCTGAGGGCCCTTCAGCGCCGCTTGCACCTTGCCGGGTGCAGCCTTGGATGCGCCACCTTGCCACATCAATACCAGAGCTAGCTGCAGGCACAAGCTGATGTTCAGGCCAATGGCGAACACAGACTGGAGTGTCCATGGTCAATACAAGAAAGTTATGGAGGCCTTCTTCACTGCGCGGCGGCGCTGCTCCTTGTGAAATTTCCTTGCGTTAAACACTTCACCGCGAGCCTAGACAAGCAACTCTGTAAACCACCCTAACCCGATATAGTTTCTTCCGTGTTGTACAATGAACGGACTGAACAGGAGCAGCCACTTGTAGCACTCCTCATCACAACTAGTCGCTAGTCCATTCTTCAAGCAACAGACGACTAGCACGCTGCGGCAGTGCACACGCAAGTAGCAACCTACCTCTGATCCCACCAAGATCACACGCGCACGCCTGCGCCCCGCACATCCTCCCGTTCTTTCCCCAGAACACTCCTAGGTCCTAGCATCTCGCAGCATTCAGTACTGAACGTGAGCTCTCTCCCGCCTCGTACTCCTTCCTCGACATGGTTGCGGGCTTGTTGCTCTTCACCTTCTGATGGGAAGAGCCGGCCAAATGCCAAAGAATGCATGCCAATTGAGTTCTGATCACCGACCTTCTCTCCTTTTTTGGTTCGGTTTCTTTCTTCGAGCTGCACGCCGGGTGACATGACCATTGCCTGCAACGCAGGCGTGGTGGCCAACATGTTCTGCACAGTATTGACTCGTTGACTGAGAACATCCTAGACGACGGGAGTCTATTCAACATACCTGGGTGAATGCCATGAGGTAAGTCCAAAGTAGAAGTTGAGACTGCACTGCCTGAGCCAAGTAATTCCAAATCGAATCCCTTTGCAAAAAGGTGCCTCCATCATGGAAGGTTGCTGCGACAAGAACTTCTTGAAACCATCCTTGAAATCGACGGAATTTTCCCTGACGGGCACTGCTTCCACACTCGGCAAGAGCATCAAAAGCAACTCGAATCCTCACTTTCTTTGCGTGCCTTTTGCTCTTGGTGTGTTTATCGCCTTAATTCGGCACTCACCGGATCGTATGTGAGGTTTGGGCTTGCGAAACTGAAGGCTGCAGCAGCCTCTGAGGTGCTTGCGTCGGGCAGCTTTCTTCTCTGGTTGTGCTTTCTGGTCTTGCTGCGAGACTTCCTCCTGCGCAAGCTGCCACATGCGAGTCCTGCGCTCGTATATGCAGAGTGCATCCGGCTCAGCTCGGGCCTGCTTGCACACGAAAGAAGGTACTGGGTTCGTGTTGGGCAATCTGTGGACTTGTGGTGGCTGAACCTGCAGACATCTGCAGACCATGCCGATGTGATTCCAGGAGCAGCACCACCCTATCCCCGAGTCGTCGAGGGCTGACCCAGATGACGTTGCCGTCAGCATCGTAGGTGAACTGCTTCTTGTCATCCTGACATGAGGAAACCAATTGTGCAAGAAATGGTGCTGTAATGTGCTGTACTCACGAAACTTGCGAACCCAACCTTGATTTGTGCCAACCTGGCGGCTTCTTCGATCTCTGCTGCCTGCACACCACACAACGAAAGGAAAAGGCGATGGTGCCAACCGGTTCTGCTGGGAGCCTTCCGCTCTGTGCGAACTTGTTCGTCTCGCATCTTCCTGGCCTGCGCTCTCAAACGAGTGCAGCGGAGAACATTGAAAAAAACAGCAGCTGAGTGATGATTAGCCTCCACATACGAAGCACAAACGTAGCTCCCAGCGCGCCTCTCTTTCTTTCAAGTCTCGGAGCATAGCTTCTTCCTCATCTTCCTGGAACCGATTGTACTTCTAAGAACCGCGCGGCAAACCGCATACTTCGGTGTTCGAACTGCGAGTCTGGAAGCAGTGGCCTACAAAAACCAAAGTCGTGGGCCGTGCATTGTCTGACTGCGAACTTTTTGCAGCAGAATGCGCCGACAAGAACCAATCAATAAAGCATCAATCGACTCCCCGTCACCCGCCCCCGTCCCCTGCTCTTCTTACCTCGCGTTCGTCCACCAGGGGGATAAGTTGGCCTCTTGTTGTCAGCGCCTTCGGTGCCTTACTGCTATCACTTTGCAATCCTCTTGGTGTGGACAACAGAATCTGGGAGAACTTGCACTTCCGGCCTCCACCTCCTCCGAAACGGTCTGAGGGCCAAATCGTGATGTCGGCCTGCTTCCCGGGCCAGAGACCTCAGCCAGCACAGCGGCCAACACACGCCGTGAGTGTAAACTTATTGTTTATTTTTATATTTATGCTGATACTTTTATTTCTATTTGGTATACATATATATATATATATACACATATCTTTCTTTCCTTCTTTCATCTCTCTCTTTCTCTCCTCTCTTTCTCTCCTCTCTTTCTCTCCTCTCTTTCTCTCCTCTCTTGCTCAGAACAGATCAAAACCATCAAGCCGAAAAAGCCGGGCCAAGAACGGATCCAATGGATGCCTGATGCTGCTAGTGTCCCGAGAAGTCATTTGCGCTTCTTGAAGAATGGCACATCTTGCTACGTCCCAAAAGAAATAGACTGAGTCAAGCTCGCGTGACCCAGACCGCCAAACTTGTCCCTGCAAAGGGATGTGATGGCTTCGAGTTCATGCAGACGACACGTGGCCACGCAACGTCATGAGGGTCAAGCACGCCCTTTCCGCGATTCTTCCTGGGCTGTGTGGCTGAAGTCTCGCTTATCGCAATGAACCTGATCCTTGGCGCTTCGCGGACTTGCGGCCAACTTTCCGAATGGGCACACACGCACGTGCCTAGCAGAAGCACAAAACTGCATTCATGATTCCGCTGTGCGCAGGTGTGACCGCATGAAAGCTAGACATTCGATGACATTCGGCAAAACAAGCCAGATCAGCCCAGGTATCAATTCGACACCTGACACTTGATGACCGACGTGAACAATCCGGTCAGAACAGGCTCAGGCCAAGCCGAAGTGCCTGGCCGGCTCAGCTTCCAAAGCCCATCCGTCCACCTCCAAAAACATTGGCATTGCTGCGAAAATATTCCGATAAAGCCAGACCTTTCGCCTATGCCAACTCTTGGCAAGATAGCATTCAACCCACTGGACAAAGAAGCTGCTTCATGCCGTCAATTCCGTAAATCAGAACGTGCATTCCGAAGCAGTGGTAATTGCCAACAACAACGCAAAATCTGGCACTTACATACTACAAGCTCATGATCGAGCTGGACTAGAATCACAAGCAACACAAGCAGCACATGCAGCGCAAGCAGCGCAAGCAGCACGAGCGGTACAAGCGGCACAAGCGGAACAAGCGGCACAAGCGGCACAAAGAACTATCTTGGAAGTAGATTTACTTGTTTCAATGGTGAACAGATATGATCCGAACTCCTGGTATCTTCAGCATTACATACCCAGCAAAGCCATGGAACGAACACGACCATAACACACTCGCAGCTTTTCTTATTGGGCAAGCACTGACAGCCTCGGTGATCAATGCCGACCATCACTGAGATCATCACTGACTTTCAACACGGTGGTGGCGCACCTGGCTGCTGCTTTGCTCCGCGTCCACGTCGGTCCTTTCGCAACGTGGCACTCATTCTGGCAGCGCTGGGACAAGAGATGCATGCGACGCCATACACAACTTTGAGGAGCAAAACTGGTGGGCGCGCTTGATGAGGAAAACAACATGAAGCCGTTAATTAAACGTGCATGGCTGTCGCATTCATGAACAACATTGACGTCACCCATGCTCATGTATGCTGCCTTAGCGTTGGGCAGGCACTGCTAAGGATGTCCTGCCCCCCCCCCCCCCCCCCCTCTTGTATACTGACTTGATCAATACAAAACCAAGACATGAAAAACATGGAAAAAATTGGGCCTCTCACCATCAAACATGCGCAGCAAACGAAACAAGACTTCAAAGGACACTGACACGACGCAATACGGGAGCCACCCCCGCTCTGGTACAAATACGCACTTTTCGTCCATTCCACTTGCATTTTCAAACTTCAGGATGTCAGCAATTTTATGTTGGGGTGTGTGTGTGCGCGCGCCCCTGCGAGCGCGTGCTTTGTTTTGGTTATCAGTACGCATATCATCCGATGCGAGTTTTCGCTTGCCCTGAAAACTGCAAATGGGCCTGCACATTCTTCTTAAGACCGAACGAAGGCGCTTCATCAGCAAGGGCGTTTCATTCTTCTTCGAGGACTGAAAGCAACATGCAGATTTTTGATATAACTCAGGAAAGTTGAGGGTGAATCAGCAAATTTGCTAAGTTTCTAGCTTGCGACGAGCCACAAGCGCAGAAAAATACCCTCAATGCCTTGGCACGCCAATGTTTTGGAGACAGTTCTACTTCTAGGTACTCCATTCGTTGTACAGGTGCCTCTGATGTCCCCAGGGTTCAAAAAATTGTTTCGATTTGGCAGACCCGTTGAGCTCCGTTTGTTAACTCCAGGGCTTGGACATTCCCACACAACTTCCGATACAGCGTGGCACTGACTGAGAGGGATCAATAAGCCTACAAGCTCCTGGCGTCCACGCTTGACGCAGCAGGTGCTGACCCCGGACGCGGAGCCACCTCCAACGCTCCTGCACTTGTCCAGCAATTTTTGACCATGCCCGTCGGTGCTAGAAGGTTGGCCTCGTGGGGTCGACATGCCACCCTGCAACCACAAAGTCACAAAGTCCAAGAAGAACACACAAAACATGAACGTGTCGAGACGTGTCAAGATGGGTCAAGATGTGTCAAGATGTGTCCAACACCTCTGTGCTCTTCGGTCTCAGGCTGTCGGCGGGGACGCCCGGCTTGGAGTGATCTAGCCGAGCCTCTCCCGTGTCATGACCTGATGCAAAAACTCAAGTACTGCTTTCCCCTTCTGAGCTACTGAGCTAGTGGGATTGGGGGCTGTAAGATGGCTGCACGCACTGCGCAATGCCTCCCTGAGCACACGGCGGACAAAGCGCAATTTCATCTCACCTGTGAGAACCTCGGATATGATTTTAAACCTTCTCTGCTCACATTGTCCATTCTGCAAGCAAGTTCACCTCGCAGAAGGCATCCGCAGCGAAGCCGAAGGATTTTCGATGGATGTAGCTCTCGTACAACAATCTACCACCTTCTTGCAGGACCTTGGTGCATCGACACTGGGTCGCCATCAGGCCCTCACAATGTTGCTGCATTCCCCAAGCTTGCCACACGCCAGAATGCGGATAGGAAAAATAGTTGAATCTATCCATAACACCAAACGTTGAACCATGGTCGGAGCTGAGAAAAAAGGATGGGGGAGGGGGGTCGGGGGGTTGGCGGCCCCCCGTTTGCGAACACAATCAAGGACTCACAAGACAATACAAGACAAGGCAAGACTATACAATACAATTTTATGCAATACATGTATACATACATACATACATACATACATACATACATACATACATACATACATACATACATACATACATACGTACATACACACATACACACACATACTCACACACACATACATACATACATACATACATACATACATACATACATACATACATACATACATACATACATACATACATACATACATACATACATCTATACATGCATATACAGGTGTATATATATATATATATATATATATATATATGGTCAGCCCCCCCCCCCCCATGATCCACACCTATGGTTTTCTTGTCTTCGTCTTTGTCTGATTTTCTGCTTTTTCCTCGGAAAATGCAGTAAAAACTGCACTGGAATACAAAAAGCTCCATTATATTCGCCTCGGCTTCCTGCCGAGAAGCGTCTGGAACAAGCAGACCCGGATCGGGCCTCCTTCCCCCTCCCAACCCTTCCCCCCATGCCGAATTTTTTGACGCCACCCCCCCCCCCGCCCTGTGGGACCATTGGAGGAGCTGCAAACCGATGCCGTGGAGGGTCCCGCTTGTCGGTGCCTCCTACACCGGAGTGCCTAAAAAACCGCCGCCCCCCCCCACCCCCCCCCCCCCCCCCCCCACCCCCCCCCCCCCCCCCCCCACCCCCCCCCCCCACCCCCCCCCACCCACCCCCCCCCCCCACCCCCCCCACCCCCCCCCCCCCCCCCCACCCCCCCCCCCCCCCCCCCCCACCCCCCCCCCACCCCCCCCCCCCCCCACCCCCCCCCCCCCCCCCCACCCCCCCACCCCCCCACCCCCCCCCCCCCCCCACCCCCCACCCCCCCACCCCCCCCCACCCCCCCACCCCCCCCCCCCTCCGACACCCCCCCCCCCGACCCCCCCCCCCCCCCCCCCCCCCCCTCCCACCCGCTCTGCCCTCCTCCCTCCTCCCTTTTTAACCCTCTTTCCTCCTTTCCTGTCCTGGGGCCGGCCCGGCTGCTGAGGCGGCGCGCGCAAGCGTTTACAATTATCCTCTATAAAAACACTAGTGTTTTTAATGTGCATTTTGCTTCTGAAACTTGTGTCTTGCGGCTCCATAAAATTTTAGAAGGGTAGCCATTTAGAAGTTTAAGGCTTTTCAGGGTTTTAGGGGTTTGTGAAAATTTAGATGATCTGTAGAAGGCACCGGGGGCTTCCCCAGACCATTTGCAATTTTAAAAGTCCTTAAAAGGGGCAGCCCTTTTCAAATTTGAAGGGCTTTAAGGTATTTAAAGCCTTTCAAAATTTTCAAGATTTAAAGGATCTTAAAAGGCATTAAAGCCCTTAAACAAGCTCGAAACGTTTATCCCTTAAAAGTCTAAAATTCCTTAAAATTTAAAATGGGCAGCCATTCAAAATTAAGGAAGTTACGGATTTCAGAATTGAACATCCAAAAAATCTTTAAACTTTAAAAGGACAGCCATTTGCAACTGTAAGAATTTCAGGGTTTTACGGATTTGTAAAAATTTATATGGTCTGGGGAAAGCAACGGGGCTTCTCCAGACCAAAGGCATCTTCAAAATCTCGAAAATCCGCAAAGGGCAGCCACTTAAATACGTAAGCAATTTAAGGTCTTTAAAAGACTTAAAAGGCTTAAAACCTTCATAATCCTGAGAATGTTTAAACAGAAGCTTAAAGATCTTTATAAGATTTTAAGGATTTTAAAAGTTTAGATGGTCTGGGGAAGCCCCAGTGCCTTCCCCAGATCATGTAAACTTGCAAAAACCCTTAAACCCCTTACATAACCCTAAAAACCAAACCCGAAACCCTTAACACTAAACCCTAAACACTCAGCACCAGACCCTAAACACTAACCCAAAAACTTAGCACTAAGCCCTTAGCACAAACCCCAAACACTTAACATGAAACCCTAAACACTTAAGCACTAGACCCTAAACACTAAACCCTAAACACTTAAAGACTACACCCTAAAAACTAAACCCTAAACATTACACACTAAACCCTACACACTAAACCCTGAACACTAGTAAAAATCCTACACTAAACCCTAAACACTTAAAGACTACACCCTAAAAACTAAACCCTAAACATTACACACTAAACCCTACGCACTAAACCCTGAACACTAGTAAAAATCCTTTAAACCCTTAATCCAAAAAAACAAACCCGAAACCCTTAACACTAAACCCTACACACTCAGCACCAGACCCTAAACACTAACCCAAAAACTTAACACTAAGCCCTTAGCACAAACCCCAAACACTTAACATGAAACCCTAAACACTTAAGCACTAGACCCTAAACACTAAACCCTAAGCACTTAAAGACTACACCCTAAAAACCTAAACCCTAAACATTACACACGAAACCCTACACCTAAACCCTGAACACAAGTAAAAATCCTTAAAAACCTGCAACCCAAAAAAAACGAAACGCTTAGCACTGAACCCTAAACACTCAGCACTAGACCCTAAACACTAACCCTAAAAGCTTAACACTAAGCCTTTAGCACGAACCCCAAACACTGAACACGAAACCCTAAACACTTAAGCACTAAACCCTTACTAAACACTAAACCCTGAACACTTAAACACTACACCCTAAACACTAAACCCTAAACATTACACACTAAACCCTACACACAAAACCCTGAAAACTAAACCCTAAACCCTAAACAGAAGGATTTTTCAAGTTGTCAATGGTCTGGGGAAGCCCCGGTGCCTTCCCCAGATCAGTCAAATTTGTAAAAGCTCTTAAACCCCTTAACCTAAAAACCAAACCCGAAACCTTTAACACTAAACCCTAAACACTAGCCCTAAAAACTTAACACTAAGCCCTTAGCACAAACCCCAAACACTTAGCACGAAACCCTAAACACTTAAGCACTTAACCCAAGAACTAAACCTTACATATTTCAAACTAAACCCTAAACATTAGACACGAAACCCTGAACACTAAACCCTAAACCCTAAGCAGTAAACCCCAAAGCCGGAACCTCGAGCCCTGCTAAATCTAAACCTGAAACCAAAAACCCGTCGGGGTTTCAGATGCTTACTGTTAGGGCTTCAAAGTTCAGGGTTTTATTTGGGGTTTAGCCGAGCCGCTTGACCCTAGACCCTAAACCCTTAACTTAACACTCAACCCTAAACACAAAACACTAAACCCTGAAACCTACACACTAAACCCTAAACACTAGATTTCCAGAAAAAATCTGGAGTACCCGGGCCCCGGACTCCAGACACTAGATTTCCAGAAAAAATCTGGAGTACCCGGGCCCCGGACTTCAGACACTAGATTTCCAGAAAAAATCTGGAGTACCCGGGCCCCGGACTCCCGACTCCAGATTTCCAGAAAAAATCTGGAGTACCCGGGCCCCGGACTCCCGACTCCAGATTTCCAGAAAAATCTGGAGTACCCGGGCCCCGGACTCCAGACACTGGATTTCCAGAAAAAATCTGGAGTACCCGGGCCCCGGACTTCAGACACTAGATTTCCAGAAAAAATCTGGAGTACCCGGGCCCCGGACTCCCGACTCCAGATTTTCAGAAAAAATCTGGAGTACCCGGGCCCCGGACTCCCGACTCCAGATTTGCAGAAAAATCTGGAGTACCCGGGCCCCGGACTCCCGACTCCAGATTTCCATTTTTCTGGAGTACCCGGGCCCCGGACTCCAGACTCCAGATGTCCAGAAAAAATCTGGAGTACCCGGGCCCCGGACTCCAGACTCCAGATTTCCACAAAAAATCTGGAGTACCCGGGCCGCGGACTCCAGACTCCAGATTTCCAGAAAAAATCTGGAGTACCGGGGCCCCGGACTCCAGACTCCAGATTTCCAGAAAAAATCTGGAGTACCGGGGCCCCGGACTCCAGACTCCAGATTTCCAGAAAAAATCTGGAGTACCCCCAGACTCCAGACTCCAGATTTCCAGAAAAAATCTGGAGTACCTCCAGACTCCAGACTCCAGATTTCCAGAAAAATTCTGGAGTACCCGCGGCCCCAGACTCCAGATTACAGACTCCAGAATCTGGAGTCCAGGGTCCCGGTACTCCAGATTTTTTCTGGAAATCTGGAGTCTGGAGTCTGGAGGTACTCCAGATTTTTTCTGGAAATCTGGAGTCTGGAGTCGGGGGTACTCCAGATTTTTTTCTGTAAATCTGGAGTCTGGAGTCTGGGGGGTACTCCAGATTTTTTCTGGAAATCTGGAGTCTGGAGTCCGGCATACCCCCTTCCCGAGGCCAAATGTGTGGATCATGGGGGGGGGGCGAGCTATATCTATGTGTGTGTGTGTATATATATGTGTATATATTGTGTATTTTTACATATATCAAAAAGTGCACACATGTGTGTATATATACATAATGCAATACATACTATGATAGTATGATAGTCTATCATACATAATCCATCATTCTTAATCATCGTAACACCAACCCACAAGAAAGTATATGCCAACCCACAAGAAAGCATATGACGAAACAGAAGTTCTCCGATTATATGGTAGAAAGAAATAGAAGTTTCACAGTGATGTGAGAAAAAGAAAAAAGGAAGGTTTCCTATTGAAATATAGAGAAAATAGAGGCTTTCCTTGCAAAATACAGAGCAAACCCTAAGCAGAAAAAACAAGAAAAACTCACCCCTACCCCAAAAATTAGCGGCGATAAGATGTCCGTTTCATTCCGATTTCTTCAAGATGTGTCCACCGTCTGCAAGCACTGCAATCATTGTCGGGACCCGGCCTGGTCCAGAACCGTCTCCACCACAAGTTCAGCATCGGAAAACGGGTCCAGCACGTCAACCGGTTCGGCATCATCCATCTTCGCCGCGGAATGACTGTGGCATGCACAACATGTCCGTTTTGGAGCATGCCGGCCTCTGCCGCTATGGCTTGAACCACAATGGCGCAGCAATGACAGCGAAGCAACGTTTCGCACAAGCAAATCATTGAAGCGCATCCGAAAGCAAAGGCTGCATGAATGAGATTCCGCATGACCACGCTGATACCAATAGGATCTCGTTTGCCATTCAAGATTCCATGTGGATTGCGTGTTTCATGACCGGCACATCCCGTCTCGCCTGGATCGTTTGCTACCATTATATCCCTGCCCATCTGCAAAACCGCCCACACGGCAACGTGATTATGTGATATGTTCGTCCGTGGGTTTTTTCGCGTTTTGTTTTCGCAGCCGTCCGTGGATCCGGCTCAAAAACCTCAAAAGCCCACATTTCCGTTTTGTTCGCTGCGGGCGTGTTTTTGGGACATCCTTGCCTCCAATGTGGCCTACCTACTTTTGCGCAGCGCGCGAGATGGACCACACACACCCGACATCATCGCACATGAGCGGCAAAAAACTCCGCAAATGGAGCACAGTTAATCGTTTGCATGTGAACTCATGCTGAACGTGGCCCGTCATGTTTTGTCACAGCAAGAGGCAGCCCATGTCCCGCACAATGCAGTCGGTGGCCTGGCACAGAAGTGCACATGCGCGTGCATGTTCGGCAAACAATTACAAACAACTGCACACAGAAGAAACAGAGACCGTGTCGCTACACCCCTGCTCCTCAAGGGCACATCCTTGTCGTTGCTTCTGCGTAATCTTGAAGCTGTTTTTTGGGTGACCTAAAACTCCGGCTTGGCCCAATGCTTTGAAGTCGTCGCGACTACTTTAATTGCGTGGAATAAGGCTGAATAAGGGAGGTTTTCAGGACGCGATTTCGGCAGCCAAGATTCGTACCTTACATAGCCCACTTCACTCTTCATGCCTTCACTATTCCTATTTGTGTTCATACGGTTCACAAGCCCCACCAAGATTCGTGCCCTTCATAGCCTAGCTCCGTGTTGCCTGATTGGTCACAAGGGTCCCTTCCAAGATTTGTTGTTGTTGTTGTAGCCTTTACAAGATCACTCACCCCCGCTACGACAGAATTGAACTGCATGGACTAAATGGAACTGTTGACCGTGAACCGTGAACATTTTCGGGAGATCGCACAGAAACATGCGACTTTTGCCCGAGGCACGCATAAAACACGATTTCCTTGTTGTAGTGCTACCATGTGCTACCGTTGTAAAGAACATTGGAGTCCACCAAAGATGTGACTGTTGTCTGTATACCCCACGCACGGAAAGAAGCTACATGTGTCCGCGGTGCAATCATTGCAAAGCATTGGATGTCTCAGCAATGCGACGTTTGACCGTGAACCCCAGCACAGAGAAAACGCGCATTGTTTCGGTAAGCTCTTGGAAAAAGCTTAAACATGCGACCGTTGTCCGTGAACCCATGCACAGAAGAATCCGCATTTGGTCCGTACAACAGCCGTGCTTCAGAAATGCTTGCGCCTGCACGGGAATACATGCGACTTTGGTCGTGAAGACATGCACAAAAGTAAACCGCTTGGAACGTATTTAGGAAAAGAGTATTGGTTTGCAAGGACAACAACGCAACTTTTGTCCACCAACCGATGCGCAGGAACAGGTCGGATTTCCTGTTCATCGTGAAAAAGTACATGCAGCCATTGTAAGTCGAGTGTTGCACTGCACAACTTCGCCGCATCTTGCCGCATTGCATTTCGCTCCCTGCTCGGTGGGATTTCTGCGAGGCACTCCAGAAATTCTGGGTGGGACTTTCTGTGAGGACCCAGGCTAGGAGAGCGGGCGAGGAGCACAAGCGGGAGAGTGGCTGTAAACCCCAAAACGCCCTTGACCCTAAACCCTGAGACCTCACAAAAGCCTAATCAACCCGAATCACAGACCCCGCCCTAAAGCCTAAACTCAAAACACCCTAAGGCCGAAACAACCCTTAACCCTAATAAACCTTAATCAAAAACCCTAAATCGTAAAAAGCCAAAAGCCCCAAACAACCTTTTTTTCCAGACCCTACCGAAGCCCCAAAGCATCATAAACCTGAGCCCTGAACCACGAACCCTAAACAACTTTGAGCCCCGAACCCTAAACAACCCTGAGCCCTGAACCCTAAAGCAAACAACCCTAATCCCTATTCAGCTCCAGTCTGAGAACAACATGCACCCGGTCGCGCAAGACTGAACCTCCCATGGGTGCAGATGGGCCAATATAGTACTAGTACCAGTATGGGTACGAGTACGAGTACTAGTACTAGTGCTAGTGCTAGTACTAGACCAGGGGCAAGGATCTGAATTCCAGAATCAGCGAAAGCAGCATGGAAAGAACTCAAGCCCGGGACAAAGAATGGGCGAATGGGCGAATGGCCACTGGGAGACTGGGCAACTGGGCGAATGGGCGAGTGGGCGACTGGGCACATGGGCAAATGCCCTGCTCTGTTGCATCTTTGAAACAAAACTCACCAAGAGTCGAAACAAAGCCCCCAACAACGTAGCATCACATTGATGGGAAAACGTGCATTTAACCTGAATGAGCTGAGCAACAGCAACGCATGCCACCAGGCCTCAATCTCTGCCCCGTGGTCCAGCAGCAATGCAGCGATGTCACTGTGCCCGCGGGCTGCTGCGTAAGCCAAAGGGGTTTTGTCCGCCTTGTCAACTGCCTGCATGGGAAAATAATTCAACAACAAAGACCCTCGCACTGAGACTGGCACACCGTGGGCATACGGGAGGGGGTACCACACACACATATTCACACACCAACACAAACAACTAGGCGATCACACCTGGACTGCACATAGAACCGAAGGATGGTTTCGAGCACAGACTGTTTGAGACAAGTCCTACCCACACACAATCACTGCGTCTTCTCTTCCGGTTGACACTGACTACAGTGTGCTTGTGAATGTGTACCTAGCCTCTTTCTATACATGTTGAGGTCTTCTCAGTGCAACATTTGAGGTTGGCTTGGTGCCGAAGAGCGTCGCGGCCCAGCAGCCCGCACGACTTGCGAAGCAGGCATGAGCTTGAAAGCTGCGCGGGGTATTTCATGCTCAGCACTTGTGGGGGCTCTGTCACTTTCATCATTCCCAGAAGCTATTCCACCGTCCCGCACTCGCTGCTGGTGGCAAGTCTTCAAGTTCATTTCTTCTTCTGGATCCACAGGCCAGGTGGTGGTCTCATTCTTGCACTGGGTCCAAAGGTCTCCTGAGAGAAAAAAAATGCAGTCAGTTGCGTTCCATCACCTTCCGGCTGCCATGTTGTCGCTTTGATCTGCGACACCGCAGTCGCATTGTTGCGACGGCGGCTTTCTCTTCACTGGTCCAACCTTTCCTTGAACACTCCCATTTGATGTGCCAACAAAGCAACAGCCCAAGTGGGCGGGGGCGGGGGCTTCCGACTTCACCAGTGGGGCCTTGAGACCCTGAATCAGACAAATTCAATTACAGCTCAGCCCAGCCAATGGCCTCCACATCTGCTCTTGCCGCAATCAAGATTTGGCAAACCTTCATGGCAACAAGTCAACTACTGCAAAAAATTGCTGGGTGCCGACTCTGCACTTGGATTGGCCTCAAGATGGCCATGCATTGTGGCAAGAGTTAAGGGCGTTCGCCCCTTTCCGTCGCACACCTGTTGTTGCATCTTCTGAAACAAGCCAAGTTCAAGCTACAACTTCCGGATACTTCCGGCTGAGTCCTCCAACAAGTTCGGCTGCTGCGCCAAGATGTGCTTACACACCTTGCCGTCACCGAGCACATCGGCAGATTCATTTCGGGCGACAACTTACAAAAATGGGTTTATCATTTATCATGGTTCATCAGTTTTGGCAGCAGAAAACATCGAACGTGCTTGGATCCCCACATCTACACTCCCAGCAGCTGCTGCTTGTAGAAGATCCTGCGCGCATAGCCGCTTGTGTCAATTGCAGGATGCCTGGAAAAGCTAGTTGCAGCTAGTTTCCAGTTCGAGCTCATTTCGATATTCAAGAACTGTTGGGATTGGGGCCTGTTGGATGCCTGAAGCCTTTTGGGGATCTTCGGTTTTGGAGCTGCCATATGAACCTTGTGCCAAAAGGCACCGTGCTGCTACTGGTAACTTGCCTGTTCAGGCTGCAAGCTTGTTTTTTTGAAGTTGCTCTGTTGAAAGTTACAACAACCGTTTCATTCTTCATGTCGTCAGGCAGTGTCTTCCCACGACTCTGGACATGTTCAAAGCTTTTCTGGACTCTGCAAGCACATCCGCACTCGTCCGCAACGGAAGATCTGCCAACATTCTGGGGCATTCCGCATCACATGGCACAGGATGCTGGCCCGGTGCCAATCAAGATTTCCTGGTACATGTAACACGGGTTAAGGCGAACTCAAACTATGAACATCAAGGTGATAGCGCTTAGAACGGTTTAGGCAGAGTCAGGATTGAGCCGTGAGTTACTACACGGCCAGCGCTCAAGCCCATAACAATGCTCGCACAACGCATACATGAGTGTGTTTCGGGCCTCGCTGCCTCTGCATTGGCGACTCAGGATTATTGCCGATTGCAATCACGCGAAAGGCTCTTTTTGCCCGAGCTATACAAGTCAATACAAGTCGGTCGGGCTTGCCAACTGAAATCTGAAAGATCTGCTCACAGGTGCGAGATGGTGCGAGGTAGCCAACTTTGGGCTCCACGTCCTCCCCGTGGGGCGATACGCCCCGCCAGAAGAGGTCGTATAATTTGTGTTTGACCACATCGACAGTGGACTCGCTTTCCGGTGAGCAGCGTGAATTCTTGCCCAGGCTGGTATGCCCCGAGGCCTTCCGCCCACGCGCTCATGTTCACAGCGCCCTCATATGCTCTCACAATGCTTTCACCAAATGGTCAGAGCACGTGGCTGCGGTTTAAACAAAACTGACAAGAGTGGGAAAGGAATACTGATACTTCGTCAAGATCGTGACGTCACAGACACATCTCAATACTTCAGTATGAAAAGAGCGGAGACACCACCCTTCAGCACATACTGAAGAAATCTGAAGAACCTACGCATGTCGAAGCCTCTGCACATCCTTGCGCAGCTGCGGACTGGACTTCTGTGTAAGTGGTTAGCGCACATCAAAAAACATAGGTGTTGGCGACAGGATGATCCAGAGCTTCCAGGTATTTCCAAAGTATTCAAAGATAGCCAACAGCCAACAACAACAAATTCAGGGATCAATGCTGTGACACCGCAGCACCAATACATGCTGGCTCAGAACTGCTTTGCTGCTGCCCGCAATACACCTGCTGCATCGGCGTGGTTGGAGTGCGTCGCCACGGCAAGAGCCGTCTTGCCTGGACGTCCGCAAAAGCGACCAGACATGGGCAAAAGCAAAAACACACAAACTACCGATCGTGCTTGGGACCAGATATACTCGTAGGCAAGGCACCAAAGCAGTTGCGAGCTTCAGGCTCGGCCTCAGCAAAGCACTAGCAGCTGGCAGGTCAACATTGTCATGCCGAGCCATGGCATGCTAGGGTATAAGCTAGAGCATGCTATGGAATGCATGCTATGGCGTGCAAGGTGCTCGAAAGGCCAGCAACAGTTGCGTGCTTCCCACGCACCCTGCGCGTGCCGCCATGTGAAGCGGAGTCTCCTCAGCTTTAGAGGGCTGAAGCTGAAGGGAAGCGAGGCGGCACAGCGCAGCTCCTTGGAATGCTCGGTGGCGTTTGGGTCGAAGCCTCTTTGCACATAACTGGATAAAGAAGCATACTGACATCATACTGACATCCTATGACCTATGAATCAATCATGAGATATGATACCCTTTTGAGGCCCGTGCCCATTTCCAAAAGCTGCTTCGTGGCTTGGATCTGGCCATGGTGTGCTGCTAGGTGGAGCAGCGAGCAGCCGAAGGCATCCCGCCTCACAGAGGGGAGATGTTGTCGTGTGTCTCTCGGGGTCGGTACCAACCCAATGAAGGATCATTGGGTGGCTGGGGCCCCAGCTCCTCCCTCTGTGCCTTTGACACGAGCCTGGCACTCCAAGCTCAAGCTTTCGGGCTTTGGGCTGCGCATGGCTGCGCTCGACTTTCTACCTCTGCCATTCTTCAGCCGTCTCATCTGCTGCTTTCGGCACCTGACAAAAGCTGCGCGCATCTGCGCCCTCAGCTGCAAATCTGAAACGACCATTGTCTTCCGGGGCCACTTCCTCTTCAAGCATTCTCGTCTCGGCCTCCGACTCAACCTTGGGTCACAACATGTCACAACCAAACTGCTATAGCACACCTCGTGTCCCAACTCAGCACCGCACTTCCACTTGCTCCACAGCCTTCTCCGCAGCCTCAGATCTTTGCATTTCCACAGCGTGGAAATGCGTTCGGGCACGTTACTCCCTGCCTGGTCCTGGTTTGTCCCCTTCAACAGGGCTCGCGTCAATCTGAAGCCTCAGGTGAGATGCCCTCCCTCGAACCGAAAAACGTCTCGTAAACTGAGAGAGCTGAGGATTCGACTGACGAAGGCAGTTGCCCACGCCAAAATGTCTGCATGGATTACCTGAGGGTCTGTGAGTCGAAACGTCGACCCGCGATGCCACTGTGTTTCCGGCCTTCACACCCTTCAGCAGCCAGGACAAAGCAGCCAGAAGTAAACGTGAAAGCCAGTGAAGGTCCTGGGCGAAAGCAAAAAGCAAAGCAAAGCCTCTTCCCCGTTTCACCAGCTCGCCACGCCTCCTTCAGCAGTGCGAGTCCTTCCACTTTGGCCCCGTTGGTTCTCTTGGAAGGTCCCGAAGGCGGCCTGATGCCCACGCCTGACAGTGCGGAGGCATTAACGTTCTTCATTGCGAACGATACCTCAAGTCTCCTCTCGCTGCCTCCCAAGTCCTCCGGGCTTTCGGCCAGGAGGGCTTCATCAAAGTTGGGGTCTTCGATGTCTGGAGGACGCAAAGAGTAGCCTACCAGGTCAATACACACACCTGGTGACCGCTTGAGTCTGGTTGGGGACCCACCTGATGTGCCAATCCAGGCAGGTACGACGTAGGAGTCTGCAGCCTTGGTTTTTTTGGACACTTGCCGTCAACTTCAGCCTGTTCAGCCTGTTCAGCCTGTTCAGCCTGAGCAGGGGGCCATCAGGGAGACCATGTCGAAGCACACGAGGAAGATGAGCGCGGGCATATGCAGCGGACACATTGGCTTCGTTTGCTGTGCAGCCTGGGGTGGAACTGCGGCTGCCGGAGGGATTCTTGGCTAGATGGGTTTCCTGCCAGAGAGCCAAAGGCTGCAACCGACAAAACAATGTGCGACTCCGCATTTCCACCGTTCCTGAAGACTCGATGCTACCTGTTGTGGTGGTAGAATGGTGGCGTAGGTAGGGACGGAGTGCAGGCAGCTGAAAGAATCGCAAGTGTTACCTGCTGCTGTTCGTCCGATGGCGCAAGGTCCAGGTTCCAGAAATGTAGATTTTAACATTTACGCATTCAAGCTCCAGAGCCCGAAGCCCGAAGCCCAAAACGCGCCATGCTGTGCGAAGGCAGAATCAGTGCTGAATCCGAGCTCCTCAGCCAAACATTTCCTTCCAGATAAATCGAAGAGCCACCACAAAAACGTCATGAAGTCAAGTCACACAATACATCCCCAGAGCTTTGCAGTCTTTCAAGATTTGGTGCCTACATTGTCCCTTTTTGTTCCTTTTCCTTTTCTCCTCTACAATCTTCCACAGGTGTTTGCCAGCTCAGAGCCGCGCACGACCCACATGGTTTCGTGAACAATCCAACGCGATACAAATACTCCCTTCTCACACTTCTAACTCCGCGCACATGTTAGCTCAACGCAGACGCATTCATGAAACGCCCCAGCAAAGAACCTTTTTTAATGGTTCCAGGGTCTTGTGTTCCAATCTTTTTTTGCAGATGCTTCCTTGTTCGCGAGCTATTAATAATATTCTGAACCTGTGTGGAAAAAATTAAACGGCTTGAGTCAGCTTGGGCAAGGGCTGCAGTGGCTGCAGCAGCGCACCTGCCGGGAGAGAGGCCATGAGGCCACTGGGACGCACCGTTCCACGAGTGAGAGCCAGGCAATGCGTATCCAGTTGGCTACGCCTACCCTGCAGTAGCGAGAAGCCGCATCGAACCGGACTTGTACGGGCCAACAAAGGGTCGTGGGGGAAGGGGCCTCAGGTTGCGCGGGCACCTTCGCCGCATTGGGACAGAAGCAGCAGGATCTACGTCAGAGAAAAGCATCTCGAACACGCGCGCTTGTCCACAACAGCTCCGGCACCTGCGGGGACCCCGTTGTTGTTTCCCGGATTGGTGGGGGCCATTCCCTCCAAAAGCACTGCCCACGTGGGTGCCCGGCACCCCTGTGATCGCAAGGATTGAACAGCCTGCTTGACACTGGGGGGCACACCGGTTACTGCAACATTCAACAAGGGGCGAAAAGGAGATCCTGCTGGCCTGCTTCTCCTCCAAAACGTGCGCGACGTACTGACAGGGCCTCTTGGGCGGACCGCAAAACATGGAGCGTCTTTTGTGGAGTGGACGTGACATAGACATAGATGTCATCCACAAAGGCATAGAGGCGCTCGCCCACACCATCTATGCTCAGCACCGTGTGCTGAACGCGAGCTGGAATGGTGCGCACGCCTGCCGAAACTGCTCGCCGATTTGCTGCGCCAGCGTGCATGTGGAACATTGTGGAACTCAACGGTGTCCTTGTGCGAGGTCAAGCGCTCAGCCGCTTCTCTAATTTGGCAGCTGGGTTTCGGCCCTGAACTGCTCGGACGATGCGAGTCTGCGTCCCAGGTCCAATCGGCATTCCACTTACTGGGAACGGGCGGCGCACTCCCAAGCAACACCTACGGCCAGGCCACTCCACTACTCGGGCCAGTCGCTTCATTTTGGCTCAAGAAAGTTCTGGTATGTCCTACACCACGCAACCCCAAAGGCTACGGAGCGAAGCAAGGGTGCGATGATGCAAAAGGGGGAGAACACTGAAACAGCTCACAAGCTCTCGCATCCTTTTGTTTCGGTTTGCCGGAAGTGTCTGTCAGCTGCCTCTGGGTCCGGTCGGCCTTTGGCCGAGGACAGAATCTTCAGAATGAAAGCTGAAGCTTGCTGACAGTCACAAAGCCCATTTCGTAGCGGAAACAGGCTAGCATGCAAAAGCGAAGAAAGTGTCATCAACAGTGACTCGCAAGCGGTGGAGAATGAGCACGCATGACTACGATGCCGGGCTGCCTGTAGGCCCTTTTCTGTACTCGCATCGAAGCAAAAGAAATCGGTGTGGGTGGGTGGGTGAACACAAAAGCGGAAAGCACTGGAAAATTGCATGTGTTGCGTGGTGTGCTTGCTTGAACCGCAGCGATGGGAAAGGACATAACCAAAACAACCCTGAGTAAACACAGCAACCATGCTGCTCAAAGCTCAAGGTTCTCATGGGCTCCTTGCTTCCCACGTGGTGCTTTGGGGCCCTTCGTTGAGTCCCCTAGCTTTCTTTCGCCATGTTTGACACTACTGGGGCCCGCCCAGTATAAAGAAACCGGTCCCCTTTAGGTTCGCTCCGCGCGTTCGCCCTTCTTTTGATGAAACACACGAGCTATGCCAAGGCGTGCCGAATGTGAGTCGGTGCTCCCGCCTGGGCAAACCACCATCCCGGGCCCGGACTTCTGTGCTGCTGGCCCTCGCTGCACTACCTCCAACACATAGGTGGTTTTTCGTCCCGTTGCTGCATGCCGCGGCTCAGACGCGGGGGCCCCCAATCCCCCCCTCATCCAACTCCAGCCCCAGCAGCTCCAGAAGCTCACCCACGCATCTTCGTCTGAGTCATAGGAGGATGCTGATTTCCTCCACCGCGCCAGTGCCATCCAGTGCCCATGGCACTCCACCGCCCCTCACTGCCGGCTTTGATACCCTGCAAGGCCCGCGGCTGCGTGCAGCTTTGGCTAGTCTCGACTCTTTCTCTGCCGAGGCTGTCTTGTCGCAACCTTGCTGTTGCTTCGAACCCCGCCCCCCCCTTTTTCCAAGCACAACTCCACTGACGACACGCCACGCTCCGAGAGCTGACTGACCCTGCCCGCCGCTTGCCGCCATATAAGCCCATGCCTCCCGACATTCTGCAGTTTGCGCCCGAACCGCCGGTTGCGCTATTGGCAGCAACAGAAGTCGAAATCACCCCTTCCAAATACAACGCACCGGTTCAAGCGAAGGCGAAAAAAACACTACCAAATCAGAATTCCCCAGTGAGCGCTGTGGGCGGGATGCCTTGTTGGACAGCACCAAAGCATGAACACTAGCTCAGTTTTGCGAAGAAACGCTAAGGTCAACCTCGCCGGCAAACCAATTATTGCGTGTTGGATTCCCATGGGCCAATCAAATCTTCGAAGCCCCTGGCTGGCCGAACACACCGAAATGTGCCGAACGTTCATCATCGAAGCCCAGACCGCAGGCACCAACAGCGTACACCGACGCACGTACCGCAAGTTCATCCTCGAAGCTCGGGATGGTTGAGAGCAAACCGAGACGCACATACTGAGGTTTTCTAGCGCAGTGCCTGAACGATCAGAGCGTAAAGCACATAAGCTGCGCGTAAGCTGCGCGTAAGCAGCAACCGTCTCCGTAAACCAAGCCAAGCAGAGCCCATTGGCATATTTGCGCAGTGCAACAAAGCTTTCGACCAAATCCATCATGAAAGCTTCTTCAAGGAATTGCAAGAGCAAGGAGCTCCCACTGAGTACATCGCTTTGTTGAGGACTTTGTATTCTCACCAAACTGGATCTGTCGCTCATAGCCGTGCTTTCCAATTCGACGCGGAGTGAAGCAAGGTGACGTCATCAGTCCTGTTTTGTTTAATGCTGGGCTTGAACACGCAATCAGGGTATGGAAGGCACATTTGCTTGACCACGGCATCAACATCGTCTCTACCGCGAATTTGACTAATGTTCGTTTCGCCGACGATTTAATGCTATATGCCATGGAGGCTGACTTGGCGTCAGTTGGCTTATCGTTGAATGCAGCGAAATTTTTTTTAACTCGACTTTTCACAACAACCATTTCGCCAGAGGTTGCTTACATTGACTTTGGCGGTGAAATGATGCAGGTTTTGAGTGACGGAGAGACACATATGTATTTTGGAGGCGAATCAAGAACAGGGCTGGCGCATCGTATCAGTGCAGCGTGGGGAAAGTTCCACAGGTTCAGATTCATACTCGTGAACAAGCACCTGTCAATCAAAGGCAGATTGAAGCTTTTCAACGCCATGGTCACTCCTACAGCACTGTTCGGACTTTCTACATTGGCACTGACGGCGCGACAGCTGGAACAGCTTGATCATCATTTTATATTTTTTACAAAGCCTTATAATATTAAAGGGGCCCCTTCAAAACCCCAAATTATTCGTTCGTATATTCTTTTCGTCCGTACTTACTGCCGCTGCGCTGACGGCGCTGCCGCACCTCCGGCGACTGCGGCTCCTAGCCGCTCGGGACACACCCATCGCAGCGGAGGAAAAAAGGTCCGAGAAAAAAACTGCTTCGTAACATCGTGAACGAATGAACGGGCCGTACAAATATAATGTCGCGGCCGTGAAAATGTGGCCGCGAGAATACTATTTTCCCAATCCTTTTACCGCATATTTTAATACTAGTTGACCAGCGCCCGTCGCGCTAAGATAGTGGAACGGGCCTGGGTGCGGGTGGCTCGGGAAGCGGTTGGGGCGGACGGGCAAGTCGTCCCGCAGCAATGGCTGGCCCACACCACGGCCCCCCACATGGACCCTTCTGACAGGCGCCGCTTGGACCTGGTAATCTACGGCGCCACGCCTCTTGGCGAGGTGCTGTGCTGCGACGCCACTCTGGTCTCCCCGCTGACCCGGACGGGCTTGCCGCAGCCCGGCGCCGCTGCGACGGACGGCGATGGACGGCGCAGGCCTGCGGGTAGCGGAGCGCCGCAAGCGCGACGCGTACCCGGAACTGAGCGCGGGAGGGCGCTGGTGGAGCCAACTGTCGGTGTCGGTCCAGCAGGCCGTCGCCAGCACGGCTTTGGGCTGCTCCTGGCCTGTGCCCCACCCCAGCCAGCGAGTTGGGCCCGACCTGGACCAGGTCCTGCACCTCGCTGACGCTCCGGGCAGATTTCGAAATTCAAGGACAACCGAACTGGAGAAGAGAACTAATGCCCCCACAAAAATAGAATGAAAGCACGAATTAATGCACGGGCTAATAATAGATCAAAATGAAGTGAGCCCGTGTTGCTAATATTTTGTAAGTGAAATAAACGCACGGAAATTATCAAGGCGTGGTCGGAGTGGAGCGGGAGTGCGAGGCGCAGACGTCGGCGCAGCGCCACCTGCATGGCCTGGGGCCATTTGTGGATGGAGTCGCGACGCAAATGCAACGTGGGAAGAGACGGTGCGACGCATGAATATGAATGTCGGGAATCGTCTGCTCTCACGCAACATCCTGTGCCTGCTCATCGTGCTAACCAGCACAGGTTCGTAATGAACCTGACTGCGAAGAATGCTTGGCCACTATGCGCTGCCCCTCATCCCAGCACAATTTCAATAGTGTGCCGAAACGACGACCTGATACGACCTGGTCGGCCCCCAAGCGATGGAATGATGAGTTGCACAAGTTTGTAATGTCGCAGTTCCCTGGATATAGTTCGTGGTCTGATGTAGTTCATCCTCCAAGATGGCCGTCAACAAGACATGATTTTGTACAGTTTGACACGGCCTCGCACATTAATTAGCTCGTAACGCCCACCGTTGTCCCTTGTCCTGAAAGGACCGTAGTCTTCGTGACTCGAACGGGCAAGTGCAACATGCAAAGTGCTGGCACAACGCGTGATGAGCCCGTTGTGCCATGACCGATGGTCAAGGGTGTAAGACACCTGAATGATTGAAGATTCTGCTGTTTCCGCAGCATATGACCCAGCCATGCTTGCTTCCCTGGGCGATGTCCCAGGTTGCTTCTGCAGTTCTCCCGTTCTGCATGCATGCAAGTCCTTTTGCATATTTACGGGTGGCAAGCCGGCGCTCGCTCTCACTGCGTTGGCGGCCGAGGACGTGATTGGGGAAGAACCGCAGTGCCGAACGTGCCGCCAGTCTCGATGCCGACCACGACTAACCGACAGCGTCGGGTTGGGGGCACATCTCCGCGCAGCCAGCCCGGAGGTCGGCCGGGTGGGGATTGCCGCGTCGCGTAAAAGGGGGGACAATGGTGGCAGCCAGCGCAAATTGAAGGAGCAATGCACGTGTGGCGAAAACCCTGAAGGTCGCACAGGCTGCGCAGTGGTCGGCAGGAGAACTCAGAACAGCGCGCTGAAAATCGCCACGTCATCGCGCGGGGGCTGAAGCGCGGGAAGCGAAAGGCCCTGCTTGCGGCAGCAACAGCGCACGACGTTTTGTACACGACGTTTTGTACACGCGCTCGTCGCACGCACGGTTTGTTTTTTTTTCACTGGCGGCGTTCCAGATCCGTGTCTTGCCTTGGTGCAAGCGGATTCGCGCCCGATTCCACAACGCAGATGCTCGCAAGGGCCTCATGTTGCGCCAACGCCATGTTTTTCCTCACGCTCTCTTTTCCAGTTCAGAGCCCTTGGCGGTGGCCCTATCACGGCACACGGCTGGCGAGGGGAGGAGGCGCCGCGCAATTTGCCAAGGAATAAAAGAATTGCCAAGACATCGCTGAGGAGGGAGGTCTCACCATCGATGTTGCCAGGGTTCGCAAGGGGGAGTGCCAGGAGGCACAGGAGGCTCGCACGGCTTCAAACGACCAGAGGGCAAACCACTGCACGCATGCAGAAGTGGCAGCAGCCCTGGCTGTAGCGGGCGCGGCCCGTGCCCTGCAGCGGGCGAGCTGGCGGATGAACCCTGCGGCCTTGGCCTCCGGCCTCGAGAGCCATAACTGTTAGGCGGGCGCGGGCTGAACCTCAGAGCTCGGAGTGTGCACAATCCGCTGCATCGTACCATGCGCACGTGCTGGGCAAGGCCTAAAAACTGGCGCGCGCCAGGGAGGAGGGGTTGGAGCTGAGGCCTTTACTGTCCTACTGCGCTGCTCCTCGTGCTCAGTACCCGTTGCACATGCTCCCACCATTCAGCACAGGCCCCTATTCTGCCGCCCATGACATTGCGGTATATTGCGGTCCTCTCCTGCCTTGATGCCCTCTTGCGTGTGGATGTGAGTGCGAGTGTGAGTGCGAATGCGAGTGCGAGTGAGGGTGTGAGTGTGGGTGCGAGTGTAAGTGCACGGGCGAGTGCGCGTGCGAGTGCGGTGCCTTTGCCCGAGCCAGCACCACTGCCAGCGCCAGCATCACGGCCTTTTCCACGTGCTACTTTGGTTTCTCCCATGACGATTTCTCATTGTGGTGGGAGCTGTACTGCGCGCCGTCGGAGTGAGAGAAAGAGTTTGTCCCCGAACGGTTTCACAGTCAGTACATATGCACACTACAAACGACCAGGCACATTGGCCGCCGAACAATCCAGTACTACGCTCAGAGCTGCAAGCCCGCCAACATGTTGCGAGTAATCTGACAGATGGCTGCCACATAGTGGACATCAGCATTGAACAACTGTTCAGAACCAAGCTGGGGCCAACAAGCCTACGAAGCAACTCATCATCTCCAGACTGGGAACCGCACTGTAATCCCAGACGAGTGAGCGTCGCGTAAAAAATGTTGCGAAGGCACCGGCGGTGGCGAATGACAAGATTGCGGATCTGCGCGTCGCAAAAGCGGACGTGTGGCCAGCGCGGCTGGGTGCGCGGCCATCGATGCCAGAGACTGAGAGCGTTGTGTCAAACATGTTGTTTTCCCCTCACGCCTTTTGGTTTTCCCTCGCACGTTTTTTGCGTTTGCAGATGTCGGTCTGACAGGGAGTGACAGCTGCTCAGGCGGGGGAAGGCGGGCGCCTGTGTGAAACGAAGGTCAGCGAGGACATCACTCAGGTGGGGAGCTGTCCCATCGACAATCGCGGCCCGGGCAGGTGGAGCAACAGGAGACTGGAGCATGCGCGCGCTGCGGCAAAGGCACTGAACGAGGCGATGCTGGCACTGTGCGGAGGATGGGGGCTGTGGACCGCGCCGGGGCTCACGTGAGGTGGCGGACGAACAGGTACGTGAGCAGCAGTCTCCTGTGCCGCGCTGGGCTGGGTCCCGGCGCGGCTGCCCGACGCTCAGCCCGGAGGCAAGCAGCTTGGAGGGGGGGCCGCATCGCGTGCCTCCACATACAGCGCGATGAGGTCGACGCGCACTGGAGGTCAGGTAGCTGGGGGAGCTGGCGGAGCAACGCACCCTCAGCTTCGAGCCTTTCGAAAAGCCTGTCCAGACGGAATACATTCTTCTATCAACGCAATGAAACGTGGCTTTTCTGGCAGTTTTGAATGTGGCGTTGCAACTCCGACTTGGAACGGGCTGATAAGGAGGGCATTTGCGCGCTCCAAATTTTGACCGCGTTGCCTGGTACATGACACGGTCGTACGGGTAACGACTGAAGACACAACCCGTTCGAAGGCTTGCGGCCAGGGCGGGTCGCAGGAGGAATCGATGAACATGTGGAAGACTGCCGGGGCCCAGGGTAGGTGAGTTCTTTACCCTTGTCTCTCTTTTGAGACCGCTGCCCGCAGATTGGCGACGACTATGGCATTGGGAGAGAAAAAAAGCAGCGCTTACCAAACGACACCCACTTCCGAAGACCGAACGGAGCCATCGAAGCTTGAAATTGTTGCCACTTCAGCCGCTTAACTCTCCATCCTTGATTCCAGCCATGTGCACTTCGTAGCTCGTGCATGCCGCACGCCAGGCTGCAAATCCTGCTCCTACCTCATGGGCAAACAAGCCTCCAACCCCTGCGTCATCCTGCAATGGCCGTGTTGTTTGATGCTGGGGTTCTGCACTGGCCGAAAAGTTTGCACGGGAGGGCAAACATTGCGGGGCAGACTTTGTTCACCATGATCGGGCTGAGGATTTGGCATAAACGATACGCCACTGCTTGGCTAGCTCAGGAGGCGTGCCACAAAGCGGCAGCTTGAGTTTATTGCATAACATCATGCCACCCAAGTTGGTCTATGGCAAAGTCTATCGTGGCGTGGACCGCAACCAGAGCGCGTGCACAACATGGAAACGATGCCGATGCCGATTGTCCAACCACTTCATGTCGACACAGGACACAGCGCCGTCATTGCTCGCAAAACTGCGTTTGATGCCACACACACTCCGCACCAATACTAGCCATGCAAAACAACGTTGTGCAAACGAACCCTCACGTCCGGGGATGACATAGCAAGTCCCGTGTCCGTGTCGTCTGGTACAGCCAGCAGCGTTGGTTTCAAAAACACTTTACTAGTGACAATACACTGTGCATGAATGGAAAACTGCCTGACACTCTGACTTGAACAAAAACCCCAATTGCGACCGATTCCCACGTAGAGCTTTGCGCGTTCACGTCCCCTGGTGGTAGAATGCAATCCTCCAGTTCTTGGAGTCATGCCATCCTTCCGGTTTTGCATCCGCCGGTCGTGGAAGCATGGGTTGCAATTCCTCTAGCAGAACACAACGGCTTCTTCATATTACAACGGCTATCGGCCCATGGCGTTGACATCGTGTCTTGCAGAAAAAGGGATCGAATGGTGCTGAGCCGTATCACGCCGTCCGTCGACCCGGAGGCTTGAGGACTTGGTTTTTGTGCATTTTTAAGTCGTCCGACTGGAGACGGATTTACTATTTATGAATTTTCTTGCTGTTTTGCTCGATGGTCGACAAGCTTTTGCCGTTGCCTGGCGTGATGGCGCTTCGCTGAATTTGCACAGGGCTGTAACCTTTGCGAGCAGTCAAGAGGTGATTTTTAACGTTCCAGGGTGTGGGCTGCAGAAAAAGCGTTTTCGGCAAGGGATGGTTGTGGAGCCGCAGGCCATCAAACGCGCATGTCACTGTGTTGCTTGCGGTCTTTAAACCCAGGCTCCACGTGTGAAAGTTTTGTTGCTGACGATAAGCTCATCCTTGGCAAACGCTCGCCCAATTCCGCGAAGAACCCTGGATGCGTGGCGCGTCCGTCTCAGTACCGGGCCCACCAAATCGAGTGTGATGGTTTTGGCCGAAAGCGTACGACTGTGCCTCACAACTCCATGTTGGTGCAGCCCGTCGTGGACCAACAATGCTGATGAGTTGCTGCGGCGTGGTGAACGCAGAATGGCCGCGTGCCTTTCATGGACGAACTCTGCGCACCTGTTTCGTGCTGTTCAAAATTTCTTGCGCCTGCTGCATGTTACGATTAGAGTTCGTAGGAACCACTCATCGAAAAAGATTCCGTCCCACCTCGAGAAACCTAGAGGTTGGAATTTTTACTGCCAAAAGTTGCTTTGCAGCGGCACTGAGACACACCACCCGCTTGATGGAAATCTCCCTTTCTTTACAACATGGTATGGGCTCCAAAAGAACTTCTAAAACCACTGAACCTTCCCCAGCGAGGATGCCAATGGTCTCCAACCCTCGCACCTAGAGAGGCAAAACCATGCAAAACCAAACCTACTTCGGTAAGCCCCACAATCTTGCACTTCCAACGTAGTGGGCGTAGGTTCATTGATCTTCGTTGAGTTTCCATCCAAAATTTTGCTGCGCAAAACCACGCCTCATCTTTTGCATAGCTGGCAATTTTGTTTCGAACTTTACCGCTTGCGGTCGGCTCACAAGGACACAATCACAAAAGACAGGACAAAGCACAACTCACCCAAACAAACAACCCCCCCGGACACACCTTTTTCTGCCTGTGACCCAAATGCCTGCGAGACAATCCTGTGGTGCGCTGAAACTGCGAAAAATCTTCTGCTTGGATCTGTGCCCACCATTGATCACAACACATCGGCTTAGCACGGCGGCCCAACTTGGCGATCCATGCTTCCCTTCATGTTGCAGCGCCGCCCTTTTTTCTTTTAATCGGACGCCCCTTTACCACATCAGCAGCACAGTGGGCCAGTCTATTGCGACCGAGACAACTACTTTGAGAGTCAAACTGTACAAGCCAGCGAGCGTAAAAGAAGTCGTGACTACAAAGAAGCAACCGCAAGCGCAGAGGCCCTTATTGCAAGACAACTTAACGCAAGGCCAGCGAGGTGAGACCAATGAAAACAAGAACCTACCAGCACCAATCACTCAGCTGCCCGTCACCCATAGCAATGCTGCGCCACGTCTGGTGCTGCGGCCGTGCGCAGAGCTTTCGCCCCGAATGCAAATATCCTTATGAAAATGCAGCAGGGACCCCAAGGGCTTCTCCTTTTGCCTTGGAAGTCTGGTTGATTGCCTCCGTTTTCCAATCTTGACCAATGCTTGCGTAGTATAGCAATTTGAGGAATGTGTCCTTTGGTCATGCTCATGGGTGCCGTGCAGTGCTGGCTCAAGTCAAGTTAGCGGGTCACAAGGTAGTCCGCTGCTCCTGCTTGGAAGGACACATCTAGTATGGCTGAGGTAACAAGCCCCCAGTTCCATATGGAGCGCCTCGTTCCGTTGCTTATGATTGTGGCACATCAGAGACCCGCATCAGCCTTCGGCAGGTCCACTACCATGTGCGGCAATAGGCACCTTCACGATTGTCCAGTGGACGCTTTGCGTTGTATCCTCTTTGATGCGTGCACTGTGTGCTTGAGCCTGTGGCTAATCATTGAACCGCGGAAAGGTCTCTCGGAACCCACACAGGTGTACCTGCGGCGACAACATCAATCAACTTTGGGATGTTGCTACAATCGCCTCCCTCACGTCGCCCCTGGATGCGAGAATTATGTTGTTTCCCTTCCTTCATTGCGTGTGACAGCGAAAGTAGCTGCGGTCTGCCGACGCTGGGGCTGCATCATAGGTGCTTGGGCCTCACGTAGGCGCTATGTGACCTCCGCGTCAGCCTTCCCCAGTACCCAGCGCGTAGTAAGTATTACGCGAGTGAATTGCACCCACCTCTCGCTCAGGCTTCATGTAACGGAGCTGATGGACCTTGGGGTTGCGCACACGCGGAATAATGCCATGCTCTTCCCCTCCCCAAGCCACACTAGGATCCAGGCCACTGGGCAAGTCGAGGAGGATGTTTGAATTTCTTCCTGCCACGTGAGGGCGCCCGCACTCACACGGCGGCACTAAGGGTGCTTTTTGTTCTATTGATTTATAGAGGTGTAGACATTAACTCCACTTCCTGCAAAGGAGGCATGCACTGCCACGTTTGTCTGACGAGCAATGAGCCCTCACCGACGTGATCCCTGCTCTTAGCAGTGCGCAAGTGGCTCAGTGATTCTTAGGTGGCTCTCGAGAGCTCTTGACGGATGTCTGCGAGGGGCCAACTAACAGGGGAGGGAGAGAGAAGGTGGTCAGGGTACGTGAGTGCGCCCGCACCCACACGCCCTGAGTCCCCTCTTAAGTTGGCAGTTTTGTGCCTGCGTGGAAAGAATGACCATGTCCATGTGTTTGAATATTAGGGGTTGAGTGATAGGCAGCTACAGGCCTGCTCTTGCCTTTCCTATGCTGCCAGGGCTCAATGGAGCAGGCGCCCGACTGCCCCTTTTGGACGTAGTACGACATTCAGCATGGCTTCTTCGTTGATCATCGGCGGCAGCCTTTACACTGCTGTCAGCGGCGGAGGAGACAGTGACTGGGAACGATGCTATCCTTATAAGCACCCTGAGCTCTTTTCCGGCGAACCCATCCTTGAGGGCAATAGCTACACCTGTAGCGCTGGATGGATTGCGCTCACCAAGCTCTTGGTTCTGCAGGGAATCCGCGACACCTTGGCGGCCCAAGGACTCCCTACCCAACGGGCCGTCGCTGCTGTAGCAGCGGCCGAACTTGCGCACTCAGTGGGTGGTCATCTAGCCTGGCTGGCACATTACCTACGGGACCTCTTACAAGATTTGCAAAATGCATTGGCCAAGGAATACGGGGCACTACTGGCCATGTTTAGGCGCCCGCCCGGACCGCAACAGAACGCCGTTTTGGCCTGGGCAAGGCCCATCATCGTGCACAGCCAGGCGGATTATCCACTTTACCTGATCAGGGCGCATTTGGAGCAGCACCTTTTACTGGCGTGGCGTTTCACCGCTGCTAAAGTTGATGTGCTCTTACAGGCAGTGTCTGACGCAGTCCCCCACGATCATGCCATCATTCTGGAGTGGGTAGCGTGTTTCCTTGATGAACGCATTGCTACTGACATCCTTGAGCATCTTGATGAGGAGACCATGCATATGCTCGAGGATGATGGGCATTCGGGTAGTGACTCTTAGCCCCGAATTTTGTGCGAAGATGGAACAAACGGCAGCGCGACCTTCCTGCATTTCCCTCCTCCACAGGCAAAGGGTGATGAAGTAGAGTAAGCGATGTTGTTTTGCCTGATCTAGTGAGTTGCGAGCATTGATTGCATCTTCACTGTAGTTGCAGCCTCCCTTAGCATGGGCAAACAGTCAGGAAGTGGCGTGAGCAAGTTGTCTGACGTGTTCAATGGCTTCGCGCTGGACTTCATGGCTCTCAGGTAAGGCTGCCCAGTCTTCCTCTCCTCTGCCCCTCTTTGACCGGGTAGGTTGCGCACTGCAAGAACCCCTCGGCTTTGAGACCCAGCAGCCGCCCACACTGGTTGCCCCACCGCTCATCGCGGGACGAGACAACACTTGGATCACAGTGAGTCATGGCAATGCGACCCTCCCCTTTGTGGTATCCCGGCCGAATGACGACTCTGGAGAGGCCAATGCGGTGGTGCTGCTTCTCCCAGGTTGTGGGCACTTCTACGTGGAGAATCCATCGAACACCTGTGGAGTAACTTGGCCTTCAAGAGGGCCATCATCGCCTGTGCTTGGCCTGTGGCAGGGCAGGCAGGCTCTCCGCCCGCCTGGATGCTACCTGACGGCGCCGCCTGGACGAAAGCTGTGTATACCGCAGGCTGCCAAAAGTGATGTGAGCCCTCACATCTCCTTGCCGACGTACCTTATTGGCTTGGGCTCTGGAGGGACCATTGCCTACCAGATTGCAGTCTCCGAGACCCCGGCGAGCTTTCGGGCTTGCGTGTGTATGGGTTAGTGCGTTTTTTTTTTTTTTTTCCTTGTTACCGGCTCCGACCAACGAGGCCACACAAATCCTGGTTTATGGCGGTGGCTCGCTTCCATCCTTGCCGTGGAGTTGCTCGCCGGACGGATTCATACCGTGCGGAGCTTGTTCGCCAGATTCAATTGGCATGGTTTGTGCGTCAAAGGACCAACTTGAGGTGATGTTGCTAGCGCGGTGGCATCCATAGGCACCGCGTTGGGCCAAGCGCTTCAGCGAATCATCATGCCCAGTGGAGTGCCCACTCCATTGCCTGGCATGCATGATCAGGTGCCGTTGGACCAAGTCCACCATTTGCAGTGCGCAATACCCCTCTGACTGGAACAAAGGCCAGCAGGCATTCGGACTTTGTGTTTGCGTGGGCGTTGCTCGGCAGGTATGTGCATGAGCTTGCGTGGAAGACGGCCAACCTCAAGGTTGGCCGACCAGAGCCGCAGATTAACTTTGGCAGCTCCCCTGTTGGGCAGGTAAAAGAAGTCCAAAACTTGGGGGCAAGGTCCGTACGAGCAGGGTTTCCTTCCCTTGCTCATCGGTTATGGCAGTTCTCATTCCCGATTGGCGATCCTTCCTGGTCCCGACTTGTTCGTGGCCAATTGTTATGCGGAGGTTAGGCCCCCCCGTTTGTGCACGGATATGGCGCCAAAGGGAAAAGTATCTTGCAGCTATGGGGGAACGTGAACCGGCTGCCCACCTTGCCCGAGGCCATTTGGGGCAATGGCACCACCGTCCCTCTGGCCTCGGTAGGAAAAAAGGGCAGCGGACCAGTGAGGCTCCAACTTTTCCCTGGTCTTGTCCTCTTGCAAAGCCACCCCGAAATCGGCTTAATACCCCGAAAGGGCAGCTAGCCATGCTGGCTGCCGCCTCGCATGCATGGTTTGCCTAGGCGGATTTGCCCTGGACTCTCTTTGTGGAAGATACCGCCTTAGCCAATGCTGGGACGACGGACTAGCCCTGCGGGTGCAGCAAGCCCCTGCAGCCTTCGCCTGTCCTGCCTTCCAGCACCCGCCCCCAAAGCCTCACTTAACGCCAGGGGAGTGTCGGTCGCTCTTTATCAGTGGGACGGAAAAAACGAGAATTCGCCCCCCTCTGTGTCCGGCAGCATCATCCACACCGCCAACTCTTATGCACTGGAGATGGAGGCAGTCCGTGAAAACCAGTGTGGGCCTGTCAGAGACCTCACTCATCGCCCGCTGCTGCTCTCGTCCAGCAACGCATCCCATGCTCTGTTGCTCCTGCTTCAGGCTGTCCAGGTGTGGGCGCGTGCTCTGTACCCCGAGGTGGAAGGATGTGGCTTGCCTGCGGCTGTGAGAGCTCGGATTAGCTCCGTCAAAGCCTCCTTAACAATGCACTCTGCCTTGGCCCAATTTGCACATGCCACACACTGCTGCGTTAACGGCTTTGCATGTAAGCCTTGCCGCGGGTAGAGCAGGTGAATGCAAATTGCGCGTCGCTGGATTCTCAGCTGGTTCCTATACGGGCGCAGCTGCGGTTATTGCTTGGCACGAGCGTCAACAACTTCCCCAATGCAAGGGTGACTTTGTCCCCATCGATGCACGCTTGGGCGGAATAGCCATGCCACGAGCCATGTTGCGCTATATTCTTGCCTCGGAATTGCGGCATGCTGTTAGCCTTGTTCACCATGAGAGCGACCAGCTCTGCATCTTCCGGCCCAGTTTGGCAGCAAGAGAGCAAGCGATCCGCGAGGGAGCACGCCTATACTATTTTTCCGAGTCTGATGCGCTCGGCAATGGTGGGCACTCCTCTGGCCACTTTGTCGAAAGTGAGGAGGTCTTCCAGCTTACGCCGGGGGAATATGTGCATAAAGACCTTACTCGAAAGATTTGCGGCTTGGCTTCGGCTTGATCGCGCAGTCCGAGCATCTTTAATGGGTGTCGCCTGCGGCTCTGTCCAGCTGCCGGAAGATTCCCAAGCATTCGTCAAATCCGTACTAGAACGACTGATAACTCGCCCCGACCTGGAGAAATTTCTCCGGCTGCCCCTTGCCTCGAATCGGGGTATCGCAGACCTACGAAGTGAATGCATCAAAGTCCTCTTGGCAGAAGCAAAGCCGCACCTGACGGACCTGCCACTACCGTATCATGAGCTGGGCCCCACGATGAAACTTGTGCTGGACATGTGGCTCCCCCACCTGCCACTTGAGCGCCTAGTTGACATGCTGGGCTACCAGTTCTTAGAGGCAGAAATTGAGAAGGAGCCTTCGGAGCAATACCATTACCCAGAGCAAGCAGCAGTAAAGCGTGCCGGCACACCTGTGGCGGTCAAGCCAGGCACTCATGATGTCCCTGAATGGAGTAGACTGTGGTTTGCGGTTGCTGGCAAAGTCCCCGCCAAAGGTACTGCCTTGCTGGTTACCTTGCGAGAGGGTGGTGGGGATGTGGCATACCCCGGTGTGTTCATTGAGCTCCTATCCCCTAAAAAGCTCCGCACCGGCCCGGGCGAGAGCAAAGCAATGCAGCCAGTCAATCTCACCATTGCCCTGCTCCTGACAGATGAGCAGCGCAGCCATTTCGTGAACCAACACACACTACCAAGAGTTAGCCAGCTCGAGGTGCTGCCCGGTGGAGCTTCCACCCCGCTTTGGGATGCACTGCTGCACATGCCCAAGGAGCGGCAGCATGTCGCATTAGGAATTCCGATGGAAGACTCACCTCTTGATGCCATTCGGCAGCCACACTGGCTACCGGGTTTTCTCACGGACCTCGTGCTTGTTCTAATCATCGGATTGGTTGTTAAAGGGCATTGGCACGATTTATGGGCCCAGTTGATTCATCCCGAGGTTTGCCAAGTTTTCAGGGGTAAGCATGAAACGCAAACTGACCAAGCATCGCCAGCCGGAGGCCCAAGGTCCACGAATCCCTTGAATACCTTCCTCACAAATTGGCTCGCTGAGGAGCAAACTTATGGCAAGGAATGGACTCCGCAGCTACTGACCGGCGTGTTAGCGACGCTACCAGATGCTCCGCTGCCCAGCCAAGAGGACGCCCGGACTCCTGCGCTGTGGCAAGCGGAGTGTCTGCGCCTGCCCCCTGATTCGTTGAGCAATGAACACGACCCGCGGAACCGAGCAAGTATTTTTGCGCTCGCGGTGGGCCCCACCTTCCTGGCGTGTCTCTGCGACACCTTTTGGGGAGCTGATGGCCATCTGGCGGCGCTGCTGGGAGCTTGCTCCTACGGTTTGGCTGCCAATCGCACTTCCGTCTTCATTACTGGAGCGCCTGGCAGTGGCAAAACGCGCTCATGTGCTTTGCTCGGAGTGCTTGTTGCTTGCCTGACGAGTCGACTTACCCTGTACACTGCTCATGGCAACGAGTCGGTCCGGGCCTATGTCGAGACGGTGGATAGGTTAACGTCAGCCAGCAATGACTTTGTTCGCAGTCGCATCACTCGCATACCGGGCAACAAGGAGAAGGATACTTACAAGCTCCCCTTTGACGCGCATGATGTGAATCGGGGGCTACTTGTAGCCACGACACACGGAACGATCGTGGCACGGCTCAGCTTCCCTTACTCGTTGCTCATTAATCGCTTAAAGGATGTGGAGCTGCTGCTCCGAGATGAAGCACAGCAACTGGGCACACCAGGCTCCAATACCATTCTGACGCACATCAAGCATGCACTTGACGTCATGATCGGTGATCACAGACAGCCCGCAGGAGGGTCCCGACCCAACTACCACTATGTCACTGAACTGTTGGAGCAAAAGACTTGTGGCCTCAATGCGGTCCCTGCGGACCTTTATACGCCGGCCACCTTGCCCGCGGCATTGCTCAGACAAACGGCCAAAAATGCAGGACCGTGGAAAAAGGGACATTGCGAGATGCCTTCTTGGGGCAAGCCCAACTTGGGCTCGGGCTTTTCCGATGTCTTATTCTCACCGGTTTCCATGCTAGAGTCGATCCTTTGCATGAGTATCGTCAAGCCGAACAAGCAGAGACAGTCATGCAGGCCGCCGGGCTCAAGGCCATTGTCGGACCGGCCGTCAATCTCTCGCTCTGTTCCTCCATGCCATCCTGTATGCATGTTGGTATTCGGAGGCCTGTTCGCATGCCGCCAGGTCCCACGGTGCAGCATCTGCTCGGGCGGCCTCTGCGTAGCCCTGCTGGCAGGTGGATGGAGACCTGTAGATGGGTACGGGTGCCTGCCCAGGATGAGACCCAAACCAAGTTAGGCAACAGCTATGACCTCAGCAGGGTGCTGGCGGACATTGTGCTTACCTTTGGGCACCAGGTGTACCCAGGGTCGCCCATTGGGTTGGTCTCCCAGTATGCCAAAATTGTGGTCCAAATGAAGTTCATGCTGCAAAAAAGTGTCCCGGCGGAGCAGCTAGGAGGAGACCACATGAGCCTCATGGAGGCATGTCAAACCGCGGAGGACTTCCCGTTGACTGGCCCGCCTAACACATGGAGTCTTGTAGCATTTAGAACCTTCCTTATGAAATACATTGCGGCTCTGAAACGCTTCTTCAGCGCTATTACCACCGCCTGCTCCACTGGCCCCACTCATGGTGTCTGTGTTTTCGTCACATGTCGGGCCTCCGGTTTCCTGTTCAACAGCGAGGCAGGCTTTGCCCGGGCCACCTCCTCCTTCACTAGGGGGTTGGGGCCGCTGGTCTTTGTTGCGCCGCATTACTCTGATGGAATAGGCGCATGCTTCCAAATGGCGGCTTGTGCCACGGGGGGACTCCTTGATTGCTCCGACTACCTGCGCACACAAGCCAGCCTGTGGAGCATGGATGGCCAAGCCTTCAGGGAACGGAAGGTGGCAAGCATTGTGTTGCCCGTTGAGCGCAAGGTTGGGCTGGACCTCTTCGGTACGCCACCCCTGGACCAGGCGTGGGCACTGAAGGCTACTTGGGGAGAGACGCGCGAGGTCCTTTACCGAACGCTTCGGACCGAAGGCTGGGAATCTCCCTCCTACACGTCCAACTCCTACTCTGGCACGATTGCCAGTCTGCAAGCGCGTGGCTTCGTCCTGGAGCCCTTGCCCAGTGCAGTGTACTGCGTCCCCTTTCAACCGGTGCGGGAAGGGGACGGGGTGGCTTTATACCTCACCTATTTGCTAGGGGGTACGAAAATTAGGATGCCGCCCAAACGCGGACCTGCTCGGCACACGGACCCGGCTTTTGAGCATAAGGCCGGGATCCAGTAAGCCCCTCAGGCCTTCTGACACTGCGACCAACACCAAAGCAATCTCCTGCCCCGGGCGAATCTACGGCAGGACCGCCTCGTGGCGGAAGGTGGCCCACGCCATGGACCAGGCCTGGGCCCAAGGCTGCCCCTGATGTGTCCCGCACCCCTTGTGGCAGGGAGCTGGTGTGCCGGAACCCGCAGGCAAACACCGCGGACCCTCAGCTGGCCGCCTGTTCCACCGCTGTGGAAAATAGTGTGACGACTCCTGTCGATGGAGGCGATCTGGCGTTGGAGGAGGCGGTACCCCATCGGCCCCTCCCCGCCGTAGCGGCAACATCAGGAACCCACCACCGGGAGTACGTCGTCCTCCTAGCCCCAGAACGCGGCCACCACGTACTGCATCTCCGGAGCGGGCCAGGGACGTCGATGCATTCCGGTCCCCTTGTGCCAAGCCCTCGAAGGACCCACCTGGACCAGCAGAGCCCATCGCAGATCCTGTGCCCCCCTCCCATCGCTGCTCGGCAGGTGCCCATTGCCCATGTCCGCAAGGAAAGTCGGCCCCTGGCCCAGGATTTCGACGGTTCTCAGGAGCCGCTGGAACCGCCAAAATCCAAGCCGAGAGGGCCAAGCGAACCCAGCAGCACTCGCGATCCCAGAATTTCAGCCAATACGCCCCCAATGCAGGGCAAAACAACATCGACCTGTGGGCTCATGTGGCGCGTGCTCCAAGAAGGACATCACTTTGGGAAGAATGTCAAGCCTAGGCCCTACATGAGCCTGCGTGACTCGAATCATCTTACGACACATTGCCAGCAGCTTCGTGCATACAGGACCTATGAAGAATTGTTAAAATGGCTTACTGCACCAGCTGCAGGATTCGGACGCGTTGATACAAATCGCAGACACCCTTCTTCATTTGCCTGAGACTTTCCCGGCGTCTTATCTAAAGGTCTACGACCCCATCATTGCGCAATGCCTTCGATTGTCGGGAGCGCTGCAACATGTTGACCTTGCGAATATGTTGGCATGCCCGGTTCCGCAGTTAGATAAAGCAAGGCTCTCGGAGTCCTTGGTAGGGTATGGTTTCCTGACCACTGCCCAGTATATTGCGGATCTTTTCTTCGCGGTGGCGGATATGCCGAGCGTCATCAACGCCAGCTTTCCGGCCATGATGTGCTACTCTGACCCGGATTATTGGCTGGGTGCGCTCCTGCTCGCATTTGAGTCCCACCAAAAAGGCTTCCTGGAGCGCGCTGCCGGACTGCCCATTGTTGTGGGCTTTCTCGAATCCGACCACAGGATTACTGACCTCCAGGTCAATGTGCCGCCAGCGGCCATGGTGGCTTTCCTTGCCGGCCGCGCTTATCGGCTGCCCACATGCCCTACAACCAAGTATGTGGTGGACCCGAGTAGCAGACTCCCTCAGGTCAGTGGGCAGGTGTCCCAGGAGGCCTTGCAGGCATGGGCGGAGGCCGCCAAACACACGGATATGAGGCAGCCAGGCTCGCACAGCAGCCTAGCCTAAATGCATTCCTTGGAATTTCGCTGCAGGGCTCACAAACGCTTGGGCAGCGCCAATACCAAGAGTTTAAGCCGGAGTTGCCTTTTTTTTTTTTTGGACTGACGCCTCTTTACTACATCAGTAGCACAGTAGGCCGGTCTTGTTGGGCTCGATCAAGGATGAAACAAAGTCAGCGCACACAATCCGCCAGACACACCAAGCAACCACCAAGCAAACAAACACCAAAGAAACAAAGCGAGCAATCGCGCTGAACTACTAGATACCCCACGGACTCAGTACTCGAAGTCGTCAATGAAGTCCCGGTTCACAAGGAAGCACAGAGCTTGTGGGGGAATCGCAAATTGCGACATTGCCAGATTCTCAAAACCACCATCATGTAGCCACTGGTGCGACAGCGGTTATACGTACTCGTTGTCAAGGACAGACAACCGACACTCAATGGCGAAAGGATGTTGCAAGTCAGACTCCCTAGGGGGGATGAAAGATGTGCATATGCCCCATGGTGGTCAGCCAGTGGGGACTTAACAGCAAGAACAATCAAGGCAAGACCGGCCCAGGGCACTCCATGGTGGTCAGCCAGTGGAGTAGCTCCGAGCTCTGGGTGCTCCATTCACCTTGGCGTACAAGTGCCCACCCAGAGAGGTGTCCGCGCCCGGCACAGGGGGCATATGCCCCATGGAGGTCAGCCAGTGGGGACTTGACAGCAAGAACAATCAAAGCAGGACCGGCCCAGGGCACTCCATGGTGGTCAGCCAGTGGAGTAGCTCCGAGCACAGGGTTCTCCAGTCAACCTGGCGTACAAGTGCCCACCCAGAGAGGTGCCCGCGCACGGCCAGAGGGGGGGCGAGAGTAGCTGCAGCTACCGATTCCACGGGGAGAGTCCACAGCGAGTTACCAAACCCTTAACGCCACAGGGTTTATAATGACAACGAGGAACCTCCCAGTCCAGGCATCTCACACAAGGCCACGCAACCTTGGCGCTGGCCTGCGCATCGGCACGCATCAGGTCCCTCCAAACCCAAACCCGCGAGGTACGTCGGTAAGGAGATGGGAGGGCTCACATCACATTGGTGCCGAAGTGCAAGGATCTCCATGGTATTGCTACTTTGATCCAATCAGAGCCTTCAGGTAACATCCACGCGGGCGGGGAGCCCACTTGCCCTGCCGCAGGCCAAGCTCAGACGAGGGTGACCCTCTAGAGTCTCAAGAGGGCCAGGTTGTTCTACAAGTGGGGAATGGCTCCCTGCCAAGTCAGCGGGTGCATAATCTCCACGTAGAAGTGTCCACAGCCAGCGCGCCGAACTGCTAGGTCACCCTGTGCACTCAGTACTCGAAATCGTCGAAGAGGCCGGGAGCACACATGTAGCACCGAGTGCGCAGGTGCGTCGCAAAAGGCGACGTTGCCAGATTCACAAAACCACCATCATGCAGCCACCGATGCGACTACATTCAGCACCAGCCAAGGCCGTTCACGAGAAGGTTCACAAGTCCGCCATCACAGGAGGCGCAACGTTCTTTTGACTCACAAGAGTCTCGTCCGACGGCCAAAGCAGGCTTGACTGCTTCGTTCCAATCAGAGCCATCAGGTAAACCCAAGCAGGCGGGGACCCCACCTGCCCCGCAGGAAGCGGGAGAGTCCCCCAGTCGAAACTTCGCACTCAAGGCCAAGCAACTATCTCCTTGGCCGGTGAGGGTTGAGGGTTCAATAACCAGAATCAGACCCTCCATGCCCAAACCGACAGACGTCGGCGAGGAGATGTGAGGGCTCACATCACGCTTGGCCACCTACCGATGGGGAGGTAGTCATGTATGGCTGCTTTGACGCAAGCAGAGATATACACCCAAGCAGGCAGGGAACCCCGCCAGCAACCCTCAGGCGAGAATGGCTCTCGTGAAGGCCAGGTTGTCCACAGGTGCTCGATGGCACATTGCCAGGGAAGTGGAAACCTGATCTCCGCGTAGAAGTGTCCACAGCCCAGAAGCAGCATCCCCTAGCTGGTCTCTCCCAATTGGCATGACGCCGTTGTACGACACGGGGGTGTCACCGTCCAGACGAGAGATGGTCAACACTCAAGTCCGAGGGGTTCAATCACGGTCGTGGCACATAGAAGCGGGCAACCTGCCCACCTAGAGGGGGCAGAGGAAAGGAAGATTGGCCGTTTTACCGATGACAAAGCTGGAACATCCAGGCAGGACCGGTCCAGGGTAGTCCGTGGCAGATGGCCAGTGGAGCAACCACGAAAGTAAGGCCCCCCGTTCCCACAGGCACACCGCGGGGCCGACCCAGAAGGGTGTTCACAGCTGCAAGCTGTAAGCACACAAAAGACAAGCACGATCCAATCCGTGGCATAGACCACGAGAGGGTTGCCAAACCAAGAGTATCCCGAGGTAGTCTTGCGGCATGTATCGGCGAGGAGATGTGAGGGCTCACATCACGCTAGGCAGCATGCCATGAAAGGACTCAATGGTGCGCTCGCATGGCGTCAGTAGGAGCCCTCAGATGACAGTTTGCTGTCTATTGCCAGGAGCCATCCCAGTCCGGACGCCGGGAGCGATGGCCAGCTGAGGTGGTATGGGAACGCTTCCCTCGGCTGGGCATGACCTGCATTGGAGGCAGCTCTTGCTCATCAACCCCCCACTCAGGGATGCCGTCCGGAATGGGGATACGCATGTATCTTGTCATTGAGGTTTGGGCCGCGTGCCACATCACCCGGACAGCTTCCTGGATTTGCCTGTACTGCACAACACCTTCGTCCTTATACTGAAAGGGGAAGGAGGTAACTGCAGCACGCAGGGCCGAAGGATCAGGGTCCTTGGGGGTGCCATGACAGTACATCCTAAACCAGAAGCTGTTGAGTCGCTGCTTGGTTGGATGTTTGGCTCGCATGAGCCCCTTAATGGCAGCCCAATGAGCAGTGGCTGCGTCATACCACGCATTTTGGGGACGTTGGGGCCCATGCTTGGTGGGTGTGGTGCTGATCCCTTTCCAATGCGCATCAAAGATGACTGGCAGCCGGAAAGGGGCGGAGACATCCACTTCTCGCAAAGCTGCAAGGTCAGTGGTTCGCAGCTCCGAGAAGCGCCAATCATTCACCTGTGCCTCGGGTTCGTCCTCCGCGTCCGACATGTCATCCATCGGGCAGGGAGAGCCTTCGTTAGTTTCGGAAGAGATGCTGACGACCTCCGGCGAGGTTGCTGCAGTGTTCGCTTCCACAGGCGCAGCACAGGGCGAGGAGAGCAAGCACTCTAGGGGCAACACTCGCCGTAGAAAAACAGCCATTCTGTGAGAAGTGTCAGGCCATTCCAAGTTAAAAACTGACCAAAAATGTTCAATGTTTTGGTTGGCCACCGAGGCCGCAAGAGCAAGCCGGATGGCGTCAAGGAAATGGGCAGGGGGGAGGTCCGGCCTAAATTCTTGATAGTGCCTTTGCCCAAGTGTCTGTCTGCCCTGCAGCGTGATGCCTAGGAACGTATTCAGGCTGGGCTGGGCAAGCCTGGCCGTTTCCACGTCCGTGTGCTTAGCAGCTGCGGACCATGCCTGCAAGGCTTCTTGGGAGGCTTGGCCAGTGACTTGTGGCAGTCCACTGTGCGCGTCCATCACATATTTGGTAGAAGGGCACGTGGGACACCGATAAGCGCGGCCAGCCAAGAAGGCCACCATGGCTGCAGGCGGCACATTGATCTGCAGGTCAGTAATTTTATTGTCAGATTCAGGAAAACCAATAACAATGGGCAGCCCTGCCGTACGCTCCAGGGGACCTTTTTGGTGGGACTCGAATGCGAGCAGAAGTGCACCCAGCCAATAATCTGGGTCAGCGTAGCTGAGCATTGCAGGAAAACTGGCATTGATGACACTCGGCAAGTCCGACACCGCAGAGAAAAGATCCGCGATGTACTGCGCTGTGGTAAGAAAGCCATACCCCACCAGGGACTCCGAAAGCCTCGCTTTGTCCAGCTGCGGGACCGGGCAATCCAACATTTCAGCAAGGTCGAAATGCTGCAATGCCCCCGACAATCTAAGGCACTGCGTGATGATAGGGTCATAAACCTTCAACTACGCTGCCGGAAACGTTTCAGGCAGATGCAGTAGCGTGTCAGCGATTCCGATCAGCATATCCGAGTCTTGCAGCTGGTTCGGTATGCCGTTCAAAAACACCTCATAGGCCCTATATGCCCGAAGCTGCTGGCAGTGTGTTGTGAGGTGTTGCGAGTCACGCAGGTTCATGTAGGGCCGAGGTTTGACATTCTTACCAAAGTGATGTCCCGCTGCAAGTGCGAGCCACATGAGATCACAGACCGAGACTGTGTTGCTCTGCATGATGGGTGCGCAGGCTGGGGCGCTGGGATCGCGGGTGCCGCTGGGCTCGCTAGGCCCTCGAGGCTTGGCTTTTGGTGGTTCCAGCTGCTGAGAGCCGTCTTCGTCCAAAGCGAGAGGCCGACTTTCCTTGCTAGCTTGGACAGCGGGCACAGGCCTGGCGGGGATGGGCGTCAGGCCATGGGGAGGCATAGGGAGATCCAATTTTGGTTCCGTCAGGCCAAGTGAGTCCGTGGGAGACTTAGCGCAAGGGGGCTGTGACGCCTCAACCGTCCTAATCCCATCCGGAGATGCTGTGTGCGTGGGCCGTGTCCGGGGGCTGGGTGGACGTCGTACGCCAGGCGGCGGGTCCCTAATGTTGCCGCCACTACGGGGTGGACACGAGGCGGCGCTACCCCCTCCGATCCTGTGATCAACTTCACTAGAGGGAGTCGTCACACAAGCATCCAGAGCAATAGGACCAATAGGACTCGCGGCCGGTACAACCGCATGCTCTTTCGTTGCAGGCTCCTTCGTCAGTGGTCCTCTCTCCCGCGTTGGGGTGCCGCAAGGGGTTCGGGAAACGTCCCGTCTAGCTGGCGGAGGCGGGCTGACAGCTGCCGCAATGGAGCCCCTCGCGGCCCGAGGCTGGAGCCATGGTGTACCCCACCGCTCGCCATGGCGCGCGTTTGTGGTAGCCTCGCCTTGGGCTGGCGACTGCTGCGGCGTAGGAACCTCGACTGCAGTAGCAACTACCACGTCGGGACTGTTACTACCCGCGGGCACAGGGCTGTTTCCCGGAGAGTCCACATCAATCGCAGTTTCGGAGGCAGCCTTACCCGTACGAACAGGTAGGAGGTGAAGACCACGGGGGGCTCGCAGTATGCCGGCCTTGTGTTCGAAAGCCGGGTCAGCGCGTTGAGCCGATCCCCGCTTGGGCGGCATCCTAATGCTGGTGTCCCCTAGCAAGCAGGTGAGGTACTGGGCGACCCCATCTCCTTCCCTCACCGGCTGGAAGGGGACACAATACACAGCATTGGGCAGGGGCTCCAGGACGAAGCCGCGCGTTTGCAGACTAACAATGGTGCCCGAGTAGGAGTTGGAGGTGAAAGAGGGACTCCCCCATCCTTCTTGCTGAAGTGTGCGGTAAAAAACCTCCCGCTTATCTCCCCAGGTGGCCTTCAAAGCCCACGCTTGATGCAGGGGTGGTGTTCCAAAGAGGTCCAGCCCAACTTTGCGTTCCGCAGGCAGCACGATGCTGGCTACTGTCCGTTCTCGGAAGGCTTGCTTGTGTAATGCCGTTGCAATGCCAGGGCCATCCATGCTCCACAAGCTGGCTTGTGTGCGCACATATTCAGCGCATTCAATTAGGCCCCCGGTTGCGCAGGCCGCCATTTGGAAGCATGCACCTATACCATCAGAGTAGTGTGGTGCCACGAAAACCAAAGCCCCAAGCCCTCTCGTGAAGGAGGAGGTGGCTCGGGCAAACCCTGCCTCGCTACTAAACAGGAATCCAGAAGCCCGACATGTCACAAAGACACATATCCCAAATGTGGGGCCAGTGGAGCAGGCCGTGGTGATAGCGCCGAAGAAGCGTTTAAGGGACCCTATGCGACTCATGAGGAAGGTCCGAAACGTCACCAGGCTCCAAGTGTTGGGCGCGCCAGTCAGCGGGAAGTCTTCCGCGGTTTGGCAGGCTTCAAGTAGGCTCATATCGTCATCGCCCAGTGGGTCTGCGGGGAGACTCAACTGCAGCATAAACTTCATTTGGGTAACAATCCTGGCATACTGAGAGACCATCCCGATAGGGGAGTCAGGATAGACCTGGTGCCCAAAAGTGAGCACAATGTCCGCCAGGACCATGCTGAGGTCGTAGCTTCTGCCTAGTTTGGTTTGGGTCTCATCCTGATCTTGCACCCGTACCCATCGACACGTTTCCATCCACCTGCCTGCAAGGCTACGCAGTGGCCGCCCGAGCAGGTGCTGCATCGTGGGACCTGGTGGCATACGTAGCCGAGGGACCCTGCCTATCAGCTCGAAGCGGCACGCCTCCGAGTACCGACATGCGTATAGAATGGCAGCAATCTCAGGAGGGAGGCGCATGGATGAACAGAGCGAGAGGTTGACAGCCGGTCCGACAATGGCCTTCAGCCCGGCGGCCTGCATGACTGTCTCGGCTTGCTTCGGTTTGACGATGCTTATACAGAGAATCGATTCCAGCATCGAGACCGCTGAGAACAATACCTCAGACGCTCCAGAGGAACGGTGGGGCTTGCCCCAAGAGGGCATCTCGCCTTGTCCCTTTTTCCACGGGCCGGAACTTTGGGCCGTTTGCCGCAAAAGGGCCGCAGGCAAGGTGGCTGGCGTGTGGAGGTCGGCAGGGACCGCATTGAGGCCACAAATCTTTTGCTCCAACAACTCCGTGACGAAGTGGTAATTGGGTCGCGATCCTCCAGCGGGCTGTCTGTGGTCGCCAATCATGACATCAAGTGCATGCTTGATGTGCGCCAGAATGGTGTTGGAACCAGGCGTGCCCAATTGCTGGGCTTCATCTCGGAGGAGCAACTCAACATCCTTTAGACGGTTAATGAGCTGCGAGTAGGGAAAGCTAAGCCTTGCCACAATCGTACCATGTGTCGTGGCTACAAGTAGCCCCCGGTACAAATCGTGCACATCAAAAGGGAGCTTATGTGTGTCCTTCTCCTTGTTACCCGCTATGCGAACGATGCGGCTGCGAACAAATTCATTGCTAGCAGTCGTGAGCCTATCAACCGCTTCGACATAGGCCCGAACCGATTCATTGCCATGAGCGGTGTACAGGGTGAGCCGGCTCGTCAGGCACGCAAGGAGTACTCCTAGAAACGCGCAGGATCGTGTCTTCCCGCTGCCGGGCGCACCCGTTATGAATACAGAAGTACGATTAGCGGCCAGGCCGTACGAGCACGCTCCCAGCAGCGCTGCCAGGTGTCCGTCCGCCCCCCAAAAGGTATCACAGAGGCACGTAAGGAAGGCGGGACCAACCGCGAGCGCAAAGATGCTGGCTCGAGTCCTCGGATCGTGCTCGTTGCTCAACGAGTCATGGGACAGGCGTAGACACTCCGCATGCCACAGCGCAGGAGTCCGGGCGTCCTCCTGGCCGGGCAGCGGAGAGTCAGGCAGCGTAGCTAACACGCCACTCAGCAGCGTCGGCGTCCATTCTTTGCGATAGGATTGTTCCTCCGCAAGCCAAAGGTTGGGGAAGCTTTGCAAGGGGTTGGAAGCCCCCGGACCCGCAGTAAGCGATGCCTGCGCAGCTTGCGTTTCGTGCTTGCCTCTGAAGACTTGGCAGACCTCCGGGTGAATGAGCTGTGCCCATGTGTCGTGCCAGTTCCCTCTCACCACTAGCCCGATAAGGAGGACAAGCACTAAATCTGTGAGAAAGCCCGGCAACCACTGTGGCTGCCGGATGGCATCAAGAGGCGAGTCTTCTAGCGGAACGCCCAGTGCAACATGCTGCCTTTCCCTAGGCATGTGTAACAGAGCATCCCAAAGCGGGGTAGAGGCTCCTCCGGGCAGAACCTCAAGCTGGCTGACTCTCGGCAGTGAGGGTCGTTGCGCGAATTGGTTGTGCTGTTCATCAGTCAAGAGCAGGGCAATGGTTATATTGACTGGCTGCATGGCCTTACTTTCTCCAGGGCCGGTGAAAAGCTTCTTCGGGGCAAGGAGCTCTATAAGCATGCCTGGGTAGGCCACATCCCCCTTGTCTTCTCTCAAGGTAACCAGCAAAGCAGTGCCCTTAGCCGGCACTTTACCAGCGACAGCAAACCACTTTTTAGCCCAGTCAGGGACATCCGCCAACTCCGGTGTAAGGAGCATGACCGATGCCCTTGGGTAAACTCGATGGAGAAGGCAGATTGGCCATGTATGCGTGCCGGGCTTTATCGCCACAGGGGTGGCGGCCCGCTTGACCGCAGCTTGCTCTGGGTAGTGATACTGTTCCGAGGGCTCCTCCTCGATTTCTGCTTCCGAGGCCATGGCTAAAAACTGATAACCCAGCATGTCAACCAGGCGCTCTAACGACAGGTGGGGGAGCCACATACCCAAAACTAGTTTCATCGTGGGACCAAGTTCATGATACGGGGGCGGCAAATCAGCCAGATGCGGCTTGGCATCCGTCAGGAGGACTTGGGTACAGTCAGCACGGAGACTTGCAATGCTCCGGTTCTCAGCGGAAGGTATCCGGAGAAAAGCCTCCATATCGGGGCGTCTGATTTGCCGTCCCAGCACGGAGTTGATGAAAGTTTTAGACTTATCCGAAAGCTGGACAGAGCCACACGCAACCCCCATCAAACCTGCTCGCACTGTGCGATCCATCCGGGGGTCGGCCAAGCCGCAAATCTTTTTAGTCAATTCCTTATGCACATAATCCCCCGGCGTGAGCTGGAATAGCTCTTCACTGTGGACAAAGTGACCATAAGAGTGTCCACCACTGCCAAGTGACTCAGGTCCAGTGAAGTAGTAGAGACGCGCTCCCGCGCCAATCGCTTGCGTCCTTGCTGCCTGGCTGGGCCGGAAGATACAAAGCTGGTCGCTCTCATGATGGACAAGACTAACAGCGTGCCGCAATTCCGAACCCAGGATATATTGCAGCATGGCCCGTGGCATGGCAACGCCGCCCAAACGTGCCTTGATGTGGACAAAGTAGTCAGGAAGCTTTTGGCGCTCATGCCAAGCGATAGCCACAGCAGCGCCCGTATACGACCCAGCAGAGAAACCCGTAACGCACAGTTTGCACTCGCCAGCTCTACCCGCGGCAAGGCCCACATGCAGAGCGGTCAGCGCAGCAGTATGTGGCATGTGCAAGTGAGCCAGGGCAGGGCACATTGTCAGGGAGGCTTCTACCGAGCTGATTCTAGCACGAACCGCCGCTGGCAGACCGCATCCTTCGACCTGAGGGTACAGAGCACGTGCCCATAGCTGGGCGGCTTGGGGCAGGAGCAACAATGCATGTGCGGCATTACCGCTGGTCGAAAGCAACAACGGGCGTTGTGTGTCCTCATATCGGACCTTTTTGCCCTGGTTGTCCCGGACTGTTTCCATTTCTAAGCCAGTAAGTGCATAGGAATTGGCTGTGTGAATGATGCTACCCGACACAGTGGGGGGCGTATTCTCGGCCTTCCCATTCATCCCGCTAATGAAGAGCGACCGACATTCCCCTGAGGGGGTTAGGTGAGGCTTTGGAGTTTAAGCCGGAGTTGCCCCCCTGCCCATTTTCTTGAGGCCATCAGGCTCGCCCTAGCAGCCTCGGTGGCCAATCAGAACATTGAGCACTTTTGGTCCGTCTTTAACCTGGAATGGCCCGACACTACTGCACGGATGGCTGTGTTCCTCCGCCGTGTGCGGGCGTTGGAAAGCCTACTGGCTTCGCCCCGTGGCGAAAACGCGGGTGTGCACGAGGTCCAAACCTTGCCGGATGTGTACAGTGTCTCCGGCACGGAACCTGTGTCTCCCGCATCGATGGAGGACCTGGCAAAGGAAGCGGACGAACCAGAGGCGCAGGTGCACGATTGGCGTTTCTCTGAACTGCGAACTACTGACCTTGCGGCCTTTGCGAGAAGTTGATGTTGCTGCTCCTTTTCGGCTGCCGGTCATTGACGATGAGCATTGGAAAGGGCTCAGCACAACACCTACTAAGCATGGACCCCAACGTTCCCGGAATGCGTGGTATGATGCTGCCACTGCTCATTGGGCTGCCCTCAAGGGGCTCGCAAGATCCAAGCATCCAACTAAGCAGCAACTCAACAGCTTCTGGTTCAAGCTGTACTGCCATGGCACTCCCAAGGAGCCCGAGCCCTCGGCCCTCGCTGCCGCGCTTACCACCTTCCCCTTTCAGTATCGGGACGAAGGTGTGGTGCAATATCGGCAAATACAGGACGCCATCCGGACGATGTGGCATGCAGCCCAAGCCTCAATGAAACGGCACATCGGGGGCTCCATCCCAACTGGCATCCATAAGTGGGGGGTTAGCAAGGAGGAGTTGCCACAAGTATGCGTCAGGCCTCGTGATGCCGCCGGTGACGAGGATTGGAAAGTGGCCGAAGGAACTAAGCCGGTCGCCAAAAAGTCAGGAAAACGGGCCCATACTGTCTCTGCAGGCTATCGCCCACGACGCCCTGACTGGAAAGGCCCTTGGCAAGAATCCCTCACACCCACCTGACTGCATGGGTGGGACCACTGGACTGTATTATCTGAATCGGTAGCTGTCGCTACTCAATGGCTTCCGTCCTGGGAACCTCCAGGGAGCCTGCTGCTCTTGGCTGCGGCTTGCGGCTGCCCCACTGGCTGACCACCATGGGGAGCCCTGGGCTGGTCTGCAGTGCTCACTTGTAAGTCCCCAGTGGCTGACCACCATGGGGCGCACGGACGCTTGTAATAGGAAGTTTCCATGGCACCCCAACCTGCCTCGGCGAATGTGGTAAGGTGTACAACTTCACGGCGCTTGAGCCCTCGGCCCTTGTTGTTGACCCTGCCGTCTCCTCTTGCCTTGCGGAAGGAAGGATTCGTGCAACATTGGCAAACCCTGAGGTCCACTGTTCCGCTATGTGCAAGGACTGGTGTTTCCCCCCAGTGGAATCGGTCGCTACTAATGCGCATTGACCTCTGGCTGGTTGATGCAACTTGTCGGGACGGGGACACCCTTCTGGGTGGGCGCTGCGGTGACTTTGACCCAGCAGCCGCCCACACTGGTTGCCCCACCGCTCATCGCGGGACGAGACAACACTTGGATCACAGTGAGTCATGGCAATGCGACCCTCCCCTTTGTGGTATCTCGGCCGAATGACGACTCTGGAGAGGCCAATGCGGTGGTGCTGCTTCTCCCAAGTTGTGGGCACTTCTACGTGGAGAATATGCACCCACTGCCCTGGCAAGGAGCCATCGAACACCTGTGGAGTAACTTGGCCTTTAAAAGGGCCATCATCGCCTATGCTTGGCCTGTGGCAGGGCAGGCAGGCTCTCCGCCCGCCTGGATGCTACCTGACGGCGCCGCCTGGACGAAAGCTGTGTTTTCCATGGAGATCTTGGGCTCTTGCAGGCTGCCAAAAGTGATGTGAGCCCTCACATCTCCTTGCCGACGTACCTCATTGGCTTGGGCTCTGGAGGGACCATTGCCTACCAGATTGCAGTCTGGGAGAATTCGGCGAGCTTTCGCGCTTGCGTGTGTGGCCTCCCCTCTGGCTGTCTGATGAGACTTTGCTTGTGCGCGGACATCTATCCAGGTGGGCGCAGCTGCAAGCCAGGGTGAGCGGAGAACCTTTCGCTCGGGGCTGCTCCACTGGCTGACCACCATGGAGTGCCCTAGGCCGGTCTTGCCTTGATAGTTCTTGCTGTTAAGTCCCCACTGGCTGACCACCATGGGGCATACGCACGTCTTTCCTCTTCTTTGGGAAGTCTGACCTGTCACATCCCTTTGCCACTGCGGGTCTGTTATCTGTTCTTAACGACGGGTACGGGATCCTGACGGCCGAATATCGACTCTGGAGAGGCCAATGCGGCGGTGCTGCCCAGGTTGTGGGCACTTCTACGTGGAGAAAATGCACCTACTGCCCTGACAAGAAGCCATCGAACACCTGTGGAGTAACTTGGCCTTCAAGAGGGCCATCATCGCCTGTGCTTGGCCTGTAGCAGGGCAGGCAGGATCTCCGCCCGCCTGGATGCTACCTGACGGCCCCGCCTGGACGAAAGCTGTGTATACCATGGAGATCTTAGCGCTCTTGCAGGCTGCCAAAAGTGATGTGAGGCGACAAACCATGTTTGTGTTTGTGAGAGTTTTGGGTGTGGGTGTGAAAGTTTTTGACTTCTTGTAAGTGCCTTTACAGTTGACAGGATGTCTTGAACATGTGACATGAACCCCTCACATCTTCTTGCCGACGTACCTTATTGGCTTGGGCTCTGGAGGACCATTGCCTACCAGATTGCAGTCCCCAAGACCCCGGCCGTTGAAACTCGTGGCACAGCTACGGGGCCTAAGGGACCTCAGGTCAAGACTACACTTAACCCTCACAGCACGAAGTGCGGACTCTTTTCACTGCGCTGTTCACAGCTTCTCGAGCTCCGCTCGTCTTGAGCCAATGCGAGCACGGCTCTCCAGCTTCAAACACTGTCTGCCAGACATGGGAAAACAAAGGTACTTCAGGTGAAAACACTCAGCCATGGAACTTCTACTCCTAAACACTGTGGGTAGGTTCCTAGCACCTCTTAGGTGCTCTGCTGAGCTCTGTGCAGACCTAAACTGGCTTGAGTCACTTCTGGTCACCAAATACCAGGTCACAAACAGGAAACGAGTTCCGACAAACGAGTTTCGAGAAAACGAACAGAAAACGGTTCTTCCCACTCAAAACAAGGTCTCACCAAGCCAAAAGAAATCTGCACTGCCTGACATGTCCTCGTGCCTATGCTTCACACTCATAGCAGACAACTCAAGTGCACATCACGTGTCAACTGGGAAACTAGGAGGGTCACATATATCAACTCCCCCTCATGACCAAGAGTTTCACTGTTGGTCACGTCAACTAAGCTCCACGCAAAGTCAACTAAGCTCCTCGCCGGGGCGCGCATGCCGGCGCATTCCTCAGTCCTAGACCGCTGCACTGCTTCAGACCGCTGGAGGTCGACTAACTCTCGCAAAGTAACCTAATTACCGCAGTCGCAAGCTTTCCAGGGCGACGTCCGCGAAAGCTGGCGGATAGTGCTGCGTTGCTTTGAGATCAAAGTTTCGTGAATGGTCTCCCTTGCAGGTACATGCAAATGTTTCGGACATTGTTCGCACAAACTGTTCATCGTTCGACATCAGTTTCCAAATCTTTCGGATAGGTAATCCATCTCTGCCTACCAAGCCTGAAACACAGCCGTGCACTTCGCCAGTGTAATGGGTTCTTTGCTTTGCAAACGAACGGGTGCTTGCCCATCCCCAGTAGGCACACCTCTGCGGCCATTCTATGACCCATACCCCCACTTGCGGGTGGTTCACCATCACTAAGAAGCTCCGCCAGAGCTTGCGATGCACCGTGAATAAAGCTTGTAGATGGTCCTGATAGCCCGGCCGATCTTCGTGTCGCCGTTGGTACGGGCTACCTCCGGTACAAGGAGTGCTGCTCCAGAAAACAACCTTCATCCCCCATTCTCTCGCAACATTCATTGCAGACATGACCCGCTCCACGGTGTCATTTGAGGTTCCGTCAACCCCTTGAGTAATCGGCAGGACAAATACTTGGTGCACACTTCCTTGCAGGTACAGATTCGAACGTGAACTCGTGCAAAACTCGATCAGCAAAGTTGAATATTCAGTCTCGAGTTCGCATAGCCGACAGAAAGCTTCATATTCGAGGTTGTCCGGCCCGAGTACAGAATCTAGCACTCCAGACAGCAACAAGCAAGACCTGACTGCTGGAACCTCTCGGAAATCGATGTTGGTGACATCTTCTAGTCCGAGGGTTGCTGTATGCTTTGCTGTTTGGAGGCGATTTAAATTCTTTGTGAGAAGATCGCTCACATTCTCGGTTCCGGCCACTCCCTCTACGGCTAACTCGCCGCTATGGACACGGTCTTGGATAAAGCACAACCTCAAGTCTATATGCCGCATGCGTCTGAGTAGCCCCTCCATGCTGGCGATTTGCCTAGCTGAGGCAGAGTCAGTACACACGCGGTGGGGTTTCTGGAGGGTGCCCCAGATATGCGCCGTCAATTGCGCAAGTCCTGCCACCTCTTTCGCTGCCTCGGCGATGGCAAACAACTCCGCCTCTGCTGAGCTGAGTGCGACAACGCTTTGCAGGCGGCTGTACCCCTTTATGCAGTACCACAGACCGTCCACTGCGATGTAGATCACTCCGCCACTGGTGCTCTTCCGGGCTACGCTCATCTCGCTGCCCCAATTGCTGTCGCAATAGGCTACCAGGCTGGCATTCTTCCCCTCATTGGTCTTGCCATCTCCGAGCGGGAAGATTTGATCTAACAGCGGAAACGCTGCTAACCATCGCAGGAACTTGCGAAGTGCATCTTCATGCACTTGCCGTGGCATGCTTTGTCCGCGCGACAACATGGAGTGAAAATACGTTATATCTGAGCGAGTTTGACAGAGCCATCCTATCTTCCCTAGGCAACTTCGGAATCGTGAGGCGGCCTCACTCGACAGCTCCTTCGAAGGCTCTTCAACACTCTCCTCATCGTACATACTCCTGATGTCGGGTGTCGTCAAGGATGCTTTTACGGTGGATATGTCCCATCCGAAGGATGTAAAGACCGACTTTACATACTCAGGTTTCACCCCAAGCATGATCTGTCGTCCATCCCAACGGATCAAACGGCCGAGGAATTCCATTTGCCCATCTTCGATCAGCCTCCCTGTCACTTTGACCTTCAAGACTGAACTCAGGGCTTCGTGGACGTACTCGAACCCTTTTTCGGTAGAGGACACAATGAGCAAATCATCCACGTACGCTAACATGATGATATACTCCCATCCGGATTCAAGGTTGACCCATCCGCTGAAAAGCGTCGGTTCAAGCGGACTCGCTTGTAAGCCTAGGGCAGACACGATCCTGTTCAGATGTCGCTGCCAGCTGAGGCTGGCGGAACGCAAACCGTAGAGCGCTTTCTCTAGTATCAAGTACGCGGTTTCGCCGCTCTCGAGCGCGAACGTGCTTGGCAACTCGATAATGGTGGGTTCTACTATCTGCGCAAAGAGAAACGCGGTGGATATGTCGAGGCCGTAAGCCCGCATCTTTCCCTTCGCCGCCCGTGCAAGGACGATCTTGAGGGCTTCCACCGACGCAGTATTAGAACTCGACTCAACCCCAAATCGAGTGCGGATGGTCGGCCATGAGCAAAATCCTTAGCGACTATCCTTGCTCGGACTAGTCCTGGGGCCTTCTGAGTGAGGACCCATCGGGACTTGACCGTCCGACAGTTTGGGTTGGCTTTGCGGTACTCATCTATCTCGCTCTTTGATCTTGCATAACCAACTTTCAGACTATCGAGCGCATTCACTTCTTTCTTGATTCCTTGCCATGTCTCTTCAGGGTCCAGCTGGAAGCCTTCCAGGTCATCATAGCTGGCTCTAGGTCGATTCACCCAGAGAGTCCTGTCTTGGATTCTCATGTACGTCCCTGCGGACTCATCTTCCTTTTTCTCTTTAACTGAAGAGCATACACAAGGGTGGTCTTGGAGATTCAACAACTCAACTGCTTCACGCTCGACCGACTGCTGTTGCTTGTGGTGCTGTCGTTGTGTTGTTGTGTTCAAGCAAACATACGGGAACTTCTCCACGCTCGACCGACCAACAAGTAAGTGACATGCTGCTTCGACGTCGTAGTGGTCACAACAAGAAAGTGGTTGTGGTGTGTAGTGGGCGTTCTCGAGCAATTCCTCCAGGTATCGGACTGGGACCCCCTCATGGAACGTCTGGGGATGCTCTAGAGCGTCTCCCATATCCTCATCCTCAGCCTCGGACGGCTGGTATTCGGATACATTCCAGTCAGCATCCGGCGCTGATATCTCCGGGATCTCTAGGTCTCCGACTCCTGCTTGCTCAGGATCAAACGCTCGGACCTCCTCTCCTCCAAAGCGTATTCGCTTGTTTGGCTTCATTTGCTCGTCATCATCGTATGGGTCTTCTCCAATTAGCTCTTCAGGTCTTCGGTCGACCTTCGGTCCTTCATTTAATGCCTCCAGAGCATCATCGATGGAATCACGCAACCATTTTTGGTATCTATTCACACACTTTTGGGAATGCCTGCTCGAGCTGACGCCTTCCTGGCATCCGGGGCACTTGGGGGTAACGCCATGTTGTCTCACCCAGTCTATGGGAGGACCTCCACCTGGAACATATGGAAGAAACAGCTCTTTGGTCTTCGGTGCTTCAGGCGGGGGCACGAAGCCATCAAGGGCCTTTGCACCGGGCAGAAGATTTGCGTCGAAACGCAACGGGTAGAGTAATTTGAGTCCGGGCGCGATCACCCGTTTCGTCTCCCCACTATCCAAGCGGATTTCCATGGCATGGCCTGTGCTCCCAAGCACTGGTCCCAAGTAAATCCCTCGAGCATACTTGGCATCCGCGTCAGGTCTTCTAGCCCGCGTTATCTTAGCGTATGCTACCGCACCGAACGGATACGTGACTTGCGGTCGCACGCGATCTCCGCGGATCTTCTGCATGGGTGTCATGGTCGACCCTACAGAAACTGAAAACCTGTTGTGCGTGTGTGCTGCGTATTGAAACAAAAGGTCGAAAACATCCGCACACTCAGCATCCAAAACAACGCCATGTTCACGCAACTCAAGCTCATGTGTTGCTACGATTCCTTTTAGGGTCCTAATGGCTCGTTCTGCTGCTGGTGCATGCCTTTCGGGTGCAAAGCTGTCCTCAGTACCCTCACAAAGATCAGCGAGTCTCGCTGCGATGTTCTTCGTGAGTCCCTCTGCATCAGACATGAAATGCGGTTGTTTCACACCAAAGTGCCTGACCCAGGGATGCAAATGTTCTGCTGTTGTTGCTGCGCTCTCTCCCTCAGGTCTAAAGCAAACTGCAATTGCAAAGCTCATGGTATGAACCAGTACGATGAATGCAAGCTTGCGAAAGAAGCACTGGTCAAGCTGAAACTCTCTCGGGTTCAGGTCGCTACGCTTTCGGGCTGGAGTGGTCCCTCTAGTGCGCTGGCAAAACTCACAGTCAGACATGTATGGTACGTGTCCCTGCATGTGGTGCTGAAGCTCTGCCTGTTTACTACGCACATTGTCCCCAATAATTCCTTCTTCAGTGACTAACTCAAACTGCTGTTGCGGCTGTCGCGTATCGGGCTCTTTTCTCTCGTCTTGGGACAAAGCTGCAAGGATTGGGTTGGGCTTCTCCGTACTCCCTTTCAGGGAGACGGGGAGCGAGAACGATCGCGCTCTTGGCGATCTCGGCGGCGCCTGATAAGCTCCATGAATGCAGGCGACGGCGCGCCACTCCACGGAATTGGGGTTTCGGGCGTGCGTTCGGGCCGCGGAACTGGAGGAGGCGGAGGTATCGGGAGCGCCAGCCTTGGCGCGACCGACCTCGCAGCCTGTATGTCCTGCGACCTTGCTCGGCGCCGGTCCTCGTATTGTTGGCCCGTGAGGACCCCTGCCTCGAGCTGAGCGCGAAGGCTCATTGGGCTGAATGGCCTTCCTGCCGGTGCCAATGTCCCCGCTGCTCCTGTTTCCATCGTTTCTGCCATCCTCATCACCGTGCTGGAGAGGTCGCTGGCGGCTTCCGGGGGTGTCAAGCTGACCGGCAGTTGGGTATGGTCCTTCACCTGCATCCGCAGGAAGCTCTCCCTCAAAGGTCCGAGGGCTTGCAGCCCTTCTGGGGTGTGGCCTGGTGTGCTCAGATGCAGCTGCAGATACGGACCATGATAGCCCAGGTTGGAAAGTGATTCCCGCCAGGGAGGTGTCACTCGGAGAGTGCTCTTCGCATGCCTGGGCTCGGGGCCCCGGCGGTGCTCCGTGTACACTGCTGTCGGGCTGACCGGTTCCCCCGGCGGCTGCGTCATGGAGATAGGGGGATGCTCCGGATGTGCTGGGGTCGTTGGAGCTGAAACCCCTGTGGTTGGCCTCCATTCTCCCCAATCCTCGTCGGACTCGTCTATCTCCACCACCATTGTCGATGGTCCTGGCCCTGGGCTCGCCGGTGCTGCCGCGGTTGTTTCCTTCGGGTTCGGCTGAGGAAACTCGCTCGGTCCCAGTGCAACCACTGAGCGAGCCTTGCCTTCTGTCACTCCAAGTTCCAGCTGCTCTGGTTCGGCAAGAGCTTGCTCCCATGTGGCCCAATCCACCGGGTTCTGCGTCACGTGGAGGCCCTCCTTGGAGATGGTCTGCGTGAAGCCCTGCATGTTGGCTTCGTGTGGCTCGCTCATCAAATGAGCTTCGGTGACATACTTCTGGCACAGGAGGCAAAACAGCGTCACCGGCGTATCCGGTGAGTCGCTGGATCCCGAAGCTTGTGCCGTCCAAGCTCCTCCAAATCGACGAGCAATCCACGTCATCCAGCCTGTCGACGCCCAGCGCCGTTTTCCTCTCCGTGTTGGCGCTGACGATGCCGGCGTGGGGCCGGATGGCTCCCGAGGATCGACTCCCATGGTCGATTGATCCACATGGTCCGGCAGCAAATTCCGCACCGGTCTCTCGGCCTTGGCTTTTTCCTTGGATTTGATCTTCGGCGTCGGCTTCATCAGCACCATAGCGGGTCCCTTGGCTGGAGCCTCTGACATCGAAGGATCCGTTTGGAATTCCCTCACCCCAGTGTGGGACGACGGTGCCTCCGCCGCTTCCGTCTCTTCCATGATGTACTCTATCGAAGGAGATGAGGTCGAAGGGTCCAGCCTTGCCGAATCCAGGTCCAGATCCATCTCGTCCCCTCCAGTGGACTCCGCCTCGGCATACGTTGCCTGGAGCTCCTCTCGGAGATCCTGTGGAAGCTCTATGCCGTGCTGCGCGGCGTTGGCCTCCAACAATATCAGTCTCCTGCGTCTCGCCCCCTGGCGCATGCCTTCCAACTGTTGAATGCTCCGTTGCATCGTGGCACTCGGATCCATAGCGGCGGCCTCCTATCTGTCCTGGTCTAGGAAAACTTCGCCTCTTTGAGCAATCCAAGCTGCCAGTCTCAACCTCATCAGGGAAATCCTCCAAGCAAGCACGACAGACAACTGTTTCCCTACCATGCTCATGCACAAGACGCTCAACTGCTGGTGTGGTGCTGTTGTCCTGTTGCTTGTGTGAGACAACGCTGCTGTCCTTTTCAAATACAAGCCACTCGACTGCTGGTGTGGTGCTGTTGTCCTGTTGCTTGTGTGAGATAACGCTGTTGTCTTCACTAAAAATCAAGCGCTCATCCCTATCAGGCTCACGAACAACTGGCGTATCCACATGACTGAAAAATTGAAGTTGATCCCTCGCAGAGCCGTAAACGTCACCGACTGTCCTTAGTCTGTCCTTAGCTTCGCCTTGGTCCAGGTCAACATGTTCGTGGCTCGTCTGAAACTCGCAATCAACTACCTCATCAAGACATGAAACATCCAGCAATCCGGGGTTTTCGGGCTCAACACACACTCTCGCAGAGCTGCGATGACCTCGATTCGAAGTCGAACGATGAAAATCACGACTCGAAGACGACTTGCGAGACCGACTTCGACGAAACTGTTCCGTTTTGGCGATCAAATCCTGCGGTTTCAGTGCTAAGGGATGGTCATTCCGAACTGACGCAAGCCAACTAACTGAAGCAAACATGGTTGGTCTCAGCGTTACGCCGTGCTTTCGGACGGTAATTACGCCCTGCTGGTCGCACATCGCTGGCTCCCAACCTCCATTCTGACAAAGCAAGTTGATGTTCAGCAAATTGTGCTTGATCTGATCGGAAATGACGGCTTCAAACCTAGCCCTACACATGTACACAGCGTCACCCTCATGCTCAGAACTGCTCTTCGATGATGCTGGGGTGGTGGTTTCAAAGCAAACTTCCACTAAAACATGTGTTGATCCGCCAATTTCAACGGAATCTCCAGTCGCAGTCTCCGCATATGACTTAGGGCGTCCTTCAAGCCATGCAAGGACCTTCACATGATCACTCTCAAGCGTCTCTCTCGTGATGATGTGGAACGAACTACCAGAGTCAATCAACCAGTAAACGCGATCATCTGAAGGAAAACTAACCACCTGGCATCATACCGAAGTGATATCCTTCCAGAAACGTCTTGATTGATGACTGTGCTTTTCCACTGCCCTTGGTTGTGGGCTGTGCTGCTGCTTTCGCCGATGTAGACGATGAAGGCGATGGTGCCTCTGGCTGCGTCGTAACGGCCTGGCTCGTCGCCGCTGCGGCTTTGTCCTTCGGAGGTGCCCAGCAGTCGCGTGCCCAGTGTCCAGTCTTCCCGCAGTTTCGGCAGACATCTGTCTTCTTCGCTTCTCTGCTCTTGCTCCGAGCTCTGTCTCCTTTTCCGCCTTGGTCACCTTTCTTATCCTTTCCTTTCGCTTTGCCACCCTTCAGTCCCTTTTCTCCTTTCTCGCTTTTGTTGCCCTTGTTGCCCTTGGAGCCTTTGTTGCTCTTGTCTCTGTCGCCCTTTCCGCCCTTGCCACCCTTGAAGGCATTCGCATACCCGGATGCTCCTTCTCTCTGGAAGTCCATCACACGAAGCTGCTCGTCGTAGAACTGTAAACCAGTCATCAGCTCACCCATGCTCTTTGTTGAGTGATGGAGGAGCAGATATCTCTTGGTCTCAGAATCCAAGTGCTTCATCAGGCACAGGACTCCCTCTTGTTCTCCGATGAGCAACTCCGGGAAGCGATGCTTCACCTGCGCCTCGAACTTGAGGAGTTCGGTGGTGTACCACCTAGCGACATCAAGTGGTCGTTTGAGGTGTTTCGGCGGCACCAGGCCCAAAGCCTGCTCGCGAAGGGCTTGTCCTTCCACTCTGGAGCGAACAGACAACTCATTGTTCAAAGAACGCCAGAGTTCGTATCCGGCACTTGCTCCCATCTGCTTTACCTCGATGAGATGCACCAAATCCTGCCCACGCTGGAACTTGCTCATGGACTGACGAAGCAAAAACCAAAGTTTGGTCGACCGAGCTGCTTTCCCGGCTTCAAGCTTCACTTGCAAGACTTCCACACTGCTACTCATCGCCTCCTGCAACTCCGTAGCGTACCGATCGTCAAGCAAACAAAGCCAGCTTGTAAGTTCGTCTCTGTAAGCTGTCCAAACTCGGATTTCAGCATGTCTACTCGTCATGGACGCATAGTTCAGCTGAGGCAATTGTGGGATGTAGCCCTCTGCTCTCTTGTTTCTTACACCAGAGTCTACTTCCATATCCACAGCGGTCGATGCATTCGCAGATGATGCTGAGGGGTTTCCTCCAGGGATAGGACTCGTCGACGATGAAGTTGTAGCTGTTGCATTTTGTGCATTTGCAGCATTCGCACTTGCAAGCTGCAATGCTTGCGTAAGCATGGCACTCATCTGTTGAAGTTGAGCTGCCTGCTGTCGGATCTGCTCGTCCTGCGCTTGCAGCATTGCTCTCGTGAACTCCATCTGTTGAGCTACTCCAGGTGCAACGGGCAACTGCATATTCGGAACTTGAAGGGGTTCTTGTGGTGCTGTCTGAGGGGGTGTTCCCATCTGGTAGAACTGAGGTCCAAACGAAGGCACAGCCCCGACTGGTGGCTGATGGCCTGCTCCAGTCGTAGCTGTCCACTGCCTTGGGTCTACTCCGCGTGGAACTGAAGCTGGTCGCGCTGGCAAAGACCTTCCACGTTCTCTTCTCCCACGGGCACTTGGTGACCTTGCACCAGAAAGCCCTGTGGAACTCAGGCTGCTTGCACTGCGGCCTCTCGGAGAACGGTCTCGTCCAGGCACACGTTCTTCACCAGTGTCCATGCTGGAGCACGAAGCTCCGCTACCACGTTGAAACTCGTGGCACAGCTACGGGGCCTAAGGGACCTCAGGTCAAGACTACACTCAACCCTCACAGCACGAAGCGCGGACTCTTTTCACTGCGCTGTTCACAGCTTCTCGAGCTCCGCTCGTCTTGAGCCAATGCGAGCACGGCTCTCCAGCTTCAAACACTGTCTGCCAGACATGGGAAAACAAAGGTACTTCAGGTGAAAACACTCAGCCATGGAACTTCTACTCCTAAACACTGTGGGTAGGTTCCTAGCACCTCTTAGGTGCTCTGCTGAGCTCTGTGCAGACCTAAACTGGCTTGAGTCACTTCTGGTCACCAAATACCAGGACACAAACAGGAAACGAGTTCCGACAAACGAGTTTCGAGAAAACGAACAGAAAACGGTTCTTCCCACTCAAAACAAGGTCTCACCAAGCCAAAGGAAATCTGCACTGCCTGACATGTCCTCGTGCCTATGCTTCACACTCATAGCAGACAACTCAAGTGCACATCACGTGTCAACTGGGAAACTAGGAGGGTCACATACATCAACTCCGGCGAGCTTTCGAACTTGCGTGTGTGGCCTCCCCTCTGGCAGTCTGATGAGACTTTGCTTATGCGCGGACATCTATCCAGGTGGGCGCAGCTGCAAGCCAGGGTGAGCGGAGACCTTTCGCTTGCCCTGGACCGGTCTTGCCTTGATATCTTGCTGTTCAGTCCCTACTGGCCAACCACCATGGGGCATACGCACGTCTTTCCTCTTCTTGGGAAGTCTGATCTGTAACATCCCTTGCCAATGCGGGTCTGTTATCTGTCCTTGACGACGAGTACGGGATCCTGACTATCGAGTGATGACCTCGGTTCGAGTCGAATGATGCCGCATCAGTGGCTACATGATGGTGGTTTTGAGAATCTGGCAGTGTCGCATTTTGCGACTCCCCGCATGCTCTGTGCTGTATGATTGCATCGGAACTTCAACGACGACTTCAAGTGCTGAGTGCGTGGGGTTACCTCGTAGTTCAGCGCCTTTGCTTGGTTTGTTTCTTCTGTTTCTTTGGTTCTTGGGTGGTGGTTTGAGCTGACTTCGTTTCACCTGTTATGTCAATCCAACAAGACCGGCCTACTGTGCTACTGATGTCGTAAAGAGGCGTCAGTCCAAAAAAAAGGAAGCTCTAATTGCTGCATTGATCACGGATCGGAAAGGAGCTTGACTGGTGGCGGTGGGGGAACCCCCGTGGAGTCATATGGCTGCTCCTGCTCCTTGGGTGGTGCCAGTGGAGCAGCAGTTTGGCCATCGGGGGTGGCGCTGCTTTGGTGTCATCGGTAGGAATGTACTCTTCCTCTTGTTTCATCCCTGTCTCGGCTTCTAACTTCATCTGTGAAGCTGTGGGCTCATCAGTTTGGTCATTCACACTTGGACTTTGTGTTTGCGTGGGCGCTACTGGGCCGCTATGTGCATGAGCTGGCGTGGCGACCCGGCGGACCTCCGTGCAAGCCGACCTGAACCGTGCATTTCCTTCGGGGCCTCTCCTGTTGCGCAAGTAAAAGGGCCAAGAACGTGGGAACAAGGGTCGTATGAGCAGGGGTTTCTTCCCCTTCTAGTTGGATATGGCGGACCGCATTCTAGGTTGGCGATCCTGCCACGACCTGACTTGTTTATGGCAAACCGCTTTGCGGAGGCCATTCCCCCACCATTTGTCCATGGGTGCGGTGCAAAGGGTAAAAGCGTCTTACAACAGCGGGGTGCTCTCCTGCCTGAGGCCGTGTGGGGTAACGGGACCACGGTCCCTCTTTGGGCTGCTGCCGCCCGCGGGGGCAGCGAACCGGCTCGGATTCAGCTCTCCCAGGGGTAGTCATGCGCTGGAAGCGGGGTTCCTGTCGTCTTTGCTCAGCCCAAGTGGCGTGGCCGATCCAACACCCCGAGAGGGCCCTTGGTTGTGTTGGCGTGTGCGGCGCATGCTTACTTTGAGGGGGCAGAAACCCCGTGGCAGCTCTTTGTCCCTGGCTCGCTAGCAACCATTGCCCACCTCCGGCGACACTGGGATGAAAGCCTTGCCCTTAGGACGCAGCGTGCCATACAGACTTTCGGATTCCCAGCATACCAACATCCACCCCCACCACCTCATTTCACCCCCGCGGGAGATTGTCGATCCATCTTTGTCAGCGGAATGACTGGTAGAGATGCCAGCGCACCAACCTCTGTCACGGGAAGCATCATCCACACCGCCAATTCATATGCAGCGGAGCGTCCCCTTGTCTTGTGGGATGCGCTCCACATGCCGACTGAGAGACGGCGTGTAGCTCTTGGAGTGCCAGTGGAAGACAGCCCTAGAGACACAGTTCGCCAACCTTCCTGGCTTTCCCAGTTGACTTGGTGCTGACCCTGGTCATTAAATCGTGGTAAAGGGCTACTGGCGTGAGTTGTGCTTCCTGTGCTTCAGAGGCAACACGAGTACAAGCCCAGGAGAACTTCTGTTCTGGTGGAGACGCGTACGAGGACCCGCTCGGTGAGCACTGGCTCTGGTGAGCAATGGACACTGCATCTGTTGGCGGGGCTGCCAGGTGCCCGTCAGCGCCCCAAAAGGTATCGCAGAGACTAGCGGTGACTAGCGAGAAATGCCGGCCCTGCTAGCGAAATTATGGCTCTGTTTCGAGAATCCTGTTCGAGCCTCACAGCATCCGTTGACAAATGGAGCTTATCTGCGAACCACAGCGCAGGAGGGCGGGCGCCCTCCTGGCCGAGCACGAAAGTCGAAGGCAAGGTCAAGGATGACTCATAGGCACATGTTCCCATGAACTGAGCGCAAACCGCTCCTCGGTTTTCGTCACAGGAGCGCCAGGCAGCGGAAAAACCCGCTCATGTGCCTTCATGGGTGTCCTGGGGCCTGCCTCACCGGTAAGCTCACCCTTTACACGGCGCATGGTAATGAGTCGGTGCGGGCTTATGTCGAAGCTGCGGACAGGCTGACTGCGGGGAGCCACAGCTTTGTCCGGAGCCGTATTGTGGCGAGTCCCGGCCAGCAAGGAGAAGGATATCCCATTTGACGCTCATGACGCAGGAAGTGGACTGCTAGTTGCGGCCACGCATGGCACAGTCGTCGCCCGCCTTAGCCCATATTCTGCGCTCATCAACAGACTGAAGGATGTCGAGATCCTCCTAAGAGATGAAGCTCAGCAAGTGGGGGGCCCAGGGTCCAACTGCATTTTCGCCCACATACGGCATGCGCTGGACGTTAAAAGGTGGGTCCCGTCGAGCACGCAGTTGTGATTGCGCTAAAGTATCGCTTTAAAGCTCCAAAGTTGGCACTCAGGAAATTTTTGAATGCCCCATATCCCACGTGTCGGGTCGCCCTCTCAGAGGGAAGTCGCGGGAGGTTTGGCAAGCCTCCATGAGGCTCGTGTTCTTGTCGCCCAGTTCTTCCTCAGGGTAACTCGACCGCAGTAGGAACTTGATTTGCAGCACAATTTTAGCATTTTGCGAGACAAAGCCGATGGGGGGCATCATCAAAGATTTGGTGTCCGAAAGTAAGCACAATATCTGCGATCAGCCAGCGGAGTTCCAGACTGGTGCCCAGTTTGCCCTTTCCTTCCGGATGATCTGTTATGCTGACCCATCTGCAAGTCTCTAGCCACCTCCCGGCTTGACTACGTAGGGGACGAGCAGACAGGTGATGCAAGCTAGGCCCTTGCGGCATCAAGAGGGTGGCATCCTGCCCCCCTAATGCAAAAAGACAGGCTTCCGGGTACCTGCGTGCGTAGAGGACAGCAGAAATCTCTGGTGGGAGGCGCATAGACGTGCTGAGCGAAATGTTGATCGCAGGCCTGCAGATAGACTTAGCATTGAGGCCGCAAGTCTTTTTCTCAAGCAACTCTGTCACGAAATGGTAGTTCGGGCGGGATCCTCCTGCCGGCTGCCTGTGATCCCCTATCATGGTGTGTGTGTCTTTGTCACGAGCAGAGCTTCAGGTTTCTTGTTCCAAAGCGAGGCTGGATTCGCTCGTGCAACCTCATCATTCACCCGTGGGTTGGGCCCGTTGATCTTTCTCACACCACCCTATCCGGATGGAGTTGGCGCCTGTTTTCAAATGGCAGCTTGTTCATCGGCAGGTCTGATCAGCGGCAAGGAATACCTGCGCACACAAGCCAGCTTGTGGAGCATAGATGGCCCTGGCATCGCTACAGCCCCCAGAAACAGGGTAGCTGACATCGTCTTACCCCAGGAACGCAGAGTTGGGATCAAGCTGTTTGCCAAGCCCACACTGGCCACTGCCTGGGTGCTTAAAGCCTCCTGGAAAAATGAACAGGACATCTTGTACCGGGACCTTAAACACGAGTGCCAAGGGCATGCCCCCTACTTGTGCTCTAAGTCCTATTGGGACCGTGCCGGATTTGCAGGCGCAAGGATTCACCCTGGATCCTCTTCCTAGCGCAGTATATTGTGTGCCCTATCAGGCGGCAACTGAGAACGATGGCGCGGCCAAGTACCTCACACACCTCTTGGGTGATGCCAAACTGCTGGCCCCACCGAGACGAGGACCGGCGCCGCGGGTCGACGCACCCTTTGAACAAAAGGGCCCGGGCATTGCTTGCAGAGCTCCAGAGAGCTTGAGGCAAATCGGTATAATCGGGTCAAAGATTTGCAGGTTGGCTGCAGGAAAGGTTTCCGGCAGTGAAGGAGCTTGTCAGCGACTTCCAAGAGGTCGTTTGTGTCAGCTAACCTGCTTGGCAGGCTTCGCAGTGGCTCCTCACAGGTACGGTCGCCTGTGATGCAAGGACCAGTGGATGAGTCACACTTGTGCGCGTGGGTGGATTGTGCCCGGCGAACTGGCCTTGAGGCTGCCCGAAGGAGCAAACGCCCCCCCATCAATGCTTTCGTGAGAGTCAATCTGGAGGGATCGCATGCGCTGGGGCAGCGCCAATTTGCGCGTTTCAGCCAAACGCACCTCCTGTGCATTTCCTGGATGCCATACGGCAGGCCCTCTCGGCTGCTGTGGCCAACCAAGCTTTGGAGCACTTCTGGTCGATTTTCAACCTAGTGTGGCCAGATGTCACGGCACGTGTTGTTGTTTCCTTCCGTAGGGTCCTTTAGAAGGGCTCCGCGAAGATGCTCAGCTGGTTGTACACAGCAGCTCCTCGGAGGCTGACGCAGCCTCGCCATCGGTTCTAGCCTCTGCTTGCCCTGAGGCTGAAGAGGTGGAACAGCCTTTTCGGAGCTACACTCGACGAACTTGGCGGCCTTGCGAAGTGGATGTGTGCATCCCCTTTCGGCGGCACACTGGGCCGCCCTCAAGGCCTTGCACGCGCCAAGCGCCCCACCAAGCAACAACTCAACAGCCCCTAGTTCAAAAGTTATTGCCATCGGGATCCCTCAGTGCCTGAGCCCTCTGCACTCAAAAGGGGTCTCGTCCTTTCCCTACTGACGTAAAGCAAATGTCCAATACTGGCAAACCAACACGGCTGCTAATACGCTGTGGGGTGCGGCCAAGGCCAAAGTGGCGCAGCTGGCTGGCGTGCCAATCCCCAAGGGTGTCCCCCCATGGGGGGCGGATGAGGAAGAGGAACAACCGGGAGCTGGGACACAAACAATTCATGGACCCCCCCGACGAACCCTACTGGGAGCCAAATACCAGTCTGCAATCTGGTTGTCGCTGGAGAAGCAGGGTCTTCTAAACAAGGGTGGCGCTGGAAGAGCGGCTGGGATGGCGCCTGGCAGTGATCAAAAAGGGATGGGTGCCGGCCGTGAGTCTCAAGTGCCCGTGGCGGCAAGCACACCACCTTTCTACTCTACACTTCGCTGTTACAGTTCCCTCTACTCTTGCATAAGCACTTCTGTCAATCATGGCTTGGCTGTGCTTGGTGCTTGGAGTAATATGTATTTCTTCGATGTTACTGCTCAGGGCTGCCCCCACTGGCTGATCACCATGGGGTGCCCTGGGCTGACAATTGCTCGCTAGGTTGAAGTCCCCACTGGCTGACCACCATGGGGCACGTTCGGCCAACCCTTCCTGCTGGAAGGGTGGGCCCTTGTCCTTGTCTAGTGACTTCGCTTGTGATCTTGCGATGGATGAACGACCGTTGAGGGTGTGGCAATCTGGCATTGCGTGGCTTGGGGGCATCGTTGACCGTGGTTCGTGGATATCTCCGTTTGACGGGGGGCAAATGTCCACCAGATGGTGGTTTTGGTTTCCTGGCATACGTTCGCATCTTACGATCTCCCTGCACAGCCCAGTGCGGCATGGATGTGCTCTTGGATGACTTCGACGGCGTTGAGTACTGAACGCGTGGATGCGGACAGGAAGAAGCCTGCCAATTAAGAGTTCAGCATATGCAAGGCGATGAGCTTGGGAATCGGGTAGAAGCTCATGAGAGATCAGGACCGTCAGGCCACTGGACCGAAAGTCACCGGAGCTACTGGAGGTGTGACACGGAAGAACTATTGGAACAGCCGGGAGCTGGGAAACAAACAACTAAGGGACCCCCCTCTGCGAACCCTACTGGAGTCCAACACCGGTCTGCAATTCGGTTGTCGCCGGCGAAGCAGGGTCTTCCAGACAAGGGTGGCGCCGGAGGAGTGGCTGGGATGGCGCTTGGCAGTGATCAAGTGGCGTGGGTTCCTGTCGTGATCGAGTGCCATGTCGCACTCGCTGTGGTAAGCAAACCACCCTTTTACCCCGCGCTTCTCTGCTGCAGTTCCCTCCGCTTTCGCGCAAGTACTTCCGGCGAACATGGCTTGGTTGTGCTTGGAGCTTGGAGCTATCATGTGGTTCGTCGATGTCATTGCTCAGGGCGGGCCCCACTGGCTGATCACCATGGGGTGCCCTGGGCTGGTCCTGCACATCGCTGGCAATTGCTCGCTTGCCTGAAGTCCCCACTGGCTGACCACCATGGGGCACGTTCGGCTAACCCTTCCTGCTGGAAGGGTTGGCCCCTATCTTGTGGCTTCTCTTGTGATCTTGCGATGGACGACCGATTGTTGAAGGAGTGGCAATACGGCTATGGGTTTGGTGGCGCCGTTGATTGAGGTTCGTGGATTTCTCTGCGGACTGACGTTAAGCAAATGTCTACAAGATGGTGGTTTTGACTTTCTGGCATACATTCGCATTTTGTGATTTCCCTGCACAGCTTGGTGCGGCATGGAAGTGCTCTTGGATATCGACGACGTTGAGTACTGAGCGTGCGGGGAACCTAGAAGTTTGGTCGCTTCCGGTTTTTTTTGGTTGTTGCTGCTTGTTCGCTGGGTTGTTTGGTTGGTTTGGTCGGTGGTGGTGTTCGTCCTTCTTGTTCTTCCTGCTTCTCACGGCGATCCGTTTCACACCTAGTTGCGAGACCCACAAGAACGGCCTACTGTGCTACTGATGTAGTAAAGAGGCGCCCGCTTAAAAAAAAATTCTCAGGGGTTTTCGGGGTTTCTCAAACCAAATTTAAGTAAATTGAATTGTGTGTCCCTTTTCGCACTACAATCCTATCAATACAGAAAAAAGCCAAAGATGTTTCCTCACACCACTTTCAAAGAACACAAAATTGAACCAAAAGGACACCACTTGGCAGAGAACCAAAAAAAATGAACCAGAAGGGTTTCCTTAACAGCAGAGAACACAAATTTGAATCAAAGGACGGTCTTAACAACTTTGGCAGAAAACAAAAAAAAAGACCAAAAGGGGGTTTCCTTGACACAAAAATTTGAACCTAAGGGGTTTCTTTGACACCACTCGGGAGAGTGCAGAGGGTTAGGGTGTCTCAACAGAGAACAGAAAATGAACCGAAAGGGGTTTTGTTGACACAAATTTGAAGCAAAAGGGTGTTTTGACACCACTTTGGCAGAGAACCAAAAAAAGAACTACAAATTGCCATGCGAATGCCATGAATTTGAATATTCATTCCATTTGCACTCCACGGGTTGACCCGGAGGGCAGAGCCGCGAGCAGTAGGTTTAGGGTTTAACTGTCTGGGTCCATCGTTCTCAATTGATTCACAGCAAATGGAAGCCCTGGACCCCCTTCCGGCGGGGCTGCTGAAGATCACGAGCTTCATCACCAGCATCATTCCTTCTCTTGCATCCACGATTTTGCAAGGTTTTCCACATCTCATAGTTTCCTTTCAACCTATCTTCCTTATCTTGCAAGATTTTTCCACATTCCATAGCTTCCTTTCAACCTATCTTCGGCTTTGGGCGAATAGGGCTTTTCCAATATTTTTGGACAATTTCAGAGGGTCTCTGCGAGGTTTTCCAATTTGTTGCCGAATTTTAGCAAACAGAAGAAAAGCATGAACATGGAAAGTACAGTCTTGAAATAGGGTTTCAGGGGGGTTTAGGAACTGTCTGAAAGTGGCAAATGGATCTGAAAGAAAGAAACGTGGTAGAAATGTCGGAAATTCCCAGAGCAAAAAACAAGCAAACAGAAGAAAAACATGAAGATTGAAAATCCAGTCTTGAAATAGGGTTGCAAGGGGGTTTAGGATCCGTCTGAAAGTGACACATGGATGTGAAAGAAGGAAACGTGCTAAAAATGTTGTGAATTCCCACAACAAACCAAGCAAACAGAAGAAAAGCGAGAAGATCGAAAATACAGTCTTGAAATAGGGTTTCAATGGGATTTAGGAACTGTTTGAAAGTGACAAATGGATGTTAAAGAACGAAACGTGCTAAACATGTTGCAAAACCGAACAGCGAAACAAGCAAACAGAAGAAAAGCATGAACATGGAAAGTACAGTCTTGAAATAGGGTTTCAAGGGGATTTAGGAACTGTCTGAAAGTGGCAAATGGATCTGAAAGAAAGAAACGTGGTAAAAATGTCGGAAATTCCCAGAGCAAAACAAGCAACCAGTAGAAATGCATGAAGATTGAAAATCCAGTCTTGAAATAGGATTTCAAGGGGGTTTAGGATTCGTCTGAAAGTGACACATGGATGTGAAAGAAGGAAACGTGCTAAAAATGTTGTGAATTCCCACAACAAACCAAGCAAACAGAAGAAAAGCGTGAAGATCGAAAATACAGTTTTGAAATAGGGTTTCAATGGGATTTAGGAACTGTTTGAAAGTGACAAATGGATGTTAAAGAACGAAACGTGGTAAAAATGTCGGAAATTCGAACAGCGAAACAAGCAAACAGAAGAAAAGCATGAACATGGAAAGTACAGTCTTGAAATAGGGTTTCAAGGGGGTTTAGGAACTGTCTGAAAGTGGCAAATGGATCTGAAAGAAAGAAACGTGGTAAAAATGTCGGAAAGTCCCAGAGCAAAAAACAAGCAAGCAGAAGAAAAGCATGAAGATTGAAAATCCAGTCTTGAAATAGGGTTTCAAGGGGGTTTAGGATCCGTCTGAAAGTGACACATGGATATGAAAGAATGAAACGTGCTAGGACCGCCTGGCAGAAGCACATCAAAGGAGTCATTGTAGCCGAAGCGTTCTATCGGTATGTTGCCGGAGCAATTGGCCGTGGTGACAAGTTCGGCCTTGGTCGCTTTACAGTTCTTGATTTGGTGTGGCTTGGCGCGCTGCCCCGGGTACTGCAAAGACGGTCACAAATGGAATGCCATTGTGCAAGGCAGCATGAAGACGCAAGAAGGAAAGGGAAAGCGGAAACGCAAATCATCTGAGGAGCCTCCAGAAAGGCAGCATCCTCTTTTCCGATGTTACTACCGCCCAGCATCCCCCAAGAAGCGCGGACGCCCGAGCAAGGCCAGCCTAGCGGAGCTCGAGGGGAAAGAGCCCGTATACAAAGGTGTGCAATGCCGGCAAGCTGCTTCATGGCGCAAGTTCTGTCCGGTGGCAGATTTGCTACCAGATAGCATTGGGCCCAAGAAGCTGGTGGCACTTTTATACTGGTTCAGCCAGTTGACCGGCATTCAAAAGGCTGCGGCCTACACTGGTTGCGACAGGGGGACCGTAGGCAAACTCTGCAATATTATCCGGTCCTACCTCGTCGCTTTTCTGCTGAAGCAGAACACCCAGCTGTTGGGCAGCCATCGGCACATTTGTTGTGTCGATGAATGCTTCCTGGCCAAGCGTAAGCCATCGAAGGTACTCCGCGGCCGCAGCACACGCCCCATGCGTATGTTGGTGGTCGGCGTCGTGGAACTGGACCGTGATAGTCGGAAAGAAACCGGTCGTGTGGTTCTACGGTTGGTGCGGAACAGATCGAGCCGGACATTGACGAATTTGGTCTGCAGCGTTGTCCGGCCTGGCACGACCGTCGTGACCGACGAATGGCGTGGTTATAACGGGCTCACCAAGGCAGGGACAACATGAGAAGGTCAACCACAGCCTGAACCAGAAGGTCAATGCAGAAGGTTTGGGAACCAATCCTGTGGAAGGCCTATTCTCCAGGGTTCGGCGATTCTTGCGCCAGAACTACGTCCGGATGCCTTCGCGCAAAAACTATGGGTTGCTGCTTGCAGAGTATTGCTGGCGACGCAGTGTCTTGGGGGAGCAGACTTTGCCCCCCAGACAATGGCCGAAAGCAGCTTTCTGGCGTTTGTTGGCGACCATGAAGGAGGTAGTTCCGCGAGATTACCTGGTCAGGCGAGCTTCCTACAAGCAAGAGGCAGGATGGCCAGATTTAAGGGTTTGCCATTGCTCAAGCATTCGCAGAAGCGTGAGAGCGGTTTCAGAGACACTAAGACATGGTCGGGTTTGGGCGCATCTAAGAGCCCCGGGCCTCCTTCAAGGAAATAAAGGCCTCTTTCAGCTTTCTAAATCTGACCTTCAAATAAAGAAGGGCCTCTACGGGCCCTGACACGCCGAAGGCCCGAAAAGGGCCGAGGCTACCCCGAATTCCAGCTGAAACCCTAGCACCGCAACTCAGAAACATAGAAGCAAGCATCTGTGCACAAGAAAATAAATTCAATAAACCCTAAACCCTAATAGAGTATAGTTTGGGTGGCCGGAGTGGGTGGACGAGCAACGCCCTCCCCTGACACACCCTAAACCCTAAACCCTAAACCCTAAACCCTAAACCCGAAACCCTAAACCCTAAATTCGAAACCTTCACAGGACGGATCCTTGCTGACGGAGGAGCCCTGGGAGGGCAAAGAGTCCGACCGGATTGATTTCGGAAAATTCATCCCGAAAGATGTCAGGCGGACCGGGCACGACACCGCAATGACACCAGAAGACGTTTACTGTGCGCCATATTACCGCAATAACGTCGAATGGTCTTTGGTGGAAGAGGACTCGGCCCAAGCTGGGTTTGCCCGGGTCTTGCCCATGGAGGATCCAGACCCCATTTTCGATGAAGGCGACGAGCCCACTGGCCAACCCAGGCGACCCCCATCAAGGCGAGGCAGGGGGCGGGGCGGGATGCGTGGAGGCCGGCGATGGTCCCGACCACTCAGGGGGGAAGTATCTGGCCGATGGTCTCGACCACTGCGGGGGGAAGCATCTGGCAAGAGTGGGCCAGTGCAGCCTTTAGATCTGGATTTGGAATCCGAGAGGGAGGGTGACCTGCAAGGTGAAGCGGCAGTTCTTTTGGATCTTGACTTCCCGGATCCCTTCGCCGATTTCTTTGAGCCCGAGAAGTCAGACAAGCACCAAGCCGGAAATGTGGATTTCGAGGTCCTTCTCATCACCGGGGATGGTGCTTGCCTTTACCGCGCCCTTCTCCTCGGCACACAGATCCGTTCTGGAGTAGCACGTGGCAGGCTTCAGGCTTGGTGTTAACAAATTTCGAATTGAATAAGGAAGCATACCCTCTTACTCACTATAAAGCGTGACAGGACCCTACGCACGCCGTGCAAGAGCTCAGGGAGGATGTTTGTGACGCTATGCGCAGCTGGA
>CAJNDS010002166.1:538040-621763 GCA_905221605.1 Symbiodinium natans | reverse complement strand
CTCTCCCTCTCCCTCTCTCCCTCTCCCCCTCCCCCTCCCCCTCCCTCTCCCTCTCCCTCTCCCTCTCCCTCTCCCTCTCCCTCTCCCTCTCCCTCTCCCTCTCTCTGAGGCTGCAGCCGTGGGAGGGACAGCTCTGCCACCTGCCTCCGTGAAGGTTAAAGGTTTCGGGCTCATGGGCTTTAGGATGGAGGGTTTAGGGTTTAGGGTTTAAGATTCTGGGCTTAGGGTTTAGGATTCAGGGCTTAGGGTGTAGGTTTTAGGGTTTACGATTCAGGGTTTAGGGTTTAGGGTTTAGGGTTTAGGGTTTAGGGTTTAGGGTTTAGGGTTTAGGGTTTAGGGTTTAGGGTTTAGGGTTTAGGGTTTAGGGTTTGGCGTCGAGCGACGTACATTCCAACGGATCCTGTGCTCAAGAACCCCATGTAGTTCTAAACCTCAACCCTAAACCCTTCACCAACTCCTCCTTTGAGGAGCCCTTAACCCTAAGCTTCCACAGCAGCCCTGAAACACCTCCAGATATATGAGCAGGAAATTCCAAAGTGCTCGTCATGAATGGTGCACCTGGCCTAACATCAAATACTTGGAGACTCACAAGTGCTTCGGCATCGGGCGTTGACGCTATGGCTAGCTATGTAGTATCACTTGGCTCCCCGTGTGGCGAGCCCTAAACCCTAAACCCTAAACCCTAAACCCTAAACCCTAAACCCTAAACCCTAAACCCTAAACCCTAAACCGTAAACCCTAAACCCTAAACCCTAAACCCTAAACCCTAAACCCTAGCCCTAAACCCTAAACATGGCGACTTGAGTTCCAGGGCTTCTTACGGACTTTCTCGGTGATGGGGCACGTCAGATTTGGATTCTTCTGTGTTTGTTCTTGGTGAGGCATAGGGCAGAGTTGTTGGGGGGCTTAGGCAGGGGTAGGGCCAACTAGTAGTCGCATTTGTGAGCTTAAGACTCTTTAGAGAGATGTTTGGGGCTTAGGTTTTAGGGTGTAGGGTCCAGAGTTTAGGGTGTAGGGTGTAGGGTTTAGGGTTTAGGGTTTAGGGTTTAGGGTTTAGGGTTTAGGGGCCAGTTTTTGGAAGGATGGAGCCTGCTTTCCGACAGGTCGCGGCCCTCCTGCCTGCAAGGGATGGCAAAGAGGTTCAGGGTTTAGGGTCTAGGGTTTAGGGTTTAGTGTATAGGGCTTAGGGTTTAAGGTTTAGGGTTTAGGGTTTAGGGTTTAGGGTTTAGGGCTTAGGGTTTGAGGTTTCAGAGTTTAGGGTTTAGGGGCTGCGGGTTGGGGGTTTACGTGTTTGAGCGTTTGAGAGGTTCAGGGGTTTCGGGCTTTGCGGTTTCGGGCTCGGAGGTTAAGGGGTTTGGGGGCTGTAGGCTTCTTGTTTGGGTGGTTTACAGACCCTAAACCCTGAGCCCTAAACCCTGAACCCTGGAATTTAAGCCGTAAACCCTAAACCCGAAACCCTAAACCCTAAACCCTAAAACCTGAACCCTGAACCCGGAATCGATTTATGCTGGGAAAGCCCCCTTGGGGATCGAAGGCGAAGAGGCTTTAGGGCCGCTGGACACGGGCGCCGCTTCTCAACGAAAAGGCCAGGAGTTTGGGGAATTCAAACCCTAAAGACTAAGCCCCAAGCCCTAAACCCTAAACCCCAAACCCTAAACCCAGACCCCTAAATTATGCTAAGCCCTACTAAATTCCGAAGGCCCTAAGCTCGAAACCCCCAACCCTCAACCTCGAAAGGCCGCCAAAGCTGCTACCGTTACGGATGCAGCCGCCGCCGGCTCTCGGGGTTTTAAGGTTAAGGGGGTTTGGGAATCGGTTTAGGGTTTGGGTCTAGGGATTAGGGTTTAGAGTTGTAGGGGACTCCTTCTCGCTTCTTAGTTTATGCACGCACATCTAGTTGGCTTGCAACTACCCGAAACAAAGTTACAAGTTTCGCACCAGCAGGCACCCTCAAATACCCTAAACCCGAAGCTCTAAACCCAGAACCTTAAACCCCAGACTGAACCCTTAACCCTGAACCCTGAACCCTACAACCCCCCAGAGCCTGCGGCGGCTGCACCCGTAGAGGTAGCGGCCTTGGCGGCCTTTCGAGGTTGAGGGTTTGGGGTTTAGGGGCTTCGGAATTTAATAGAGTTTGGGGGTCTGGGTCTAGGGTTTAGGGTTTAGGGTTTCGGGTTTAGGGGCTTAGGGGCTTAGGGGCTTAGGTGCTTAGGGATTTCGGGTTTAGGGGCTTCGGACGTAGAAGTTCGGGGCTACTGTAGGGCGGGACCAGACCAATGCCTTCCACAAAACCTTCAAAGCTCCACCCCAGGAATACCTGTTATAAGGGCTTACCCTGAGTGGGCTACTTGGGTAGTTTTTGGGCTTCGGAAACTCCATGAGAGCATGAACCCACAAGGGACCACTGCTTAGAGCATCTACCATGTGGCAGATCAAATTCTGGCACCTCTTCTCTTCCCAAACTCTGTCAGGACCCCGACACCTACATCCTGAACACCAAATGCGAAACACTGCTCTACATCCTAAGCTTGGGGGGCCTTGGAATCAACCCGAGACCTGAATCACGGAAAGCCTACAAAGCCTACACCCCCCTACACTGGGAGGGATTTGAAGGCCCTATCAGAACACCACAAACTCTACGGGCTGAAAAGGGTTGCAGGGGCTGTTAGCACGAAAAGCATCAGCCCCAGCGCACGCTCAAGCTTGTAAGGCCATGGGCCATGGGCCATCCAGTTCCCGAAGCCCGAAACCCTCAACCCTGAACCCCGAACCCTAAACCCTGAACCCTGAACCCTGAACCCCAAACCCCAAACCCTAAACCCTAAACCCCAAACCCCAAACCCTAAACCCTAAACCCCCAAACCCTGAACCCTGAAACAAAGCAGGCTTCTTGAAAGGGCGACCTCACGCCGGACTGCCATGCAGACGGGGCGCCTCCACCGCCAAAGGAGGCTTTAGGGGGTGGGGCTCAGGGTGTATAGGGTATAGGGCTTAAGGTTTGGGGTTTGGGGTTTAGGGTTTAGGGTTTGGGGTTTAGGGTTTGGGGTTTAGGGCTTGGGGCTGAGGGTGTGGGGTTTTGGGGGTTTAGGATTGGGGTGTAGGGTTTGGGGTTTGCGGGTTTAGGGTTTGGGGTTTCGGGTTAGGGATAAGGGTTCTTTAGACCCCAAGCACTACTCCAAACCTCCAATCCCTAAGCCTAAGCCCAAAACAACACCCAGATTCCCAAACCCCTGAAACCCCCAACCCATACCCTAGACCCTTAACCCCAGACCCTAACATCCAGGCCCTCAACCCCACACCCGCCAAACCGTAAGGCCCAAACCCCCAAACCACACCCAACCCCAAACCCCAAACACGAAACTAAGCCCCAAAACCTCAACAAAGATCAACCTGCCTTTGCCAGCCGCCTTACCAGGCCTTGGCCATTGTGGCGACCTGCTGACCCAGGGTTCAGGGTCGAAGGACGGAGCATGAAATTAGTAAACCCAGTAGGGTTCCCGAAACCCGAGACCCTAAACCCTAAACCCTAAACCCCAAACCCTAAACCCTGGAGCGTGAGGACTTGATGCATGTGAGGCTTTTAGGCCATTGAGGATCAGGAACTTGGGGGCCTTAGGGAAGCCGGGTGTACCAGAAGACGAACCTAAACCCTAAACCCTAAACCCTACACCCTAAACTGTAAACCCTTAACCCTGAACCCTAAACCCCAAACCCTAAACCCTATCCTAAATCAGAAGCACCCTTTCCGGCTTAGGGCTTTCCTTTAACCCCGCCGTGGCAGTGCTCATGGGTCAGGATCTGAGTACCCCACAGCTCAGCCGGGGGCAGCAGTTGCTTGTTTGTAGGGCTTACAGGGCTTTTAAGGGTGTAGAGGGTTTTACAGGGCTTATATCTCAAGCGGTCAGATTCGCTGGGCGGTGCCCCTTCGGGAGCGCAATGCTCGACCGGTTAAAGTGAAACGGCAGCGGGGCTGCGAAAACGGGAAAGGGAGCAGCTCACCATGTCCCAATTATATGTGCACCAGCCCCGTGTTGGGCCCGAAATCTCTTATCCTCGAGCAGGTTCATTTTCGGCAAAATGCCCCTGCGGAGTTAGAACTCCTTGATGAATCAGATGCTCGAGATAGGGCTGGCATTCCTCAAGGAGAGTTTGGACTGTGGCCCCGGGGTTCTTGAAAGGGTCTGCCAGGACAGAGGCAAACCAGCTGACCCGCAATGGCTCAAACTTCTTGACGAGGTTCCAGAAGCCACTCCACCCTGTGGACGGTTTGCCGCCTTTCCTCCAAGTCAGGGTGTCGTAAAAGCCAAGGCGCGGAACCGGGGAGGAGCTCGTACCCGGCCACAGTGCGAGATTGTTCTCTCCGAGGTCTTTCAAAGTAAGTTGGCAGGTTGAGGCAAGGTATACCAAAACAATGCTGTAGTACGCCAGGAAACGGAGGCGATCTCTTGACCCAGCGTGGGTGAGCCAGTCAATCGCATGGTCCATCTTGGCCTGGATGGAACCCTCGAGCGCCAGCGTCGTGGCTGCCTCCGTGGTAAACAGGCGTACCCTCAGCCTTCCGGTCCAAATGGTCCTTGCCACCAAGCCCGGGAGCAACTCACCGTAGGCCTTCTCTGGTGTTAACTGTTGGATGGACATTTTGAGGATCCAATCGTCAGGGAGAGCAAACGTGATTTTGTCGTTCCCAGGCTTGAGTTGCGTGAGGGGCCCGAAAGGCCAGGCCTCTGCAGTGGGCATCAACCTTTGGGGCACAAAGTGAAGCAGCGCCCTAGGGTTGCTTCTGTTGGGCTCACGCGGTCCTGTCAGTGTCGCTTCGCCGTTGGCCGATTGGGTGAGCATCTCAACCCACGGCGGTGTGGCCCGGAGAGCCGCCTGAGCTACCTCCTCCGTAGGCCCAGTGCTCGAAAGGGCTCCACTATCCTGCGACTGGGCTCTCTTCATTTCTCGCCTTTTCCACGGCAGTGGCTCAGCGCATGCAATTTTGAGCGCCTCCCTCGCTTCCCTCTCCTCCTTTTGTCGCTTGGATTCAGGAGGGGGCGGCGGGGCTTTCGCCGGTGCAGCTATGCTCCTGCTGTCGATCTCTCGAGCCTCAGATATTGCATCATGGTGCAAGCCAGATCTCGCCTTGGACCTAGCTATGGAGGCGACTGACTTTGTGGGCAAGTTCTCGCTCCTTCGTTTGCTGTTGACAACAGCTGCTGCATCCTGAAGTTGACGGGGAAGAGTGCTCTTTGTTTTGCCCTTGCATCCCTTACCTTTCGGCTGGTACTTGCCCTGCCCTGGTTTGCCCATGGCAGGGAGAAGCTCACCTGCAAGGGATACAGAGGCGGGGTTGGGCGGCGGCTACCCTGCGAAATCCCTACCTGTCCCTAACTGTCAGTGGAGGGCGCAGCGCACCTTCTGGTTAAGGGTCTGGGGCGGGCGGTGCAGCGTACCTTCTAGCTACAATCTTATGTGTTAGCTCAGCTCTGCGGGCACCTAAGGGCGCGCAGCGCGTCCCTCTTGAGCCAACGGCTGCGAGGAAAGCCGGATTACTTAAACATGAGGGGCTTTTGCATGAGAGGGCAAGTTTTCGTTGGTTTGGCCTTAGGCTTGGGGCCCCGTTGCATTGGGGGAAAGCTTTCGCCAAGATTAGGGGAAAAACCCGTTACCAGGAAAGGTGGTCCCTCCCCTACTTCGGCGCGGTTGGAGGGATTGGCTTCCCCGGAGGTGGGGCGGGGGTTTGGGCCACAATCACAATTACGGGAGGAAAAGGGGCGGTCCTTTGCATGGAAGGCCGCAATGATGTTCCCCTGTTGGGCAGGCACCCCGTCCCCGGGCCCTCCCTTGTGACTGCTTTTTTGCGAACACTCTTGCCTGCGCAGGCCGATTTCAGGCACGCGGAGGTGGTGGTGAACCTGAACTTTAGCTTGGCATGGCACTGGGTACATTGCCATGCGTTACCCTGGTTGGTCATACTGTGGCTGCAGTGGACTTTGGCGGAATGCGGGACAGAGGCCTCTCTGCCGGCACAGGGAGGATGCTCTCTAGGAAAGGCGCATGGCCTTTTTGCTGCGCAAGCAATCCGCAAGTGCTGCATTTCATGCAGAGATTGGACACAGTGTGCGAGGTGACCTTCCATGTGTGTCCCGTGCGCGGATCTTGCACGGCCGAGGCCGCAAGCATCCGCTGCTTTTTATTAGGGCCCACTGCTTTCGGGGGAGAGGGGTTCTTATTGGGTAGCTCCTGAAAAGGGTGGTCCTTGGGTCCCTTCGTGGGTTTGGCTGTGGCAAGGAGGTGAGCGCATCTCTTGCCTAACCATGCGCTAACCGCAGTGGCCACCTTGTCGCATGTGTCGGTGAGCGCCGCTTGCTCCTGCGAGAAGAGGCAGGCGCTGAGCTTACCACAGATATCGTCGGCGAGGAGGTTGGCTGCCCACGCCCAATTGCAGCTCACGCCAAATCTCTTTGCGTGCTGCTCTTCGTTTAAGTGGCCTTTCGTCCAGGTGACTTGGAGCCTTGCCCTCTGGCTAGCTTGACTTTCCCATATTTGCGGCCATATCCTCTCCGCAATTGGGTTTTGGCAACGCTTAGCAGCGACTTTGCTGTCGACCGCAACGCTGGCGGTTTGGCCGACAAAACAGGCGAGCTGGTCGAGAGCAACACATTCGCCGTCATTGACCGTGGCTCCAATTTGGAGCGCCCCCTTCATGGTTCCTACAACCTTGAAGCGCGTTTTGGGGAACAGCTCCCCCGCCGGGTCAGTCGGAAGGTCTCCTCCCAGGGCTTGGATGGCAACAACTGCCCAGGAGACAAGGCGGAGCCTGGGATCATTGCCCTTGGGGCCTCCCGTGGCGTCGGTCCCGAAATACACCTCCTTGCACGGATCAGGCTGAAGGAAGAACCCCGTTTTTTGCACGGCGAGGAGCTCAGCCGGCAGGGCCGGGTGCACGGTGAGCTGCTTGGGGACCAGACCTCTTTCCCAAAGGCAACGAGGAGCTTGGGGCAGGCTTACCCTCCATGCAGGGTCAGGCCCAATGTCATGGCTTGCCCAAGCAGGGCATTCCTGCAGAGCGTGGCGAAGCGTGTTGGGTTCCCCGCACACCTCACACGCATCGGGCCCCCCGTGTGAGGCTCTTTTGATAGCACCTTGCCACAGCATGCGCAGACCCGAACGGAGGAGGTGGTTTTTGGAGTGTTTTTTGAGGAGCTTTCTGGCCGCGCTCCAATCCAGCCCTTGCTCAGCTCCTGTACCTCCTTCTTGCGCCGCAATCCTTTGCCACCTGTCCTGGTCGATTGCTGCATCCAGCTGATCCTTGACTTCTAGGCCAGCTGTGGGGGAGCCCCATGGGATGACGATGCTTCCTGTAGGCCGCCTCCAAGAGGAGAAGGTTGGCGCATCATACCCCATGTCGCGTAGGTAGCACTGCATAGCGCCGAGGGGCTCCACAGCAATGCGCCAAGGGTGAGGGCTGTTCGAGCCCCTTTTCCACATGACCTCCCACGCCGTGAGTAACTTCTGAGCTGCTGGCTTGTCGGCTTTGACACAGTGGGCAAGGGTGCTCCAATGTTCGAGGATGATCCTTTTCATAGGATCTGTGACCCCGTTCTCGCCGAGGTCGTAGACCACGTCCAAGGATCCATACCCTAAGCGGCCTGCGTGGGTCCCGGCGGCAGCTCGCACTGATTTCATACGCTTCGGGGAAAGCCCCGCCGCCTGGTGCCCCCACGTGCCCGCCGTGAAGATTGAGGCTCTGGATGCCCTGTGGAGGCATTTCTTGTCGGGGACCCTTAGCTGGCGCAGTTTTTGGCTACGCAGTCCAGCTTTGCGGAGGCGGGTGTTGGACTGCTTAACCCTCCTTCTGCGCGCTCCTGCGCTGTCCACTCCTAAGTCTTTGACCAGATTTTCAATTTTCGGCTCACCTGGCTTTAAGAGCTGCTGTAGGCTCTTGGCGACAGTTTTATCGGTACAGATGAAAGCGGACTTCTTTTCGCTGAGGAGGAGCGACTCACTCCCAAGGTCGGCGCGCAGCTGTCTGTACAGCTTGACGGCTTTCCAGGCTACTTCCGCTGGGTTGCGCCCCTCGAAGTCTGCGCTTATATCATCGATCCATACGTCGATGTTGTCTGCCAGCCCAGAGTCCGAGGCTCGAGAGCACGGGAGGTGAAGAGCGACTTTGCTCAGCACAGGCGCCGCCGGGCAACCGGCGACGATACCTCTCGTGGGGAAAGCGGGCGGGCTGGTTTGCCCTTCCGAGCAAATTACTCTGCCGCCCCGATAAACTTGAAGGGCTACATTCAGGACCGTTGCTGGAAAGGCGAGGATCTCTGCCATGTGCGCCAGCTTGTGGTGATCGACTGTTTCAAAAAACGTAGAAAGGTCAAGGAAAAGCGAGATGCGGGGCCGCTTGCTGCATTTGGCAATTTCGGCTTGCAGAACCCGCTGTACAGCAATACTCAAGCACGCGACGCCCGGTTGGGCAGCGTCCCAAGTTGCCGTCTTGGTGTATTCGGACAGCCAGGCTTGAATAAGCCCGTATCTGGCTTGCATCCATATCTTGTAAACGATGTGGCAAAGCCCAATAGGGCGTTCCACCACTTCGTTCTTTACAAGCATGACGACCTTTACGATCCTCCACTGCGCAGGGGCTTCCCCTTTTTCTTCTATGAGGTTGAGGATGGCGGTGAGCTCCTCAACCGCTTCGGGAGGCAGGCTGCGGGCCATAGCGGGGGTCCACCCGTCAGGGCCTGGCGCCCGGAGGGGGCATCGCCGAAGCCTGGTGCCGACTTCGTCGGAGCTGAGCGGGGCCAGCGTTGCCCGTTCGCATATAGCCCGGTCTTTAACCCGCGCGATGCAGGCCTCGGCAGGCGAGGGGCCTGCTTTCCAGATTGGCATCCACTGCTTAAGCCTCAAAAATGGTCTGCTTTTTGGGTCATGATCGCGGAAGGGCCGGTCGAAACACTGCTCGTGTGCCTTGACTGCCCTGAAAAGAGGCCTCATACCTTTCTTGACGGCGCCGGTGATCCATTCTTCATACTCCGCGCGCCCGGTTTTTCGCGCTTCGCTGCTTGAGTGCTTGGCGATGGCATTGACCCACTCTACCAGCTCCTCCTGGACCTCACTTTGGCCAAGAAGGGTATTCATAAAAGGTCTGTTTGCCAGCCAGGCTTGGCGCCGTACCCTTCAGGCACAAGGAGGGTCCCTATGAGCTGATGCACGCCGGAGGCCGGGTAAGCCCGGGCACAGTCGGTGGTGAGGCCGAGTAACCAGGCTGCCGCCTTCGCCCAGAGCGCGGGCTGGGCGGAGTACAACCCCACCGGGTCGGGCTTGAGTGCCGGCTTTCGCAGAAAGTCGAGGCTGGCTCCCCTTGGCATTGTCTCGTTGGGGTAGAGGGCCTTTTGGCATGCTGCTGACAGACGTGCAAAGGAAAGAGACACGACGTCGTTGATGCTGGTCTGGCCGAGGATGCTGATGGGTGTTTGAACACTGGCGGATTCATACACAGGCTCCTCCACAGCTATAGCCTCGGGGAAACATGGAAGCTGGCGGAGAGTAGCCCTTTTGCCAGGCACGGTAAGGGAAATACAGAGGCCAGCGTGCGGCCTGTGGGGCACTGTCCAGTCCACCGTGCTTCTGACCTTGCCTTGCAGGCCTGCACTGATGATGTAAAAATCGAGCTCTCGACCGGATTGGCACGTTGCCTCTCCAGTTGCGATCAGGTGACCCTTAATATGGGGCAGAATGTTAGTGGAGAGAAGCTCTTCCGGTGTGCAGTTCCAGTCTCCTGCGACTAGCCACTGTCCTTTATGCTGCGAAAGCATGCTGAGCAGGGCTGCCATGATTTCGCTGTTGGGAGGAATATCGAGCGGGGTGCTGCACTTGAGGTAGACGCTGATGAGAAGGAGGCTAACACCTCCCCGGCGGACACATATCGCCTCTATTCCTGCACCTTCAACAATGTGCTGGCCTTGGGAGGCCGCCTGCATGTGCGATTTTACGAGGACGCAGACTCCACCTTTAGTGCCTTTGGTCTCGCACGGGTGCGCTTGACCCCCGAACACCTGATACCCGGCCTGCGTCATTTGCCGGTACATCTGGTGGTAGGCCTTCTTGTTAAGGTGAGTCTCTTGCAGAAGGAAAATGTCCTCCTTGCTGGCCTTTATCCAAGCCTGGATTTCCTTCCTCCAAGTGGTGATGTTTGAGGACCGGATCGCAATTACGCTATCTCTGCCAGCCTGAAGATCGTCGATAATATCCTCGGCGGCGCGGGCGAGGAGCTCCAACCCTGAAGAGTCCCTGCTGGACGCTGCTTCAAGAAGAGCTTTGATGGTCCAGGTCTCCAGGGAACCGGGGTCACCACCACCCTCCACTTCTTCAGCCAGGTTGAGAATGGCCTCCTCTTCGCACTCAGGGATTTCCGAGTGTTTCTGGAGAATGCTTTGAATGTACTTCCACTTTTTGAGCCGTGCTTTGAGCTTGCGCCTGTGCAGGCTTACCGCCTCTTGGCCACCATTCTGACCGTTAAGGGGCTTGCTTCGGTTCCGAGTTCTGCGCCTTTTAGGAAAGGATTGCGGGGAGACGAAACCTTCTTTGAAGAAGAGGGCACCAGTGAGGAGCGGCTCCCCTATATTGCCAAGGGGGTACAGAGAGGGGCTCACCCGCTTCAGCACTCTTTGTCCAGACGCTGTGCGGCTGAGTCCTTTCCTCTGGGCCTTGGTGCTGCGCTTGGCTTGCAGCCGGTGGGCAGTGCTCCGTGGACAGGATAGGCTGTGGGACTGCTCACAGTCGCCAGCTTCCCCCGGTTGGGGTTGGGGCAGAAGCAACTCCTTGTGCGGAGGTAAGTGCTCCTGCGCCAGCTTAACGGCCCCAGGGGCGGGTTGCGGCTGAACGGGTGAAGCGGTCCTGGAGGGTTGCCGCCGCCTCCAGGGCCACCCTGTTTCCTACGCGGAGTGCTCCGCCTGCCCGGGGGGGGCGGCCTCGAGCGGACTCTCGCGTTGGACACTTTTGCGTCTTGCTGGCCCGTACGCGGGGCCGGGTCCACTGGCGAGCAGCTCAGCCGGTGTCCCTGCCTCTACTCCCCAGACGCTTTCCATTTCAAGATCAAGCTCTGGTCTTTGGGCAATGTGCTGACAAATTTGTTCCCCCAGTTCGGGGGTGAGCTGTATTCCAGCCTGCTTGAGGATGGCGGTGATTTCCTCGACTGCGGCTGGAGCTTGAGGCCCTTTAATTTGCTCGCGAGCTCTTTCCTGGGCCTTTTCGACCGCTTGTTCTTTTTCTTCGATTTCCTTGGTGAGGCTCCCTAGGTCGGCGATGCTTTGGTGAAACTGCTGCTTGAGCTTCTCTGTCTTGACTTGCAGTGCCGCCTTCTTGGCGATGAGTCCCCGGTGCTCAGCCGTGAGCTGCTTATGTTCCTGCATAACTTTCTGCAGGGCCTTTCTTGGCGTGAGGGACTCGTCCGCCTCTTGCCTTGGGGGCTCAATGCCTGCTGCCTTGAGCACCTTTTGTGTGGCTGCGTCCGCGTCCTTCCACAGCTCGCTGACTGCGCCATGATATTCCTGGGGGGTGAGCTGCTCTATCCCTCCCAGGCCAGGCGGCGCTTGGAGGTCCCTACTTGGGCTCCATCCTGCCTCTTCGATGGCGGCTCGGGCCTCTGGCCCAAGGTTCTTCCACGCCTGCTCCAAGGCAGCAGCTGCCTTCCCTTGCTTGCGGGGCTTCGGGCTGCGTGGTTTGCGGCTATTTGGGGTCCACGCTTCCGGTTCCCAATATTGGGGGTACCATGTCCAGGCTTCCGCTTGCGACTGCTTTGGCTGGGGCCATTTGTTCCCACAGTATTTGCAGTGGGGTGTTTTGGCTGCCTGGTTCTGGTAAATCCAGGAAGCGTCTCCGCACTTCTTGCAGGTGAAGAACGGCCGAGGCTTCGCCATTGGGGTGGGTAGCCCTACCCTTGTCAACAAGAGTGCTTAGCAGTACTCCCTTTGCAGTTTTTTTTTTTCCTTTTTAACTGCTCGTTGCCGGACTTGGGGCTCCACTTGAAGGGGTCACTTGCTCGTGCAGTCTTTGTTCCGCGAAGCTGACCCACAAATTTGCGCGCACAATGGCTCGAGCTGAGGAGTTGGGGTTAAGAAAGAGCCTGGGAACCAAAAACCGGTTGAACCCAGAGCCCCGTTAACACAGCAACGCACAGCTACGTGCGCAGGCAGCACCTTGAGCCTTGAGCCTTGAGCCATTTTTTTTACAGGGCTTACAGGGTTTATGGGGTTTCATTATAGGGTCTCTGTGGTTTGTAGGCTTTATAGGGTTTAGGGGGCTTCTTGGGTTCGTAGGGTTTGCAGGACTTGCGGGCGTCTTTAGGGCGTGGGGGGTTTAGGGCTTAGGGGGCTTAGGGCTTAGGGCTTAGGGCTTAGGGCTTAGGGCTTAGGGTTTAGGGTTTAGGGCTTAGGGCTTAGGGTTTAGGGCTTAGGGTTTAGGGTTTAGGGTTTGGGGTTTAGGGTTTAGGGTTTAGGGCCTAGGGTTTGAGGCTTAGGGCGACTCGAAGTTCCCAGGGCTTGAGGGAGGTCTTGGAATCTTGCAGGTTGAAGTTTAGGGGCTGGCATGCGCATCGCAGGAACCCCTAAACCCTAAACCCTAAACCCTAAACCCTAAACCCTAAACCCTAAACCCTAAACCCTAAACCCTAAACCCTAAACCCTAAACCCTAAACCCTAAACCCTAAACCCCACCACCCCAGTGTGAGGCCCCAGCGGAGTCCACGGCATGGCTTTAGCTTCTAGCTTGCTGCGTGAAAGAAGACTTAGGCTTGAGGGGTTGGGGGCTTGAGGGTTTGAGGGCTTGAGGGGGTGAGGGCTTGAGGGGTTGAGGGGTTGAGGGTTCGGGGCACAGGTGAGCTCAAGCCCCCTCGGATCTGAGACTAGGGCTCAAGAAGCTTAGGCTGAGTGCTCACGGCACCCCAATATTAGAAGGTCCCGGCCCTTGATCTGCAATCTGCTGCGCGGGAGGGGTCGCGCAATCAAGCAGCCGGGGCAGCTTATGCCTTTTGGGAGCCTGGGGCCTTTTTCGCAGGGTTTGGGGTTTAGGGTTTAGGGTTTAGGGTTTAGGGTTTAGGGTTTAGGGTTTAGGGCTTAGGAGGGTTTAGGGTTTAGGAATTTCGGGTTTCGAGAGTTTGGGGTTTCAAGCCTCTTGCCCCCAAAACTCCGAAAAGGGTGCGAGTACCACACCGAACTTTGATACTGATTTGGGAACTGCAAAAATCTGTGACAGGGCTGTGTGTTTAGACCTCGGCGGGACCCAACGACAAGCAAGCCGAGCATTCATCAAGAATGTGCTCAAGTCTAAGTTGAGGCACGTGGCCAGGATCCCTGTTGCCAGTGGCAGTGACCAGTTATGTTTGGCAGGGAGCCGCGTGTGGTCAAGCAACAGTTGTTTCTCCACCCTGCCGGGCGTTACTTGTTGCCACACTTAAATCCGGATAGACGGCAATACAAACATAATCGTTTCGTCTTTGGCCGGTGGCCGATGACAGTTGGCCAGTGGCCGGAGACCATCAACAAACAAACTGACTGAAGCCCGGGGCGGTGTCCTGTGGTAGTGGTCGGCCGTTGTGATCTTGCGCTTCTCATATGAAACCCCACACACAGCAAACGCATACTTTTTTGGGGGCGGGGTGGAAGGTGAGCAAGGAGGCAAGACGCCAATAGAAGACTCGTGATAGCGCACATCACCTGGCCAAGACAAAAGGCAAACGCACACTGCCACATGAAGCACCTTCCTATACTTAAGAGCAAGAGGAGAGGAACTCACTTGCAAACGGAAAAACACCCACATATAGAAAACAATGCTACGAATTAGGTGCCCAGTGAGCGCAGACCTCGCCAGTGGCTGTAAGTTGGTGCCTGTGGCTGAACCCATAACCCCGGTTAGGAGTTGTTTTGCAGACACGGCCCCGGTGAATACACCAGCTCTCGTGCCCTCTGCATTCATCAAGAATGTGCTCAAGTCTAAGTTGAGGCACGTGGCCAGGATCCCTGTTGCCAGTGGCAGTGACCAGTTATGTTTGGCAGGGAGCCGCGTGTGGTCAAGCAACAGTTGTTTCTCCACCCTGCCGGGCGTTACTTGTTGCCACACTTAAATCCGGATAGACGGCAATACAAACATAATCGTTTCGTCTTTGGCCGGTGGCCGATGACAGTTGGCCAGTGGCCGGAGACCATCAACAAACAAACTGACTGAAGCCCGGGGCGGTGTCCTGTGGTAGTGGTCGGCCGTTGTGATCTTGCGCTTCTCATATGAAACCCCACACACAGCAAACGCATACTTTTTTGGGGGCGGGGTGGAAGGTGAGCAAGGAGGCAAGACGCCAATAGAAGACTCGTGATAGCGCACATCACCTGGCCAAGACAAAAAGCAAACGCACACTGCCACATGAAGCACCTTCCTATACTTAAGAGCAAGAGGAGAGGAACTCACTTGCAAACGGAAAAACACCCACATATAGAAAACAATGCTACGAATTAGGTGCCCAGTGAGCGCAGACCTCGCCAGTGGCTGTAAGTTGGTGCCTGTGGCTGAACCCATAACCCCGGTTAGGAGTTGTTTTGCAGACACGGCCCCGGTGAATACACCAGCTCTCGTGCCCTCTGCATTCATCAAGAATGTGCTCAAGTCTAAGTTGAGGCACGTGGCCAGGATCCCTGTTGCCAGTGGCAGTGACCAGTTATGTTTGGCAGGGAGCCGCGTGTGGTCAAGCAACAGTTGTTTCTCCACCCTGCCGGGCGTTACTTGTTGCCACACTTAAATCCGGATAGACGGCAATACAAACATAATCGTTTCGTCTTTGGCCGGTGGCCGATGACAGTTGGCCAGTGGCCGGAGACCATCAACAAACAAACTGACTGAAGCCCGGGGCGGTGTCCTGTGGTAGTGGTCGGCCGTTGTGATCTTGCGCTTCTCATATGAAACCCCACACACAGCAAACGCATACTTTTTTGGGGGCGGGGTGGAAGGTGAGCAAGGAGGCAAGACGCCAATAGAAGACTCGTGATAGCGCACATCACCTGGCCAAGACAAAAAGCAAACGCACACTGCCACATGAAGCACCTTCCTATACTTAAGAGCAAGAGGAGAGGAACTCACTTGCAAACGGAAAAACACCCACATATAGAAAACAATGCTACGAATTAGGTGCCCAGTGAGCGCAGACCTCGCCAGTGGCTGTAAGTTGGTGCCTGTGGCTGAACCCATAACCCCGGTTAGGAGTCACAAGCTGTGATCGCCATGATTTTCGCAGGCTTCAAATGCCCCTTCAGACCCAAAACCTCAGCCCTAAATCCTGAAAGCCTCAAGGCATACCAAAGCGAAACCTGCCACAAAAGCCGACCAACGGCAGATGGCGGGGAATAACCTGGACCTCACGTGGCGTTGTACCTCCGTGCACGGGTCTTTCGGGGGGCCCTGAGGGGTTGAGAGCTTGGTGGTCCCCAAACCCTCAACCCAAACCCTAAACCTTGAATCCATCTGAATTCTGGATTCTGAAAAACCCTAACCTAACCCTACACCCTGAACACTAAACCCTGGACATTTGGGGTTTAGGGTTTAGGGTTTAGGGTATTAGGGTTTAGGGTTTAGGGTTAGGGTTTAGGGGGTCCCTGATTGGGGTCCCTTCTTATAGTGGGGTCTATTTCGGGGTCCCTTTTTGAAAAAACCTCCATTTGGGGTTGAGCGTGTCGAAGGGTTTGGGTTTGGTGTGCACTAAGGATTTAGGGTGTCAACGCGTGGCGACCAAGAGCCCGATTTCAAGTCCCGCCAGCTTCTTCGTGTAAACGCTAAACCCCAAACTCTAAACCCTAAACCCAGAACCAGAAACCTCAAGATGTGGAGCGTTCTTTAGCCATGGTACAAAGGTGCTGGAACTTGAAACCTCCCAAAGCCCCTAAAGTCTCGGGTCTAGGGATTAGGGTTTAAGCCCAGTTAAAGCCCTCATACACCTACCGCCTCACTGACCAAAGCTCGCCCGATCTGCCCTATTCCCCAGACCCAGCCCTAAGGCCCCCCCCCCCAACTAACAAAGCCCACTGGCCACACCAGAGAAGTCGATGCTTCTGCGTTTGGGGGTTTGGAGGCGGAGAAGGGGGTTGGCTGAAAAGTTGTAGGTTTTAGGGTTTGGGGTCTTTGGGGGCTTGGGGTTTCGAGTTTAGGCTTTAGCGTTGAATGTGCCTCAGGGCCTAATCCCTCACAGCCCCAATCCCCCAAAGCCTTCAACCGCCTGGGGTTTTTGGGGTCGCGGGAACCCTAAACCCTAAACCCTAAAACCTAAACCCTACTACTAAACCCTAATTCTAAACCCTAAAGCCTTCCACCGTTTGGAGTTTTGGGATCGCACCCCAAACACTAAAAAAAGGGGGCCTGCCATGCCGCCGCCATGCCGGAGACGGGCTTGGTCCAGACCGCCCCTTGGGAACTCGGGGCTTCGGGTTTAGGGTTTAGGGGTTTAGGGTTTCGGGTTTAGGGTTTAGGGTTTAGGGTTTAGGGTTTAGGGTTTAGGGTTTAGGGTTTAGGGTTTAGGGTTTAGGGTTAGGGTCGGTGTCAAGCTTGGGTTTCAGGAGGTTGGGGCTTGGGGGGTTCCCGAAGCACGTCTCCACAAAGGAGTGCTTATTGAAACCTGGGGGGTTCAGGGCCGAATCCGAAAACACTGCGGCGACGCCGGAAAAGTGCAAGGGGCTGCTGCAGCTTCAACGGATGACTAAGAGTGCCCCTAAGCCAAGGCAGACACTCAGATGCCCAAACCCTCAACCCTCAACCGTCAATGTTTGAACCCTAAACCCCTAAACCCCTAAACCCTGAACCCTAAACCCTGAAAACTAAACCCTAAACCCCTAAAACCCCGAAAAGAGCCCACCGCAGGATCACGAAAGCCTGAGCTGCTCGTCGCAACACCACCCTAAACCCTAAACCCTAGACCTTAAACCCTAAACCCTAAATCTTTCCAGGGTCTCCACCAGAGCCCAAGCCCTCAAACTCCTACAAATATCGGTTTAGGGTTTAGGGTTTGGGGTTTAGGGTTTGTAGGGTTAGGGTTTAGGGTTTATAGGGTTTTGGGGATCATACCCTAACAGGTAAGCCTCTAAAGGGTTCATGTAGGGCGCCTAGAGAACGCTTAACGAAGACAATGCCCGAAGCAATCCCAACATTAAGGGGTATAAGGAGGGACCCCTAGAAGGGACACCTTATATAGTAGCCGCAAATACCGCTAAATGACCCCAAAGGTCCCTTATCAGGGTCCCTTCTAAAAACCATTCCGAGCCCTTCCTTGGCAGGTCCTGCATTGGAGGCCCCCGGGACGGCCCCTTGAGACCCCTGGTCCCTCACTCCCGTCCGCTGGGCTGAGGGGACCAGGGGCCGCTTTGTTGGGGCAGGCAGGGCTCTGGCCAAAAATGCCCTTTTTGCCTGCCTGGCCCTGGCCCTGGCCCTCGCTGGGGCCCTGGCCCTGGCCCTGGCCCTGACCCTGGGCCTGGCCCTGGCCCTGACCCTGGGCCTGGCCTGGCCAACCCTCATAGCCCCTTCGCGCCAACCCAAGCTGTCCTCATGCCTCGTGAGGTCCCCAACCTGACTGACCTGGCCCGGCACCCCACCTTACCCCCTTCGCGCCAAGCGTGCCTGGTCCACACCAGCCCTGTTTCCGTGGCGCTCTGCCCAACCCAAGCTGTTCACTGTGTGTTGCCTCCCTGGCTTTAGCCCCTTCCCACCAATCAAGCCTCGCTTCCTTTGTCTGTTCCTGGCCAACCCAAGCTGTCTTCGCTGACCCTGCCTCGTTTCCGTCTGCTGCAGCTTTGCGCCTGGTCCACGCACCTTGTGGAGGTCCCCAAAAGGGCGTGAGTGCTGCTCATGTGATGCTTTGTAAAAAAAAATAAAAGGTTTTAACCCAGTTGTAAGTGGGCGGTCTTGGGGTGGGTAGGTCTGCAGACTACCGCGCGCTCCCAAAGCGCGCTTCCGTTCGGCACGCCCTGAACCCTAAACCCTGAACCCTGAACCCTGAACCCTGAACCCGAAACCCCAAAACCCGCCCCAAGGGCCACCCGTGGGCGCGGCTGTTGGGAGGAGGCAGAGCAGGTGAGGCAGCCAAGCACCCAACGGACCTCTCTGCAGCGTGCTTAAGGGCTTGGGGTTTAGGGCTTTCGGGGGCTGATGGTTTAGCGTTTAGGGTTTAGGGTTTAGGGTTCAGGGTTTAGGGTTTAGGGTTTAGGGTTTAGGGTTTGAGATTTAGGGTCGGGGCTTCGGGGCTGCGGCTTAGGGTTGTTCCGGGTGGGGGGGGTAGGGCTGATGGGGTTGATCGTGGTTTGGGGATTTGGGCTGATCGTGGCTCTGGGCTGAGTGCTTTGCGTGGACATCCGGCGTGAAGGGCCCCCAAACCCCAAACCCCAAACCCCAAACCCCACACCCCAAACCCCAAACCCCAAACCCCAAACCCCAAACCCTAAACCCTAAACCCTAAAGGCAGACGTAGCTTAAACCATCTCTTCGAGCAGGCGGGTTGCACCTGACTACGGCCCACAAAGCCGGGTTGAGGACGTGGGTTGTTTAATTTCGAGTTGAGGGTTGAGGGTTTAGGGGTTAGGGGTTAGGGGTTAGGGTTTAGGGTTTTAGGGTTTAGGGTTTAGGGTTTAGGGTTTAGGGTTTAGGGTTTAGGGTTTAGGGTTTAGGGTTTAGGGTTTAGGGTTTAGGGTTGATCGGAGTTTAAACATTTGACTGCGGCAGGGGCTCATGCAGCGATGGGGGGGGGGGGGGGGGCGAAACCCCTTCAAGAAGGGTTGTTGGTCTAAACCGACACCCAACTACGCAAGTAGAAACGACGAAGCATTGCTAAACCCGAAACCCGAAACCCGAAACCCTAAACCCTAAACCCTAAACCCTAAACCCTAAACTTTGGAGGCTCATAAACTTACGGATAGTCATAGGCAGAACCCTGGACAAAGGCTTTGACATGATTGCAACCTCCTACCCGAGAACCTCCGAGTAAACCCCCCACCTCCCAAACCCTAGACCCTAAACCCTAAGCCCTAAGCCCTACCCTGAGCCCTAAAGCCTGAGCCCTAAACCCTAAATGCTAAACCCTAAACCCTAGACCCTAAACCCTAAACCCTAAACCCTAACCCTAAACCCTAAACCCTAAACCCTAAACCCTAAACCCTAAACCCTAAACCCTAAACCCAAGCCGACAAGCCCTTGGACCATGCAACTCCCAAGACCCTCCCACTTCGCCACTCCGAGTCCCGGTGCCGCACTCCAGGCCACGCCGCCACAGCGGCACCTGGGTTTAGGGTTTTGGGTTTAGGGTTTTGGGCTTAGGGTTTAGGGTTTAGGGGTTTCGGGGTTAGGGGTTTAAGGTTTGGGGGTTGTGGGGTTTTTGGGGTTTCGGCGTTCGGGTGTTTCGGGGTTTAGGGGTTCAGGATTTAGGGTGTAGGGTGTAGGGTTGAGGGCTGAGGGCTTTGGGCTCTAGGGATTGGAGCTTACAGCTTTGGGTCTTTTCGGGGTATTGGGGCTTGAGGCTTTCGGTTTGGTGGGGTTTAGGGCTTGGGGGTGCTTAGGTACTTGGGGGGGATTCAGGGTTTAGGGTTTAGGGTTTAGAGTTTAGGGTTTAGGATTTAGGGTTTAGGGCTTGGCTTGCGAATGTTCTACTTGAAGGTTCGCGGGTAGTTCTCAGTAGGGACATAAGTACCCCAAATAGGGCGATCGCCTGCTTGAAGTAAACTGTACATAAACTGCTAAGAATCCCAAGTTTAACTACTACTTGTGCAACTCCGAGTAGCACATTGTCAATTTCAACAACATTCACCATCTCGCACTGCAAATCGCAGGACACGTGCCTGATAAGAGCCCGGTCACCAAAACGGTTCACCGCTGCGGCATCTGAGCTGTTTGCACGAAACACCCCGCCATCACTGAATCACTGAACAAGCCCTACTTATCTCTGTGCACCACTGGCTGGCACCAGAGACCGTGATTGGGCTTGCTAACGTTCTAGCGCTGGATCAATCTCACCATCTCGCACTGGAGCAAGCAAGACATGTGCCTGATAAGCGCCCGGTCACCAAACGTCGGTTCACCGCTGCGGCATCTGAGCTGTTTGCACGAAACACCCCGCCATCACTGAATCACTGAACAAGCCCTACTTATCTCTGTGCACCACTGGCTGGCACCAGAGACCGTGATTGGGCTTGCTAACGTTCTAGCGCTGGATCAATCTCACCATCTCGCACTGGAGCAAGCAAGACATGTGCCTGATAAGCGCCCGGTCACCAAACGTCGGTTCACCGCTGCGGCATCTGAGCTGTTTGCACGAAACACCCCGCCATCACTGAATCACTGAACAAGCCCTACTTATCTCTGTGCACCTCTGGCTGGCACCAGAGACCGTGATTGGGCTTGCTAACGTTCTAGCGCTGGATCAATCTCACCATCTCGCACTGGAGCAAGCAAGACATGTGCCTGATAAGCGCCCGGTCACCAAACGTCGGTTCACCGCTGCGGCATCTGAGCTGTTTGCGCGAAACACCCCGCCATCACTGAATCACTGAACAAGCCCTACTTATCTCTGTGTGGGCTTGCTAATGTTCTAGCGCTTGATCAATCTCACCATCTCGCACTGGAGCACGCAAGACATGTGCCTGATAAGCGCCCGGTCACCAAACGTCGGTTCACCGCTGCGGCATCTGAGCTGTTTGCACGAAACACCCCGCCATCACTGAATCACTGAACAAGCCCTACTTATCTCTGTGCACCACTGGCTGGCACCAGAGACCGTGATTGGGCTTGCTAACGTTCTAGCGCTGGATCAATCTCACCATCTCGCACTGGAGCAAGCAAGACATGTGCCTGATAAGCGCCCGGGCACCAAACGTCGGTTCACCGCTGCGGCAGCTGAGCTGTTTGCACGAAACACCCCGCCATCACTGAATCACTGAACAAGCCCTACTTATCTCTGTGCACCACTGGCTGGCACCAGAGACCGTGATTGGGCGTGCTCATGTTCTAGCGCTTGATCAATCTCGCCATCTCGCACTGGAGCAAGCAAGACATGTGCCTGACAAGCGCCCGTCACGAAGGGTCAGGTCACCACATCGGCATCTGCGCAAGCTGGTCGCACAAACACCGGCCATCCGCGACAAAGCCTCAGCGCTCCCACCCATTCATCCATGATTTAGCCGACTTATGAGTGCGAGACCTTGATAGGACTTGGAGATTAAGTCGCTACGTGCTCCCCACGCTCGAACCGTGCAGCCACCGTGAACTGAGAGCAAAGCCTTGTTTCTGGAATCTCGTCTGCGACGGTGGCAAGACCCTAAACCCTAAACCCTAAACCCTAAACCGGAGGACGGGTTTTGCTTCAAGGTGCGTGGCAGTGCGTGGCAGTGCGTGGCCCAGTCAGCGCTGAGGAGCGTCGACTGCAAACCCTTGTGCTCGATTCTTCGTGATGGGATGGTGCTTACGGAGATTCCGAAAAGTATGGGAATGTCTGGGTGGTCCCTCATGCTAAGGCCTTTTATGGCCTATCGGGTTGAGCGCTGATAAGGGGGTCTACGAAAAAAGGGGGACCCTAATGCTTGTCCCCCAAATAGTAAGATTCCCTTATCATAAGGAGCCCTATAGGGCACCCCGAATTTCGGAAACCCTAGACCCTAAAACCCTAAACCCGAAACCCCAAACCCGAAACCCCTAAACCCCTGTAAGGAAAAACCCTAACTCCCCTGAACTGGCGAGGCACAGCCCACGGCCGAGACACACGAGGAGGCCCTCGACCCAGGACCTTTCGGTTAGGGTTTAGGGTTTAGGGTTTAGGGTATAGGGTTCAGGGTTCAGGGTTCAGGGTTTAGGGTTTTGGGGTTTAGAGTTCAGGGTTCAGGGTTTAGAAATCCGAACGGCCCAAAGGCGGCGCAGGGTTTTGGGGTTTAGGCTTTGGAGTTTAGGGGTTTAGGGTTTAGGGTTTTCGGGTTTAGAGTTTAGGGTTTGGGGGATTGGGGGCTTAGGGTTCAGGGTTTGGGGTTTGGGGTTCAAGGTTTCGGGCTTGGGGTTTAGGGCTTTGGGTGTGGGTGCAGGGCTCAAGGCGGGCTAACCGAAAAACGCACTGTGTGAGAGCGCATCAGTTTACAACTCTCAAGATTTCAAAACTTCATTCCTCACGTATTCTAGTAGACAAGGTCTTGGCGCATCAACCCAGGGGAAGTCACACCCAAACCCAAAAACATGCCGCCGCATGGTCTTCCGTCGTAAAATTACACGTCTGTTGTTGAAAAAACGTGTTTCCCCATGGTTTTTTGTACATGCTTCAAGGCCTGTGAACCTAAACAAAAACATGCTCCTTTTGTACAGAATTGTTCAAAACCTCGGGTTTTTGCACGTTCACGGGCGTCACATTACGAGCTGGGCGAAATGAGGTCACGAGAGCGAAAACACTGGTATTTACAGTGTTTCCGTGCTTTTGTGGCGAAAAGTAGGCCTTTTCGAAAAACGTGGCATTTTATGGGCTTTTGGCATTCTTAGGATTATTGGATGTCTCGGTGGGATGTTTGGTAATATTTATATCCGAAGCTATAAGCCCCAAAGTTAAACACCAAAGGTACAGTCCTAAAGGGTAAAGCGTAATCCCTAAAGTCTTATATTATATGGCTAAACCACAAAAAACCCTAAATCCCAAAGCGAAAGCCCTAAACCCAAAAGTCTTAAAGCCCGAAACCCTAAAGTCTTAAAGCCGTAAACCTTAAAGTCTTAAAGCATAAGCCCCAAAGCTAAAGCACTAAACTTTAACTGCAAAGCCTTCAAGCCGAAAACTAAGGTCCTAAACCCGCATTTCGAGCATGGTTAAACATTGGCAGGAACGTAATTACCACCCCCCACCAGCCCCCCCCCCCACCCCAGCCCCCAAAAAACCCAGACCTTCATCACGCAGCTAGAAATCGTGCGTTTTGCTTGACGGAAATCCATGCGGTAGCAAAAACATGCCCCCATCTGCCGCTGCAGCACAAGAACGGTGACAATCATCGTTAAAGGGGTTGCTAAGCTCTACATTGGCAGCATAAATCTTGAAACAGCCGGCGCCGGTGAGGTCGACAGTGCCAACGGCTTTGGTTTTGTATCTGGGTCGGCTTCTGTGCAGGGGGCTTGCCGAGGCCTGCTGTCAGTTTTGCGACGAAGAGGTTTGCGGGGGCCCGCGGGCCTCCGCCGCACAAATACCTATACAGAGCCCCAGCGGTGGTGTTTGGTGATAGGAACTGCTCAGGCGAAGCCCGTGCAGCACACTGAAATGCCGGTCGGGTCAGCTTTGTGGCACGTGTCACGAGACGTCTGGCTGGTCAAGTCAGTGTTGCAGAGGCCTCCGCGTCTGCTTAGAGATTTACGGGTAGTATTCGCTGGAAATGCAAGTCGGGTAGCTAACAGTGAAGTCTTGCCTCATTTGGGGTGGTTGCAAACCCTTCTTCTACTTGACCCTACCCCCCCCCTACCCCCCCCCCAAACCGTAGCCCCCAAACCTCTCCCTCAACTACACACCGGCCGGAAGCGCTTGAGGCCTAAACCCTAGCACGGTGCAATGCTTGCGGGCTTTGAACCCTCAGCCATAAACCCTTGTATAACCTCTTTCTCAGCATACGTCTCAACTCCAGTCCCAAATTCCCAAATAGGCCTCCCCCCGCCCCCCCGCAAGAAGCAGCATCGCTGAGACGGGCACACTGCCGGACCCAGCACCATCACCAAGAACAAGGCCTGCAAATGGCAACTCATGTTGATACCCGTTCCCCCTCAGCTGATCATGAAAAACCAGCGACTAGGTGGGTTTGGGGGCCGAGACAATTCGTACAGCTTTTCTGCAAGCACACCCGTGGGCTTTCGCACACAGACCAGCCGGGACCTGCCGGGTCCTCTCGCATGGGGGGACCCTTGGATTGACGTGGGCGAGAGTCAAGCATCCAAGCCTTCAAGAAATGGGTATTTCCCACACTGGACCATGGTTGCCCAAGGTGCGGAGCTTCCGCATGACTGGGGCTTTGAAGCACGGGAGGCACGACGTCAACGACACACTCGTCCTGTCCGAGGAGAGGGGGGACAGAGCGAGTTGAAAGCTCCTGGCGGACTTTCTGGTGGTGGTTTGGAGGGGGGGGGCCAGGACGCGCTCCACACACAAGCCACGGACCACGAGCGCACAGGGAGGGACCTGGAACATGAACCCGAGCACGAACCCACCAATTAACCGAGATAACAGTAAAATTTAGGGTGTTGGAGGCAGCCCACCTACCAACCCAAAACAACCTTCATTGAGCCTTGCCGGGCTTAGAGGGGCGCGTTCTCGGGCTTCAGACTGAGATCTTGGGGGCTTAGGGTCTAGGGGTTCAAAGGGCTCGCACTTGTCAGGGCGCGCAAGCCCCAAACCCTAATTCCTGAAACCCCAAACCCAAACCCTAAACCCAACATCATCTCTTGAGACATGAGTAACCTCGTGTAATGATTAGAAGCATCAGCTGCTTCTAACTCCAAGTTCGCAACAACCCCAAACCGAAACCGAAACCCCAAACCCCAAAGCCTAAACCCCAAACCCCAAATCCGAAACCCCAAACCCGAAACCCGAAACCCCAAACCCCAAACCCGCAAAACCCAAACCCAAACCCTAAACCCCAGAACCCAACCCCGCTCCCCCATGCCCGGCCCAGAGGAAGGGGCGGAAGATGGATCGGAGCGTGCCCATGAGGTAGACCAGACAGGCAACTGACGCTCGTGGTTTAGGGTTTGGGGTTTCGGGTTTCAGGTCTAGGGTTTGGGGCTTGGGGCTTGGGGCTTAGAGCTCAGGGCTGAGAGTTGGGAGCTTTCGCGTTTAGGGTTTCAGGGTCTAGGGCTTCAGCTCGAAAGCAGCCCAGCTCCCAAGACCAAAGGGCCTCAAGACCCTGAGGCCCCAACACCCCAAAGATATAAACCCTAAAGGGCTTGAGGTTCTGAGTCCTTAAGGGCTTCAACAACAGGGTGCGGTTTAGGGTTTTTTGGGCTCCCCCTAAACCCTAAACCCTAAACCCTAAACCCTAAACCCTAAACTCCAAACCCTACAGTTTTGAACCCCTCAACCTTAAACCTCTTACAACTTTCTGGCCTTGAAACCCTGAACCCAAACACTAAAACTCAAAGCCTTGATGCACAGCAAGAATCGTTACAAGTAGCAGCGTCCCGGTTCATGCGGTCAGGGTTTCAGGGCTTTTTGGCGGACTAGGGGTTACAAGCTGGGCAACAACGAAAACCAGCATAAACTCGGGCTGCTCTACGTATAACCCTGAACCCGAAAATCTATAAACACTAGCCTCAAGGCCCAGAAAGGTTTAGGGCTATCAGATTGAACTTCCCATTTTCTTCATTGAATTTCTGCACTGATTGACCGCTCTCACCCTGCCCTGCCCGGCCCCACCCCCCACCCCCCAAACCCTAAACCCTAAACCCAAAACCCTAAACCCCAAACCCGAAACCCACCCCACCCCCACCCCGCCACTTGAAGATTCACGGGCAAGAACTTGGGGTTGGGGGCTCATGGGATCCAAATGAAGCCATGACTAGATGCTGAGCTATAACTCTAGGTACCCTAAAAACCGTAAAGCCTAAACGGTTTAGAATATAGGGTTCAGGGTTCAGGGTTTAGGGCCTTCTGAAAACAATTGAACCTCCCAGCAATGCCAAGTGCCCGGCAGCACACGAGCATGAGCGCCTGGGCTACATTCGGTTAGGGTTTAGGCTCCCTAAACCCTAAACCCTACACAGCCAGGAACGACGTCAGCGCCCCGTTGATGCATCGTTTTGAGCTTCATTTTAAACTTTGAAGCACCGACAGCTACATGCAACGTGACAACGAACCCAAAACGGTTCAAAAGGATTCGCTAGCCCGCATTGGAATGGGCTTACTGAATGACGCGTGCCAAACATGTGTTTTGCCTCCAGGCAGGAAGCTCCGACACCACTTGTTGTCAGTCCCGACCCGGGTTTGCCATGGGTTCTGATGGCCAAACCCATTATGCGTCGTGAAGCCAGTGAATTGAAGGGTTCAGGGTCAAGTGATGATTACGTAGCCTCCTCAAATCGCCAGTGATTCGGGGTGCTTGGTTTGAAAACCAACCCGCTGCTCGATTTGAACCCGCGCGATATGACCTTACTTGCGCTTCTGGTCCCGGGAGGCCTGACCAAGAATATGTTTGCTTCAACACCCCTTCTGCGTTTGAAGAGAGCCTTGAGGAAAAGAACCAAAAACGGCCAAGTGGCCGTCCCCCCCATGAACATTTTGAGAAACTATCCAAACCGGCGGCAGAAATACCGGCGGCCTTCCGACACCCTGGGGGGGGGGGGGGGGGGGGCTGAGGAGTAGAACCCTAAAACCCGTCAAGGTTTGAATTTGGGTGGGGTGGGCTCTTCGGCCCATCGGCCAGATCCCAACCAAAGAATGTGGCAGTCTGAGCGCATTGCAGCACCCTAAGCCCAACAAACCAATTAGCTAGTATTATCATTAATCGCAACAGTAAAACTCTTTTCAATAGTATAACAAGAGTATACATATATAGATACAGAACACATTAATGTATATATATATAGATATATATATATATACAACATTAATTTGCTTAGTACGACAATATATATAAATATTTCTTGCTGCAGGTGGTGGAGAGATCCGGGTCAGCCAGGAAGCCAAAAAGCCGAAGTGAGCTCGGAAGTCTTCAGAGTTCGGCCTCATAGTGATTCTTGTTTAGGGTTTAGGGTTTAGGGTTTAGGGTTTAGGGTTTAGGGTTGAGGGTTGAGGGTTGAGGGTTGAGGGTTCAGGGTTCAGGGTTCAGGGTTCAAGGGGAGGGTTCAAGGGGTCCGGGGGCTTAGTGTTCAGGGGAGCTCGGGGTGAAAGGTGTAAGGAAGGTCCATAGCTGCTCTGTCCAAGGACTTCAGGTTTCAGCTTTGTTGTGTGGAGGGGGGGGAGGCGGGGGGGAGGGGGGTAAGGGGCCCTAAACCCTAAACTCTAAACCCTAAACCCTAAACCCTATTCTCCCTTACGGGCTTGGATCAGAGAACTTCGGGGGTTGCAGCTCTTTAAGGTTGAAAGCTGAAGGTCTACACCATCAACATGATGAGTTGGAGGCTCAAGGGTTTCCAGGACTCAGAGTTTAGGGTTTAGGGTTTAGGGTTTAGGGTTTAGGGTTTAGGGTTTAGGGTTTAGGGCTTCGGGTTTAGGGTTTAGGGCTTAGGGTTTAGGGTTTAGGGTTTAGGGTTTAGGGTTTAGGGCTTCGGGTTTAGGGTTTAGGGCTTAGGGCATAGGGTTTAGGGTTTAGGGTTAGGGTTTAGGGTTTCGGGTTTCGGGTTTAGGAGGTAGGGTCCAAAGGGTCCAGGTCGGCTCGGCCGTCGAGGCTACAGCTAGAGGGTTTGGACAATCTCTCCTCTAACTCCACCCAACACGAACACTTAGCTTTGGAGTAAACCCTGAAAAAAAAGTACATACTTTTTAGGTATAAGTAGCTATAATAGGAACCCAGAACCAAAAAAAAAGTATTAAAGTATGGTACACCAAGACCCAGAACAGGTTCAGCAGCTTAGGAAATGTTGGGGATGTGGGCTCTTAGGGGTTTGGAGTTTAGGGTTGAGGGTTTTAGGCTTCAGGATTTAGGGCTTGGAGTTTAGGGTTTGAGGTCTGGGGCTTAAGGGCCGTATGGATTAGGCTTTCTGCGACTTTGTCCGCTACGGCCTGTCCCTGGCAATTGCTCTTGACAAGCGCGCGCGATCCTGACCCCTAACACACCTACCATCCCAGCCACCCCCAACATCCCCTACTGTAACATCCGTAACCCTAAACCCCGAAACCCCTAACCCTAAACCCTAAACCATAAACCCTTAAACCCCGATCCAGCGCTGCTTACGCAGCTGTCCCCCCACCCTGCAATGCGAACCAGAGAACTAGGGAAGGACTGCTGACCTAGAATAAGAATCTTGAGACTGGCCGCTTTGACTGTGGCTCATGTCATGCCGATTCTCCGAAGCCTCCTGTTTTCTCGCTGACAGTTTTGCGAGGTTTCGGGTTTCGGGTTTAGGGTTTAGGGCTTAGGGTTTAGGGTTGGGGGTTTAGGGTTTAGGGGGGTTTGGGGTTTAGGGTCTAGTCAGAGAAGGCTTCAGTCAGAGAAGCTCTGAGCCTGAACCGTGCGAGAAAGGAAACTGCAGACGAATCAAGCTCCAAACGCAAACCCCCGAGGGGGCCGCCAGTCTGCTTGAAGCTTCGTGGCTCGTCTAAACTCTAACCCTCTGAAGCCCAAACGCGAAACTCTTAGGGTTTAGGGTTTAGGGTTTAGGGTTTAGGGTTTAGGGTTTAGGGTTTAGGATTTAGGGTTTAGGGTTTAGGGGGTAGGGTTTTCTGAAGCTAAATAAACCCAAACCCTAAACCCGAAACCCCAAACCCGGAGCCCTGAGCCCAACCAAAGCGTTGTTTGGCCAGTGCCCTGAGAGTGCCGCTTCCGATCCCGCGCCGACGACCCATGGCGCGGCCGTATCAGCCTGGGTCCGTTCTTACAGAGTTAGGGTTTTAGAGTTTAGAGGTTTAGGGTTTAGGGTTTAGGGTTCAGGGTTCAGGGTTTAGGGTGGTTGGGAGGTGGGGGGGGGGGGGGGGGGGATTATCGGTTCAGGCCATGAACCCAAACCCGAAGCCTTCCCGGGGGTTTGCGGCAAGGTGCACGCGCACTTCAGACCCCCAAATAAACATCCAAAGCTGGAGCTATCCTATGACCTACCTGGAACTACCCCATGAACCTCCAAGAACCACCCCTGTGCCGCCCACCCGAACACACCCTGTCCAAAACAAGGCCCAAGCACAGGATAAGGGTTTTAAGGCTTAGGGCGTAGAGTGGCTGAGGGAGTTGAAAAGGCGGGGGGGCAAAGGCTTCAGAATGGACTCGAAACCTTAGTGGGTCGGCCTTTAACCGCTTTGGAAACATGCTAGTACGTGAAGTCCCTCAAACAAGGACTTCGTCGTACGTGAAGTCCCTCAAACAAGTACTTCGTCGCTTGGGGCGTCGGGCTTAGGGCTTAGGGTTTAGGGTTTAGGGTTTAGGGTTTAGGGTTTAGTGTTTGGGGCTTAGGGTTTAAGGGTGTTTAGTGCTCATCTCTGAGCCCGGAGCGGCATGGTGTCAGCTGGCGACCCTCCTTCAGGGTTGTAAGATTCTTGGGGAAGGGGTGAGGCGTTGAAAGAGCTTGGGCGGAGTCGAGGGCTGAGGGCTTCAAACCCGCAACCCTAAACCCTAATCCTTAAACCCTAAACCCTATACCCAAAAACCATGAACCCTCAACCCTGAACCCCTCAGCTCTCAATCGTTCGCGCAGGTGCCGTGGAGTTTCCTCAACGGTTCTGGAGGGTGCCAAGACAAGTTTAGGGTTTAGGGTTTAGGGTTTAGGGTTTAGGGTTTAGGGTTTAGGGTTTAGGGTTTAGGGTTTAGGGTTTAGGGTTTAGGGTTTAGGGTTTAGGGTTTAGGGTTTAGGGTTTAGAGCACACCCTAAACCCTAAACCCTAAACCCTATTAGGACAACCCGAAACCGCGGAGCCCAGAGGCAGGGCTTGCTGCGCTTCGGGGGCCCGCGCCTGCCATGCGCCAGCGCGCGCATGAAGGCCGCCATGAATCCAACACAACCCCGGGTTCAGTGTTCCGGGTTTAGGATTTAGGCGTGATGGTTTGGGGCTTAGGGTTTAGGGCTTAGGGTTTAGGGTTCAGGGTTCAGGGTTTAGGGTTCAGGGTGTAGGGCCTGAGCTACCTGTTGTCAGGAGTCTGTAGGGTTTAGGGCTTGGGGCTTCGGGGTTTTTGATTGTGGTGAGAGGAGGGCTCAGCCCTAGAGGGGTGTGAGCTTAGGGTTGCGGGGTTCAGGGGCGAAACCTATCTCTTGGTGCTGAGGGTTCTAGGGTTTAGGGGTTTAGGGGTCTAGGGGTTTAGGGGTTTAGGGGTTTAGGGGTTTAGGGGTTTAGGGTTTAGGGTTTAGGGTTTAGGGTTTAGGGTTTAGGGTTTAGGGTTTAGGGTTTAGGGTTTAGGGTTTAGGGTTTAGGGTTTAGGGTTTAGGGTTTAGGGCTGTACGGGTTTATAGGGCTGTAGGTTTTAGGGCTTGTGCTCGAAGATGGTGAGCCGAGATCTCACATGCTGGCGATTGGGTTCCTGTGTGTGTTTTCTATTGGAAACCCCCCCCCCCCACATCTCCGACCAAGAGCTCCCTTGTGGGGGGGGGGGGGGGGCTCGGGTTTAGGGTTTAGCGTCTGGGGTCTGGGGTTTGGGGTTTCGGGTTGGTAGGGTTCAGGGTTTAGGGTTTAGGGGCTTCATGGGCTTTCTACCAGATGCGGTAGGAAAAAGAAACGTACTAGACACGGCCTTCAGCAAAGCGGCATCCGTCCCTTTCCGCGGTCCGAGGTGACCTTTTTGAAAAGGCGCCCCTTGCCTCTTTGAGTTCAAAGTTTTTTGGGGCCCCTCCAACTCCGATGTACATCGACTAACAGTGCTCGTAGAAGTCAGGCAGAAGTTAGGCCAGTGGCCTTGTGGCTCCACAATAAACACAGATCTGGTTTGCAGTCCCTGCTTTGCAGAGGCACCAGCCGAGCTTCAAAAAACCGTCCCCCAACTCCACAACCACCTACCAGAACTTGGCGGCGTCAGATGGAAAACGTGGATTGCGCGTCTTCCTCCGGCTCCCTCGCAGGGAGCAGCAACGCGATGAGTGAAGATGGGGCCTGAACCTGCAGGGCTTCGGGTTTCGGGTTTAGGCTTAGGGTTTCGGGCTTAGGGTTCAAGATTCACATCTTAGGGTGTGTCATGCGAGAGCGCGCGCGCGCTCGGATGTGAAACGCCCCTCAACCCACCCCGGCCACCCACGCTCCTCTCTCTTGGGCTTCGGGTCTATGAGATTTTATTCTTACTGTTTTTCTTCCCGTGCCGATGTGTGTTTCTTTTGCTAAAGCCACACTTGGGCTTCGGAAAGGGGTCGCCTGGGCCCTTTGCGAGCCTTCGGCCTGAGTGCAAAAATAGGGTCGGGCAGGGCTTAGGCTACCGTTATATACATAAAGGTGGTCTGGATACGGCCATCCTACAAGCCATTGAGGCTAGTACCCTCACCTCCCCGTCCCGCTCTTGATGGATGCGACCCCTGACTTAGTTTAGGATTTAGGACTCAGGGTCTAGGGTATGCTCAGTCCGTCGTGCGCGGCATAGACCCCACCGCCCAGAACTCGTCTTGGGATTCCCAGTAACATGACATGCTTCTACCGGGCGTATGTGAGCAGGGCGTTGCACCACCCCTGACCCCAGAGAAATGAACATGACGGAGACAAGAGGTCGGAAAAGTCACCACCGAAACGCCTAAGGCCTCTTAGACATGCAGGTACGTCCAGCTGATCAGGCTGGATATCCCATCTGCCACCGCAGCTTCATTACACACGGTAGGTTGCAGACGGCGTGTGCCCCTACAACTTATTCATCCTTAGCAAACAGGTGTGTGTGTACACGCACACCATCACACTCTAGGCGCACCCCACACCCTGAACCGAGGGGCCTGCTTGGCTAACTCGAGCGCGGTCTTCCCCCGGCTGTTGCGCATGGTCGCGTCTGCGGCCGCTTGCAGAAGCAGGCGCGTGGCGCCGAACGCGCCGTTCCTGGGGGAATTAGGCTTGGAAGGCCGTTGGCTGAAGGTCCAACAGAAGCCTGGAGCTTCGGATTTAGGGTTTAGGGTTTAGGGTTTAGGGTTTAGGGTTTGAAAGTTTAGGGTAAATCAAAGAGCTGGTGAACCGGCACTGCGAAACAACTGTTGGAGTCGCGGGCTTAGGCGGAAGGGACAGCCCCCTTGAATCCTAAGCCCGACATGGTGAATTCTCTAAGTTTTGGTCTCGCTGAGTAACCTTAAGCATATCGGTACTGCCCATGTGAATGCGTAGGCTACACAAACCCAAGATGGGAAGCGCGACATGTGCCCTAAAGCCATAAACCCTCGAGCCAAACCCCAAATCCTACAGCCCTGCCCTCAACCATTAAAAAAAGAAGCGCTGAAGCCTCGAGAACCCTAAACAAAATCTACACTTGAGAGCTCATGATAGAAGTAGGCCTAGAGGTACGGTATGCATGAACCCACAAGTTACACCAGCGAAGAAGCCAAAGAGTGTAGACCCTAAACCCTAAACCCTCCGACATGAAGGGAGACGAAAGAGCACAGGGGAGAGACAGGCCGCCAAAAATCCGGCGGCCCATCCAATCTTGGTTTTTTTTTTTTTCGAAATTAGGGGGGGGGTACCTTCTTGGGGTCCCTTTTACGAGGGAATCCTACTACTCGGGGGCCTGGATTTGGGTCCCTTATTATTTCGCAAACCCCCCAAATGAAGGGAGGCAAAGGGGTGAGAAGAGGAGACAGAAATCGGGAGGGAAACTCGGCAGGGGCCTGGGGATCCGTAGAGGGAACTCAGAAACCATCCTGAACCCTGAATTTAAATACTCTTGGGGTTCAGGGCTTCGGGTTGAAGGGCTCTGGAGGGGGATCGAAGCCCTAAACCCTAAACCCTAAACCCTAAACCCTAAACCCTAAACCCTAAACCCTAAACCCTAAACCCTAAACCCTAAACCCTAAACCCTAAACAGCTTTGGGGTTCTAGGGATTCTTAGGGGGCAGAGGCTTTGGGTGTGGGGGGGGGGGGGGGCAACTGTTCAGGGGGGTTGGAGGACCTTTGGGGTTCTCCTAAACTAAACCCTAAACCCTAAACCGAAGGTTGTATGGCTTTGGAGTCTCGGGTTTGCGGGAATGAGCCGAGAGGCAGGATGCTCAGCATGAGGGGCGTGGCCAGCTTGTGATGATAGGCCAGGTTTGTCAACCTCCAAAGGATGTTGAAACTGTTCAGCGTGACTCCCTACCTCATCCTAAGCCCTGAGCCCTAAGCCCTAAGCCCTAAACCCTAAACCCTAAACCCTAAACCCTAAACCCTAAACCCTAAACCCTAAACCCTAAACCCTAAACCCTAAACCCTTCGTCCGGCCTAAACTCTGAGGATCGGAAGTACAACCCTGCCCTGCGCAGGCCCCTGAACCCGAAACCCTAACTCCCAGATCCTAGGGTTTAGGGTTTAGGGTTTAGGGTTAGGGTTTCGGGTTTAGGGTTCCGGGTTCAGGGTTTAGGCTTTTGGGTTTGGGGTTTTGGGTTTAGAGTCTAGAACCGCAAAAGCCGAGAGGCAGAGACGGGCTGACGTAGTGTCGGAGGCTCAGAGCCGTGAAGAGCATCCGAAACACCTTTGCCGGCGGAATTTTAGCTTAGGGCTTTGGGTTTATGGTTTGGGGTTTAGGGTTTAGGGTTTAGGGATTAGAGTTGTTCATGTTGGGTTAGGGCTTAGGGCTGAGGGCTGTTTGAGCTTTAGGCTTTGGGGGCAGGGCATTTTGGTTTGCGCAGGGGCTGGAAGCGCGTGCAAAACATTGCGGTGCTCACTCCCGTAAGTGGCAACACATCCCGCTCCCGAAGCCCAGTGAAGCTGGGAGTTCTCTATCACCCACCCGCTGTGAACAGATAACCTCCCAAACCACCGGAGAATAGCTGAGCCAAAGCCAAAAAAGAACACACCGAGTGAAGGGAACAAACTCAAAACCTCAAGAGCCTCTAAAGCCGCAAAACCCTGCAGATACCCGAGGCCTAGCCCCCCAAAGCTGAGCCCCAGGAACAGGCGAAGTGAGGTGGAGCTGTTCGTTGACGTCTGCTCTTGCCTGCCGGCCCAAGTCAGACCTTATAAACCCTAAATCACAAACCCTGGACCCCTAAAACCCCCTAACACCCCCTAAAACCCCCCAAGAAAAAACCCCTAAAACCCCCTAAAGCCCCTAAAACCCTAAAGCGATAAGCCCGAGCTGTTTTGCGTTGTTGCGTTCGAAGCTTCTAGTTTCCCGGCTCCCGGATCCCAACCTCAATTGGGTTTAGGGTTTAGGGTTTCCGGTTTCGGGTTTAGGGTTTAGGGTATTTTAGGGTTTAGGGTTGTTTAGGGTTGGTGTAGAGGAGAGCCCCAGAAAAGCAGAAAAGCACAAAATCCTGAAGGGCCCTTCCCCCCCCCTCCCCCCCCACACCCTAAACCCCAAACCCTAAACCCCAAACCCTAAACCCTAAACCCCAAACCCTAAACCCTAAACCCTAAACCCTAACCCCCCCCCCCCAACCTCAATGAGGGTGACCACCACCTCGGTGGAGTTGCTGTAGAAGATCAAGGCTTGATGCAGCCGGTACTGGAGGCTCACCTGGACAAGGGAGGGGGGGTTTAGGGTTTAGGGTTTAGGGTTCAGGGTTTAGGGTTTAGGGTTTGGGGTTTGGGGTTTAGGGTTTGGGGTTTAGGGTTTAGGGTTTAGAGTTTCGGGTTTAGGACAAGGGAGGGGGGGGGGGGGAGGGGGGGACAACTTGGGGGTTTGCGGATGCCCTTGTAGTAAGGACCCCAACAAGGTACCCCCGAATTTCCCATTTCAGCGTTGGGGTTCAGCGCCACAGGGGAAGAAAGGTGTTAACGTGATTGTAGGTATAGGGCTCAGGCTCTGGGGAGGCATTTGGTCTTGGCAGCTCCCTACATGCCCTCCACACCCGCCGTCTGGGTCCCAAGCTGAGGGTCTTTGGTGTTTATGGGGTTTGTGGGATTGTGGGTTTAGGGTTTAGGGTTGAAGAATACTTTAAACATTCACTATGCAACAATGCGAAGCCCAAAGGCCATGGACAAATGATCCTTTGTCCAGAAAGCCCCTCTACGCCACCCCCGAAAGCCAAAACCCCAAACCGTCCTAACCCCAAACCCGAAACCCTAAACCCCAAACCCGAAACCCCAAACCCCAAACCCCAAACCCTAAACCCCAAACCCGAAACCCCAAACCCCAAACCCTAAACCCTAAACCCTAAATCCTAAACCCTAAACCCTAAACCCTAAACCCTAAACCCCTAAGCCCAGCCTGAGGCTTCAGGGTCAACAGCTCTTTCGCGACCTTCGCCGCTCCAGAGCCTGGGTGCTTCACGGAACGCTGGGGTGGGGGGGGGGGGGATGGGTTTCGGGTGTAGGGTTTAGGGTTTAGGGTTCAGGGTTTAGGGTTGAGGGGTTTGGGGTTTACGGTTTAGGGCTTTGGGGTTTAGGGGTTTGGGATTTGGGGTTTGGGGTTTAAGGTTTAGGCTTTTGCTGACTGGTTCTTAGTGGGGGAATGAGGCACCCTACAGCCCCCTAGAAAACCCTTCAAGGGAGTCTCTAGGGTACCTACTTCCCTCATTCCCTCAAAGAACCAGGGTTTTCCGTTTTCGGATTTTGGGCTCGAAAGGGGTTCGGGCTTTTTGCTTTGCCAAGCGGGGGGTTGAGGGGTGAGGGGTGCTCATGTTTAGCCATATACAATCATTCGTTGAATATTTTTGTTGTTATTCTTGATATTTATTACTGTTAACTCTCCTGAAACAGGAATCACGGCACAGTGCAATAGGGAGTCCATACTGTACCGTAGCTGAACACCCTGCTGCAATCGAGGAGCCGCAAGCACAGGCAAAGGCATCAAAGCCGCCCGACTGTGTGGTACGAAAGTCAGCCCCAGCGGCAAGGAGAACGCGGGCTGCGCTGAGATTGTCGGCATGACATGCCCAGTGCCTTTGCTGCGTCTGAGAAATCGGAGATGGATTTACAGCTCGGGGCAAGTTTAACTGCTGCAATTGCTACTCTACTTCAAGCATGCAGCACCAACGCTAGGCTGAAGAACAGACTAGATGCAAAGGGATCGTCTTTCGCGAATCGCGGGCGTTCACATCGGCCTTGGCAGCCAGCAGTACCCTGATAACCTCGTTGCTGTGGAAGAGCGCCGCCAACGAGAGAACGGGCACCCCCTTTGAGATGGCAAACTCCGGCTTCTGCTTGGTGAGCCTTTCATTGCAGTTGGCCCGCTGCTTCAGCAAGGACTCCACCAAGTGTGCACTTCCCGACATGGCCGCATAGCACAAGGGCGTCCATCCGGACTTGTCGCGCTCGTCAATTCTCTGGAATCCGTTCTCGTGCAGAAACCACTCCACGGTGCATGCGGAAGGGTCAATGAAAGGGTCGGTCTGCAATGCAAACCCCGGTATCAGACCCTCCACTGGTGCAACAGCAAGGTCTTGGAAAATGCATGGGGGTTGCGTGTTGAGGAGGAACCGGTAGCCGTGCCAGTCACCCTGGTCCAGCAAGTACCGCAGCTTCTTCCAAACCATCTGAACAAGAACGTTCGCTATTCGGCGCCGATCCTCCTCGTGCGTGAACTCTCCGGACCCTGGTGCATCCAGGTACTTGCGTGCGTCGATCATCAGGTACTGACGTGAGCCGCTCTCGATCACAACCGTGGCCCCATCCTCGCGAGCAGCCAGTTCCCGGGATAAGCGCTCCGTTCCTGGCGTTCTGCGCCCCTACGAGCTCTCAACGCCCTCTCAACCCCGTTGCGCGGAGTTTCTAACAAGGTTTGGAGGAAAAAAAGAGAATCTGTGCTCCGCTCGGCCAAAGCCACTACACCAGCCGCGGCTCGCCCAAGTGTCCTGACCAAGCAGCTGCCGCTGGTTTGCATGCATCAGCGATGGGCACAGGATCACAAAGTACTTGCACCTTGGCTGTGTCGATACGCGAGCCCAAGAAAGCATGTTGTCACTGTGCACCCTCCGACCCGGCAAGAAGTCTCCAAAAACTAAGGCACCGAGAGATGTATGTCACGATGGTGTCGATTGCCTGCTGACGATAGATCGGGGCATCACCATCCATGCCTTGAGGACAGGAGAAAAAGTCGTACCAGATGTACCTGCCAGAAAGTTTCTGTAAAAAAACATAACATCAAACTCTTCTTGCAAGACTCTCCAAAACATCCGAGGCACGTGGACTTGCCGGTGAAACTTTCTGGCGTGGGCTTTTTCACTCGGCCAAAGAACATCTCGGTAACGACGGGGATGTGGATGTCGCTCTTACCTGGCCGACGTGGAAAAGTATGAGCTTCGGCACTCCTACAAAGAGGAAAGCCCCCAAGGAAATGCTTCATGAGCGCTCTCCTCGCAGCCTCGGACAAGGCCAGCGACCTTCTAAGAACTACCCCGCGCCTGATCGGATGTTGCCCAAGGCATCCTTCAGCACCTTCAGCTGTTCTCCTTCGGGATCCGGGTGGTGGTTGGCAAGCCACTGGTGCGACACGAACATGGCGTTCCCCAAGCTCTCCTGCGAAAAACAAGTCGAGGAGGCGCAGGCCCACGATCATCCCTACTCCCAAGCCCAAAAGAACCCTAATCCCTGAGCCCTGAACCCTAACCCCACTGGATGCCCTGGACCTTGAACCCTAAAGTGACTGAGCCTGCAGGCCCCCCCGCCGCCCCCCAGGGCTTAGGGCTTAGGGCTTTAAGGTGTAGTGTTTAGGGTTTAGGGTTTAGGGCTTGAGTCTAGGTATCTGAAAACCAAACCCAAAGCCGAACCATCGGGCAAACCGCAACATCCTGCAAAACAAAAACCTTCAGGTTGAGGCGCCCTGCAGGGAACAAGAGCCGAAGCTCCAACTAGGGCTCCAAAAGCCCCCTACCTACCCTGCAGGGGCGTGTTGTTGGGCAAAATGATTTTGCCCGCGTTGACCCCAAAGCAGTGAGAGACTGTGGGAGCCCAGAAGTCACGAAGCGGCAGCAGTTTCGCATTTCGCAAGCGCAGACGTCCAAAAGCGAGTGTTTCGCGAGCACAGACATCAAAAGCCACGACACTTTCGAATTTGGCGAACACAGACATCCAAGCAAAGCGATGACCGTTTCGCACTGGCGAGCACCAACAGCGAGGACTGTCTCGAGCGTGCTTCTAGAAAAACGCCATCGCCGGCCGCGGACGCCTGTGCGCCGCCTATCGACCTAGCCTCTCCGAACTCTTGCTGTTTGGGGAAGAATCTTGAGTTTTCGAGACGGGCAAGTATGCCTTCGAGTCTACTGCGCCTTTGGTGCCCAAAGCCTGCAAGGAGCACTCCGACGCTTGGGGTTGAGGGCGCGAGTACTGATGGAAGAATCGAGCCATCAGTGCAAGCTCTGATGGAGCCAGCAGCACTCAAGCGACCTAAACACTAACCCGCAACCCAAGCCGCAAAGTTTGCGATGTTCCCCCTTCTACTAACAGTCCTTCACGGGGATTACAGCACCCCCTGTTATAATCCCCATTAAGGACCGGAGTGAAGCTAAGTGGCCCAACTGGAAAGACAGAGGCAGGGAGAGGGGTGGGGAGTAGCGAATCGATTTGCGGGGGGGCGCTCCTCGAACTGCGTCAGCTGGCCAGAAGCCAAGAGATCTTCGTGGCAAATGACTTCCTTCATCTGCAGCAGGATGTCGATAGAGACCTCGCGGAGAGATGCCAAAACTCTGACCCTTAAACCCAGAAACTTCAAGCCTGAACCTCAAACCCAAAGGGCGGGAGACAGAAGGAAGAGGCAGAAGGAACAACAAAGTGATACAAAATGGTTCAGAAAGAGATTGGAAGGAATGATTCGTTGAGTGCTGTCATAATTGTATGAGCACTTCGCTTCACTTCACGCCACGTTTTTTTAATACATTCTTTAGCAGGCCCGATCCTCTGTGTGCTTTGTCTTCATACTATTGGCGAAAGATTACGCTGGTACGTGACAGTTTTCTCGTTACTGCCCACTCATGCTAGCAGCATCACTCAACCATGGGTTCGCAAACAACCATCTTTCGAAGCTGATCAGCTCGCAGTTGGATTGGCCGTTGCACTAGTGATGGGACCCTTGAAAGGTCCGAACTATAAGCTCAATTCACAGCTTTGGGGCATCATGAGCCGAATGGGCTCCGAAGAATCACGATGAATCTTGGAGCTACCGGATGCGATGACGCTCTCCTTTGTTCAGGTTCATGGCTGGCCGGCCCCTTTCACAGTCACTCTTTGTAAGGTGGCAGGCTGTGCTGCCTCCACTTCGCGCACACGACTGCAGATGTTTCCCCTGGTCATGCCAACACCCAGGCCACCCAAGCATCCATCTCCAGTTAATGCGAGGAAAGCGTTCCACTGTTCTCCGTGCATCTTGATCACGTGCGTCTCGTGGTGCCCGTTCCACGCAGCAGGAACCCAAACCCTGAACCTAAGAGAAACTCCACACATGCGGGAGAGTCCGAAAAGGAGATTTATCTCTAATGTTGCTATGTCCCATACATTCTCTTCGTGCTTTAGGGTGAGGGTACCTGTACCCTGCTTTTAGTTCAAGAAGCCTGAAATCTGCAGTGACACCCCGCCACCCGCTTGGGGCAAACCCAAAACCCGAAACCCCAATCCCTAAACCCCTGAAGCCTAAGCCCCTGAACACGCAAAACCCTAAACCCAAGCCTAATCCTCCACACTCTAAACCCTAAAACCTAAAGCCCCACACCCTAAACCCTATACCCTAAACCCCCACAACCTAAACCCTAACCCGAAACCCTAAACCCCCCCACCCTAATCCCCAAACCCCCACACCCTAAACCCGAAACCCTAAACCCCCCCACCCTAAACCCCAAACCCCCACACCCTAAACCCTAAACCCGAAGTTTAAGGTTCTTGGAGGGCCCCACCGTGTACATCGGAAACGGGAGCTGGTCGCCTTCTGCACCTCATGAGGGTTTGGGGCTTAGGGTTTAGTTTAGGGTTTAGGGTTTAGGGTGAGGGTTGAGGGTTTAGGGTTTAGGATTTAAGGTTTAGGGTTTAGGGTTTAGGGTTTTAGGGTTTAGGGCTCAGGGCTTGGGGCTTTGGATCTTCCATAACTTACAAGAGTCCATGGGAACCAGGTGTTCGGGCCCTAACGCCTTAAGGCCTAAACGTTGATGCGAGTTGGGTCTTGGCAGATTTAAGCTTGAAAGTCTCGTGGTCGCAGGGTTCAAGGGTCTAGGGTTTTAGGGATTAAAGATAGGGAGAAGCAGTCGATGGTCGTTAAGTGTATGGCCGTTTCGGTTGCAATTTCCTACAAGAAAGCACTAAAAGGGCAACTGCCACCTAAAGACAGCAAAAAGAACGGGGGTTTCCGAAAGTAGGGGCACCTTATTGGAGTCCTCATTCTAAGGGGATCCCTACTATTTGGGAATCTATATTGGGGGGTCCACTATAATCGTAAACCCCCAAACCCTAAACCCTAAACCCTAAACCCTAAACCCCAATTAGAAACAAAAAATGACAACGCAGTGAGACTGCCTTCCGGGTCCAAGCCATGCCAGGGTCTCACGTGCCAATGGTCCATGGCACTGCTACTGGCAACACCCTAAACCCTAAACCCTAAACCCTAAACCCTAAACCCAGTTCTCAAGGTTCCCATGTAACCACAGAGGTCTGAGGGCTTAGGGTTTAGGATCTCCCAACTGCACACCTTAGGTGGGGCTTTAGGGTTTAGGGTTTGGAGGTTAGGGGAACAACTAGAAGAACAGCTTGGGGCTTTTCGGGATGGAAGAACTTGGAAACCTCAAGCCTAAATCCCAAGAATTCAAGCGGCACGGCCCTTTCTAACCCCTACAGCCCTAACCCCCTTTTCCCTAAACCCTCGCCCCTCAAACCCTAAACCCCAAAGCCCTAAAACCCCAAATCCTAATTAAACTCCAAACCCCTCAACCCTCAGCCCCAAACGCCTGGGCATGCAAATGTCCCACACAATCTAGAATGCCCCCACAGCTTCGAACTGCTAAAGGCCCTAAATCCTCAGCCCTAAAGCCCGCACCCCTAAAACCCTTTCGCCTCAGGTTAAGGTTTGCGCGTTTTGCCCTCCAAGCACATCTAGCCTTTCAACGACCGAAGTCCCCAAGAGCAAATCAGAACCCGGGTAGCTCTGGGTGAAGGCGCTTAGGGCTTCGGGTATCCGGACTGAGAGAAGTTGAGTAGGGTTCACCAGGGACCCAAAAAGGCCTTATGGCTTTGGGTTGTCGCCTAGCTGGCGGTAACCTGATGTACTTACATCTTATCTGCGAACCTCCAGGAATATGACCCTAAACCCTCAACCCTCAACCCTCAACCCTAAACCCTCAACCCTAAACCCTAAACCCTGAACCCTGAACCCTTTGGGGGGTATTGCAGCTGGTCACCTCCATGCTTTTTGGCACAAGGAGCTCCCTTCGGCCAACCGTCACTGATTCGGATTCTGTGGGCATTTCTGGAATTCTCGCCAAGGCTTCGGTATGGTTTAGGGTTTAGGGCTTAGGGCTTAGGGCTTAGGGCTTAGGGCTTAGGGCTTAGGGCTTAGGGCTTAGGGCTTAGGGCTTAGGGCTTAGGGCTTTAGGGCTAGGGCTTGGGGCTTAGGGCTTAGGGCTTAGGGCTTAGGGCTTAGGGCTTAGGGCTTAGGGCTTGGGGCTTAGGGCTTAGGGCTTAGGGCTTAAGGCTTGGGGCTTAGTAAGATGCGGAATGCCCGCAAACTGCGCCACGACGTACCGCGAGCCCGCTTGGCGGGATCAAGGTATGTAAAATGCGTGCACCGCGGGATCCATGGGACCCCCGAAAGGGTGAGCCCTTCAGGAGATCCTATGCCCTATGCAGGTCCTGCGAGCTTTACTTGATAAAGATGGGTGGATTTGCTTACACCTCTGGCTTCTCGTGTTCAGAATTCGCGAACGACCACCGTTCTCAAGCCGAACCCGGTTGAGGTGAAACAACTAGCCTGGATCAGGGCATGAAAAACACGTACACCGGGAACTCCAGCTGGTCCAGCACGCTCCGCTCCCACCGACAGCCATTTCCCAGCGGGAGCCCCGTGTGAGGGTGCAGGGGAGCCCGGCGTTCAAAGCTTTTGCCGTCGGAGACCTGGGACAATGCGTTCTCTTGGTTGGGTGAAAGGCCTGTGTGAGGGTTCGACATGCGAGGCTTCCGAAAACCCTAAAGCCCTAAACCCCTAGATAAGACCTGAAACCCGAAAATCCAACAAAACCCTGAACCTCCACACCTCTAAACCACCTAAACCCCCTAAACCCCCTCCTAAAAGACCCCCTGCTAAACGCCCTTCCGAAACCCCCTAATCTAAACCCCCTGAACCCCCTAACCTCCTAAACCCCCCTTAACCCCCCTCTACATAAACCCCCCTCAACCCCCCTTAAACCCCCCTCAACCCCCTCAACCCCCTGAACCCCCAAAACCCCCTCAAACCCCCAAACCTCCCCTAAACCCCCTCAAACCCCCTCAACCCCCCCAAACCCCCCTGAACCCCCCCAAACCCCCTGAACCCCCTCAACCCCCTCAAAACCCTCAACCCCCTAAACCCCCTAAACCCCCCCAAAACCCCTCAACACCCCTAAACCCGCTGAACCCCTAAACCCCCCTCAACCCCCCCAAACCCCCCTGAACCCGCTCAACCCCCTCAACCCCCTCAACCCCCTAAACCCCCTCAACCCCCTGAACCCTGAGTTGGCTCCGGCTCACCTGGATGCGGCCTTCGCCCCAGCTAGCTGGGCGTCCGTTCTGGAATCTCTCCCTCAGCCCCGTGGCGGGTTAGGGCAACAGGGTATATTTCGGGTCTTCAGGGTACTCAGGGTACTTTTCGGGTATTGAGGGTATTTAGGGTGTTTGGGGTATTTGGGGTATTTGGGGTATTTCGGGTATTTCGGGTATTTAGGGTTTCGAGTATGCAGGGTAAGAATGAAGGCTTCTTCTTGCTTCGGCGCAGCAACAACGTAGCGAGAGGAACTGGCAACTAACTATCCGGACAAGAACTACCCTAAAGTATGCCTTCGGCGGAAGGGACGTCTTAGTTGGCATTGGGATTGGATAATGAGATGCAACAGCAAAGTGCGGTCACAGTGTTTTGTATGACAATAAACAGTCTAGTATATTGCATATTGCTGTTGGCTGATGGGCGCCATCAATCATGCCTCACCATTCTCTTCAGCTTCCACGATCGACGTCAAACCCACAACCCTAAACAATGAACAACCAAACCCAACACCCGTATCCCCTTCCCATCATGATGCACGCCCCAAAAGAAGGCAAGTGGTGAAGCTGACATTCTTAATGCAGGAAAGCACATAAGTACATCTGGAGGATGGGAAGGGATTGCAACCCTACAGCCTAAACTCAGGGCCAAGCACCCTCCAAAAGCACCCCAAAGCACCCGAAAGCACCCCAAAGCACCCCCTAAATAGCAACCCCCCAAAATCACCGGATATGACAGGGCCCTTCGGCCCGGACCGTCCCCTGCGCAAAAACCTGAGGGGGGGTTTCCTTTGCCTGCTAGCCCCACAAGTCCAACCACTGAAGGTTTGCAACTGTCGTAAAAGTTGGCCCTGGCAACCCTCTTTGGAAGCTGCTGTATGCTAGGGATTCCTAGTGTCCGAAGTCTCCCAAATCTCCCAGTATTCCAAGTGACCCAAAGTGTCCCACTCGTCAAAAGTTTGCCAAGAGTTTTAACCTATTCGACACGTGAATGGTGATTGGGTGGCCTTGAATTGATCATGTCTTCACACTGCTGCGTCCAGCTGACCGATGCTACACCTCAAACCCTAAACCTTAAACCCTAAACTCTAAACCCTAAACCCTAAACCCCTCCAAGTCCTGCGTCAAAGTCTCGGGGGCAAGCCAAGTTCCTCCGCCACTGCGTCCGAGAGCTCCGAAGATCCAGCGCCAAATCGCTCCACCCAAGACTGGGTGGTTTGGGGTTTTGGGGTTGAGGGTTTGGGGTTTAGGGTTTGGGGTTTAGGGTTTGGGGTTTGGGGTTCTAGAAATTGGGGTCAAGGGTTTAGGCTTTCAAGCTTCGCGTCAAGGGTTTAGCGTGTTTGGGTGGCTTGCGGGAGTTTGGAAGTCGTTGGGGTCTACAGAGTCGCATTTGTTTTTTGGTCTGCTTGGCCCTGGGGAACTGTGGGGATTTGAGGGGTTTGGCAAGTGCGGGCTCGGTTTGGGGTTAAGGGCTTGGGGGTTTAGGGTTTCGGGATTGGGGCTCGGTGCTTGGGGTTGAGGGCTTTGGGGGGGGTGTGTAGAGGTTCATGGCATCGGGGCTTTCGAGCTTGAAGGCGTCTCCGCAAAATTTTGGCAATGGAAGGGGGGAGCCTGTTAAAAATTGTGGGTTATGTGAGTGACATAGCACGCCCATAGAACTTTCAAACTTTCTTCCAGTCCACCCAAGATAATGCTTTGAAAATCCCCCAAGATCACCACAAACGCCGCTCCCGTTTGACAATGACCGACGGCAGAGTTTGAGGATACCCTCATTTAGGGTTTAGGCTTTAGGCTTTGGTTTGCGTTTAGCCTTTAGCGCAGGGTTGGTTAGCTTGTGGAGCAGTTGGAGTTCACCGTTCAGGATTCAGAGTTCAACCCTTTTCCGAGGCACGTGGGAGAAAATGTTCGACACTGTGCAGCAGATCACGCAGCCCTCCGCGTGGCGCTGCCGAACCAGCCGCAACCAGTGGCAGCACCAGCCTCACTTGAGGGGGAGGGGGGGGGGAGGCTGCTCCATCCCTAAACCCTAAACCCTCATACCTCTTGCAGGTATGGTTCTCCAAGGGGAGCTACAGGTGAAACTTGGGATTCTCACCCTAAACCCTAAACCCTAAGCCCTAAACCCTAAACCCTAAACCCTAAACCCTAAGGCCCAAGTGGCAGGGAAAGCGCTCGCCCACTTCTGGAATGCGCCGGTGGTTCCGCGACTCGACCACGGAGGCCCACTTGGCATCCCGACCATCGGCCGGTGGGACCGGCACTCTATCCTAGGCTGGCCTTCAACCCTAAACCCTAAACCCTAAACCCTAAACGCTCTGAAAAATGTCCCTAATTTTAGACTCTATCCTAGGATGGCCTTTAAATATTAAACCCTCTGAGAAAGATTCCTTCTTTTCGTCCCCTTAAAAGCCCCAAAAAAACGGAATCTGTAAAATGTCCCAAGGCCTACCTAGTGTCTCTCCCGCAGTCGCGATTCGGGTGCAGCCACTTGCCGCTGTCAGCTGTGTGGCCGAAGACCAGCTGTTGGTCAAACCAGACGGTCGCTGTGCCTGGGAAAACGATCAGTGCACCGTCCCCATAGGCTCGGGTTTAGGGTTTAGGGTTTAGGGGTTTAGGGTTTAGGGTTTAGGGTTTAGGGGTTTAGGGGTTTAGGGTTTAGGGTTTAGAGTTTAGGGTTTGGGGTTTAGGGTTTAGGGTTTAGGGTTTAGGGTTATCTCAGACCGGATCCGAACCTCTCCCGTGCATGCCAGGCCGCTGCCCTCGCGCACCTTCATCTTCTCCATGACCTCAGCGTACGCTTGGCCACCTGGCACAGAAGCAGCTGCCGTCGGAAAGCATGTCCGCATGTAGTCGAGGCAGTCGTAGCTCTCGTAGTAGGTAAACACCAAGCCGGTCCCAGCCGCTTGACTACACTCCGCCCGGAAGCTGGGGTCCTCCCGCAGACTCTCTGAGGCGAAGTGGGCCAACCACGAAGCTTTGGTCTCGCGCACGGCTTCTAAGAGGAACTCCCGGTCGTTTTTGAGCTCTTCGGAGGCATACTCCAGGGCGTAACCATGCAACTTCACAGCAGCCAGCACGACCTGCGGGTGGCCGGGGAGCACAGCCTCGGCGCTGACCCATGCGGACCCAGAAAAAGAAAGGCACTGCAGCCTTTGCAAAGCTTGCTCTTTCTTCCGGGAGCTCTGCGGGGCCCTAATTCGCACCTTCCCTATCAAGAACAGAGAGAGAGAGAGAGAGAGAGAGAGAGAGAGAAAGAAAGAGAGAGAGAGAGAGAGAGGGAGAGAGAGAGAGAGAGAGCGAGAGGGAGAGAGAGAGAGAGAACCCTCACAGAGAACAACCCAGGAGCAGCGAAGCTGAATGGAGCCCCCCGAAGTTGACGGTACCAAAAGTCCAGTTTGTCCTCGGCTTGCTGGATACTTTCTCTTCAACTTATGGTTTATAGAAGTTAAGGTCAGGGTTGTGGCTTAACAAGAACGGTCCTCAACTCGGACAGCCAAGACCCACTGCCAGCCCGGAAAATAGGGTTTAGGGTTTAGAGGAAAAAAAGGTTCAGGGAAAGCATAGCTAACTTGCTGGTACTTAGCAAGGAAAGCAAGAATTCGGGAGCTGGGTTTCCTGGAAAGGAACCAGAACAGGGTGCCTACTTCTCGAATTTCATGGGATGTTTAAAACACCCACAGAAACAAAAGCAACTGGAGAATCCACAAGATAACTCTCCCTGACTCTACGAACCCAAACTGAAACTCGCGGCTAGGATAATGTCCTGCAAACCCTGAACGCTAAACCCAAACCCCAAACCCTAAACCTGAACCGTAAACCCTAAACCCTAAACCCGACCGCCGAGCCTCAACTAAATGGGGTAGGGTTTGGGGCGGGTTTGGGGCTTACTGTTTGGGGCTTCGGGTTTACGGTTTAGGGTTTCCTGTGTCGGGTCTATCGGGCTTTAGGCTTTAGGGTTAGGGTTTAGGGTCTAGGTCGTTGGGGTCACTCGGGTCGTTCGGGTTTCGGGATTCGGGTACGGCCGCGAGCGCGCGCTGAAGGGCTTGCGCCAAGGCTCCGCGTTGAGATTCGGCGTTCTCCGACGGCCAGCCTCGACGACAGAGTTTGAGGTTGAGCACCATTGGGGGTTTACGATATTCGGGGTACCTTCTTGGGGTCCTGATTACAACGGGATGTGACTACTTGGGGTCTGTATTCGGGGTCCCTGGTTCTCGTAAACCCGCGATATCTCCACAGAACCCAGTGACGCAACAGATGAACCCCATACCGAGCCCTGAACCCCCGCAGAACTCTGAGCTCTTAAACTCAAAACCCAAAACTCTAACCGGAAAACCCTAAGCACTGAACGATGCACTCTAACAGCCTCCTCTGTAAAGCACTGCAATACGAAGCTACAACTCCATGGCTCACGTCTGGGGTCGGCGCAGCAACGCGTCGGGCTTCAAAGCAGCGGTCACAGAGGTCGAACTTGCAGACCTTCATATACATATAGACACATACATACATACATACATACATACATACATACATACATACATACATACATACATACATACATACATACATACATACATACATACATACATACATACATACATACATACATATATGTATACAAAAACAGATATACATAAGAACTATACGTATATATACAGACAAACTAGATACAATTGCAAATATTCATGCAGATATACACATACACTTAGATATAAACCAATATAAACATAAACATCAATATGCATAAAAATATGCTGACAAGTATAGATACAGATGCAAGTATATACATGCAAATATGTTTACGAATGTAAACACAAACATACATGTAACTACAGAGTAGGGTTCAAGGCTTAGGCTGTGGAAGTATCGGGTTTAGGGTTTAGGGTTTAGGGTTTAGGGTTTAGGGTTTAGGGTTTAGGGTTTAGGGCAGTCCGAAACTCCTGTGCACATCGCAAAGTACAACAAAAGCCACTGATACCCCGCAGCCCAAGCCTAAACCTTACAAGGAAGCAGGGTCCAGGGTTCCTTCGTTGAGGGAAACCCCAAACCTTCAACCTTTTAACAGCCTTAGATCTTACACCCAAATCCTACCTACATAGCCCCTTTCTACCCCAAAACTTCTGAACTGGCATGCCTCGCAGCGGTGGTGCATGCCTGTGGTCTGGTAGAGGTCAGAAACTCAGCGGATGGCGAAGTCTGGAGTTTCGGTTTAGGGTTGGGGGGGGTTTGGGGGGTTTAGGAAAGTCTTGCCCCAAAACCCTGAGCCTCCAACCCTTCCAGCCGCGAAGCGCTGTACGCCCTAAGCCCTAAAGCCTGCAGTCCCTTGGCCTTGGCAGATTAGGGTTTCGGGTTTAGGGTTTAGGGTTTAGGGTTCAGGGTTCAGGGTTTAGGGTTTAGGGTTTGGGGTTTAGGCGCGGGGCTGCCACGTTTGCATCCACCTTCCAGCTCGGCACCGTGGCAATGCCAATGGGTGTCCCTGCCATCGATGCTGAAAAATGAAGACTCTAAACCCCAAACCCGTAAACCCCTAAACCCCATTACCCTAAACCCAAATCCCAAACCCTACATCCTAAACCCCAAAACCATAAGCCCAAACCCTAAATGTTGCTTGAAAGCCTGCACTGGAATGGCCAGAGGGGAACAGCCTTTTCAAAAAACTGTTGGCTGCGAAGCCTACTTGGTTCATTTGTGCTTTGGCAGAAATGACGATTGATCACCGCGTGGACAGCACCCACCCGGTGGTGTACCAACATGGTCGTGGGATGCGTTTGCTGGCGCAGCTGCGTGACGAGCTCAATACCCTGCGGCGGCACGATCTGTGGGGACCGCTTCGCAGTGGGTCAACAAACCCCACGGCCGCTATAGGCGTGAAACACGTCGATTTCCGAAATGACACAAACAGGATTGAACTGCAGTTGTCCTGCACGAACTAGACATGCTCTTCAGGCAAGAAGATGCCGGACGGCCACACGACAACGTTCAGAACAAGCCAGTGGGTCCACCGGGTGCTGTTTTCGATTTCGTGAAGATGCTGCCCAGGAGTCGATGCTCCACCTTGTGCTACGCCTGTGCACCCTGTATGCAGCTGGTCGTGAAGATGCGGCGCGGCAAGGCCATCACTTTGGATGTTCTTCCCGCATTTGTCAGCGATTGTAGTCCTGAAGATCGCGAGGGGGTGTTGGACTTCCGTGGTGATATGGAGGTCATTCTCCATCCGCTGTGGTTTTGCTTGGATATGAACCGCAAAGGAAGCATTTTCTCCTTTGCCAGATACATCTACCCTCTCTGCTTGCAGTGCTTCTGTCCACGGCCCGGGGCTTAGCAGTTCCAGGTCCGGGCAGGCATCCGCTGTGAGTGCATATTGCCTCCCCGACGGCTGGACATACGACTTCAACACAGCGACGTCTCCTTTGTGGATTCTAGGGTCCGCGCAAACAAGACGACAAGACTGCCTTGTGTGGTAGCAGCAATAATAATAAGAATACTAGTCATAGTAACACTACAGATTCAGTAATCGAAGTGATGACAATACATAACAATAGCAGCGATAGGAATAGAAACAGTGGTAGCAATGGCAATAAGATAGAAAAAGGAGTGAGAGTACTTCGAAAAAGTTGCAATGGCAGTACAAATGGTAGGAATAGAAATAATCGTAGTACCGGTAGCATTGATCATCGAAAAAGCAGCTAATAGTTGTTATAGGCAAGAATAAATGACAAACAACATGGCAAATAGTAGTAACTAGTACATAGCAACCGTGAATAGCAAGTAGAAAATCATAAACAGTGACTCGTACACAGCGAGTAGCTTATACTACATACGACATACTATATATTGCCTACTACATACTGAGTGTTGCATACAACCTTCTGCATGCTACATACTACATGCTACATACTACATTCTGCATGCTACATGCTACATCCTACATACTACATGCTACCTACTACCTACTACCTACTACCACCTACTACCTACTAGCTTGTGACAAGCTATTACCTACTACATACTACATATTGCATACTACATACTATGTACTACATTTACATTCTACATGCTACATACTACATACCATATACTATATACGACATACTATATACTATATACTATATTCCATATAATATATACTATATACTATATACTATATACTATATACTATAGACTATATACTATATGCTATATACTATATACTATATACTATATACTATATACTATATACTATATACCTTATACTACATACTTTTTACTATGTACCGTACAGTTTTTTACGATATCATATATACGATACACTGCGCATTTTGCACGCCTGTTTATGTCCAAGGTCTGCAGGTCGTGGCCATTGAGGCAAGTCGGTGGAGCAGTCTCCTGCTGGGCCGCGGGCAAAACAGTCCGGTAGGGTTGAGGGTTTAGGGTTTAGGGTTCAGGGTTCAGGGTTCAGGGTTTAGGGTTTAGGGTTTAGGGTTTAGGGTTTAGGGTTTAGGGTTTAGGGTTTAGGGTTTAGGGTTTAGGGTTTAGGGTTCAGCACTCCGGGTCGAGCAGCTTTATGGTTAAGCTTTATTTACGGCTCGGATATAACACCCACCCACCCAGAGAATCCCACTACATTGAGAAAGCCAAAAACGGCCAAATTCTGAAAATAAAGCGGCCAAATTCTGAAAATAAAGCGGCCAAACTCTGAAAATAAAGCGGCCAAATTATGAAAAAAAACGGCCAAATTCTGAAAATAAAGCGGCTAAATTCTGAAGCGGCCAAATTCTGAAAATAAAGCGGCCAAATTCTGAAAATAAAACGGCCAAATTCTGAACATAAAGCGGCCAAATTCTGAAAATAAAGCGGCCAAATTCTGAAATTCAATTAGCCTTTGGCCTGATTTTGGCTCATTCTGAAAATAAAGCGGCCAAATTCTGAAAATAAAGCGGCCAAATTTTGAAAATACAATTAAGGTGTAAATATATGGTAGAGAGGGTTTAGGGCTTACGTAAGGCTTGGGTTTAGGACGTCTCACCTCCCAGCGGCAATAATTACCATGTGACACACCAGGGCTGTGGGACGGACAATGTTCATGGGCGTTTCCGCCCACCAAAGGATGCCGGCCTAGGCCTTGGGGTAATCTCTTCTAGAGAGGATCGTGAAACCCCCCGTCTAAGTCGCAGCACTCTTGTGGTCGCACCACCCGTAGGTTTTAGAGTCGTAGTTTAGGGTTGAGCTCGTTCTCATGATCTCTCCGCCCGGTGCGTTGCCGTCTGTTTAAGTGCCCTGTAAGTGGCCCCCTGCATCCGTTTAGCGCCTGCGCATGTTGGGGAGTTAGGCCTTGGGGGGGGGGGGGGGGGGGGGATGGGAAGTTATATGTAGGGTTGCAAGTACTCCAATGCAGGCAATAGCCAATTAGAAGTCTATTCAAAAACCCAATTGAAGATGCCTGTGAACCTGCAAGTCGAGCTCCTTAAAGATTCCACAGACCAAAATCTAACCCTTCCAAGATTGCAAGAAGGGTTTAAGGTCTAGGGTTTAGGGTTTAGCACTCAGGGTTTAGGGTTGAGGGCCCCTAACCCCCAAACCCTTTTTGACTTTAGTGCAGGCTCAAAGGCTAGCATGTCAGGCCGACCCGAAAGACCCTCTAAACAACCCTCAAACCCTAAACCCTAAACCCTAGACCCTAGACCCTAGACCCTAAACCCTAAACCCTAAACCCTAAACCCTAAACCCTAAACCCTAAACCCTAAACCCTAAACCCTAAACCCTAAACCCTAAACCCAAACCCTAAACCTTAAACCCAACTCCAAACCTTCACGGCAACCTCAGGCCCGCACCTCCGTGCTCTTCTGGCTCCTCTGAGATGGTGACTTGTCATATGCCTTCTTGACAGCCCGTCTCGCCTTGAGGCTGCTGGGTTTGAGGGTTCAGGGCAGAGGGGCTTAGGGTTGAGGGTTTGGGGCGGACATGGACTTCCCCGAAATTTTAGGGCCCCTGTCTAGACCCTACACCCAGGACCCGACACTCTCAAGGGCCAGTGGCCGGCCAGAAGTGAAATACGCCGCCCACGCCTTCGGAGGTTTTAGGGTGTATAGGGTTTAGGGTTCAGGGTTAGGGTATCGGGTTCAGGGTTTATGGCTTTGGGGGGAGGGGGGGGGGGGTTTAGGAGCTTTGGGCAGCTGCAAGTGGGAGTACGGGTGCAAGCTCCAGGCCACAACTGGCACTCTACACCCCAAACCCTTAAACCCCGGGCTCGGCACTAGTTCGAAAGCTCGACGGGAACACGCTGGCACAGGCTTACCGATAGCGTGCTAGATTCCCATATGATTTTTGCCATTGTTATCCCAATATTTTGGGATTTCCCTTTTATAGCCCAAAAAAGAATGGAAGCCCCTGAAGCCTTCAGGGACCCTTAAAAAGGGTACTCTCAGTTGTCGGAAACCCCAGTATGTTTCTATATGATTGCGTGACTGTACCATTGTAATAATATATATCATGATACTGCTATATCATTAAAACTATAAGATCAATATACTCGTGTACTGTTACACAATTTTACCGTATGGTTAGATTGCAATATCGCTATGTGCTTAAATTATTATGTCATTGCTATGGTGATTTTATGATACTGGAAAAAAGGGTATATTGATATGCTAATATAGAAGTAAAAGACAACAATGTTGCAATAATGTTACATCAGTATCCTGCTACATTCTTATAACCGTATAATGACATATTACAGTCTGTCACGAAGGCAAGGGGCATTATTTCCATCACAACTTCTTACTATTGCCATGCCTTCCTTCCCACGAACCCACAGCAAGCCGAGTTGCAAGCCTCCCTCTAACCCCCCGAAGCCCCGTAAGCATGCACTGAAAAACCAAAGTAGACGATGGGCCTTCCCTCCACCACGTCCCTCGGAAGCCCCCGTTGCTGTCCACCAGCCTGTCATCGTGCAGTGAACCCGGGAAGTGCTACAGTCCAGCCACCTGAACCCTAAACCCTAAACCCTAAACCCTAAACCCTATCAGCACTCCCATCACTCCCAGGGGTTTGCTGGTGCTGCTCTGAACATCTGAGCACTCCAAGGAATTGTGGGGATACTTGGGGGAACCCTAAACCCTAAACCCTAAACCCTAAACCCGAAACCCTAAACCCTAAACCAGGGCTTCTTGTCTGGGGTTGGATATTACTCTCTGGGGAGGAGGGTGGGAACTCCGGAAACTCTGAGATAATACTTTGGGGGGAGCTTCCGGGACTTTTTGGAGATTCTCTGGGGCCCAGTTGGGCACTCCGGGAGAATGTGGGTAGACTCTGGAGTTGGGCACTCCAGGGGACTCTCTGAAGATACACGGGGTTAGGCAGTGGCAAGACTGTCTGCAAATACCATCGGACCATGGGATTGTGCACTCCCGGGGGGTTGGGCACTCTAGGGGACACTCTGAGGTTGGGCACTCCAGGCGGCCCTCTCAAAAATTGATCACCCCAGGAAATACTCTGCGGTTGGGCACTTCAGGGGGACTGTTTGGGAATTCTCTGAACCAAGGCACTCCTGGCACTCTCTGGGAAAAATCCTGGCGTTGGGTACTCCCCGTGGGGTTTAAGGTTTGGTTTCGAGCTTACTTTGGGTTCATGGCTCCCCGAACCCTATACCCATAAGTCGGGGGGAACTGGAACAAATGAAGCCAGAGTTTTGGGGACCCTAAACCTTAAACCCTAAACCTTAAATCCTAAACCTTAAATCCTAAACCTTACATCCTACGCCCTGAAACCCCGCAGCCTGCCGCGATACTGCACTGCTTGCCCCTCGCCGGACCTGGGCTGCCAAACACCCCTTGACTTCAGGGGCCGACACAAGAGGGCCCTTGCGTTATAAGGGACCCTCATAGGGACGATCTTCCGGCTGCTTAAGTGGGTCGGGATGAATGTACGGCTCTTTACGGGCGCGAGAAAGCGATGTGGGGTTGAGGGCCCCCTGGAGCCTAAAACTTTCAAACCCTTATCCACAAGCCCACAGACCCCAACAACCCTTAGCAGACCCCTAAACCATGAGCTGATGTTCCCTGAATCCATGAGCTGATGTTCCCTGAACTTGGCCTGGACTTTGGGCTCGGGGTTTCAGGGTTTGATCCAGGGCGCTTCTTCTCGAAGCTGATCACCTGAGGGAGCTGTCTTGAACTCTTCTGAAGGCGTAGGGCTTCGGGTTTAGGGTTTGGGGGTTAGGGTTTAGGGTTCCTTCGGGGGATCCAGGAGAGCATCGGAAGCAAGTCCCACCTGCAGTGTGCGATCCAGCTTCCCGGAGAGCGTGTACGCAGCACCTCTTCTGATTCAGGTTTGGGGGGTTTGGCTCGGAGTTGAGGACCCTAAAGCCTAAACCCTAAACCCTAAACCCCTAAACCCTAAATCCTAAACCCCTAAACCCTAAAATCTTTAGGGGTTGTGGGCCTGAAGTTTAAGGCTCGGGAGGAAACTAAGCCACGGCACCCCAAAACCCCAACCAGCCAAGGCTCCTCATGGTTTAGGGTTTTAGGGCTTTTTTTTTTGGGCTGCCATGCGCTTCCAACATGCGTGCTGCCCATAGGGAAAATATTCGGTGCGCGCGTTGGCGCAGTGCGTAAGAGGTCGCCAAACTGGGGGTCTTTGGAAATTAAATGTTTGAGACCCAGAAAGTCCCTTCAGGCTTCAGAGTCTTGGGCGGAGTAGTGTGTATTGTAGAATCTTACAGCTTCCTGGGAAACTGGCTCGAACCAGTATCTGCAGGGGTGTCCACGTGTTCGGGATTTGGTAAACTTAATACGGTCCTTGTAGCCCGGAGAGAACACCACGTGGTGAATGGGGTCTTGCGGACATGCATTAATAGAACTTTGCAATAAGGTTTTATGGTTTCGGGTTTAGGGTTTAGGGTTTAGGGTCGAGGGTTTAGATTTTTGGGTTTAAGGGTTTAGGGTTAGGGTTTAGGGTTTAGGGTTTAGGGTTTAGGGTTTAGGGTTTAGGGTTTAGGGTTTCGGGTTTAGGGTTTAGGGTTTAGGGTTTAGGGGTTAGTTTAGGGCCTTGGATATGTTGTCCTAACTATGACCCTACTTGCAACTAACACTAACTCATGAAAATTCCAAGTAGGGGGATGCAGGCGGCACCTTCTTTGTCGAGCCCCTCGCCACGGACCAGCCCATTCTCGCCGAACTCGAGATTGAACTGGCCGACGTCGTGTCTCTCTAGCCTGTGCAAAGTGTGTGTTTTCCAGAAGGCTTCAGGATTGACGACGGGTCGGTTAGGCAACAAGGGGTTTCGCGCATAACTCCACACCCCAAACCCACAACGCTGAACCCTTAAACCCTAAACCCTAAACCCTAAACCCCAAACCCTCAACCCTAAACCCTAAACCCTAAACCCCAAACCCTCAACCCTAAACCCTAAACCCTAAACCCATTGCCGAGGAGAGGCGACAGGAAGTAGTAGCCGGTCCAAGCCCCAGTGAGGGCGTCGGCCTCTCGGGCACAGGGGAAACTTAGTTGGGTTTGGGAGATCTTTGGGAGGTGTGTTGTCTATTTCTTAACCTCAACCCTCAACCCTCAACCCTCAACCCAAAACAAGAAACCGTAAACCCCAAACCATCCCAAGCCCTAAACCCCAGACCCGAAACCCTCAACCTTCACCTCTAAAGCGGCACCTGGAGCACGCTGAAGTCCTCCGTATTCGGCCTCGGTGGCGAAAGGAAGCGGCAACCCGAGACCAGCTTCTTTTGGAAGGTTCCGGCTTTTGGTCTTCAGGGTTCCCGGTTCGGGCTTGGGGTATAGGGTTTGGGGTTTAGGGTACAGCCTAAAGGATATCTTAATGAGGGTGCTTAGGGGCATCCCCATACCCGAATACCCAAACCGCTACATCCAAAACCCTAAGTTCCCAACCCTTTACCCTGAATCCCAAACCTCCTTCTGATTGAATTACGGTGTTATTTTCCAGCACTCCCAAAAAAAAGGGACACCCTCAGCAATGTCCCTGTGCAGCCCGACCAACCCGTAACCCTAAGGCCCAACTCCGGAACCCTAAACCCTAAACCCTAAACCCTAAACCCTAAACCCTAAACCCCTAAGAAACGACTGTGAACCCTGTGTTCATGTAAGGCAGGGGACTGGAGCCTCGCAGTGCTTGAAGGAACTGACGATCGTCTCCAAGATCGTCTCCAGGACCTTGGCTCCGCAAGCAAGGCTCGGGGTTTGGGGGTTTCGGGTTTGGGGTTGAGGGTTGAGGGTTTAGGGTTTAGGGCTTAGGGTTTAGGGTTTTGGGTTTAGGGTATAGGGTTTAGGGTTTAGTTTGGGGTTGAGGGTTGAGGTATAGGGCTTAGGGTTGAGGGGGTCTTGGGCTTAGAAACTCAGGGATTCACAGCTTTGGGGTTCAGAAGGCTTTCGGCTGCGGACATGGGCAGTCAGAATACTACCCAATGATCCTCCAAGTAAGAGACCCTCAACCTAAACCCTGAATGACCCTAAACCGTAAACCCTCAACAACCCTGGCATGCTGCCCCGCAGCTGGGGGGAGCCCAGCAGACGAAATCCACCCTGAGTGGGAAGAACATTGCAAGGATCTCGCTTGAAGATTTGGGGTTTTCGGGTTTTGGCTTAGAGTTTAAGGTTTCATGATGCCTTGGCCAGGCCTCCAAGGTGCCGACAAGTCGGTTCAGGGCGTAGAAGGTACTTTGGGTAGTCTGAACTCAGGCTTTTACGAGGGAAACTCTTTTGCCTTCTCACCCCAATCCTAAAAACCCCCTACACTGCCCAACGGCTTCTCTGCGCGCCCACACCTCTCAACCTGTTGCGCAGATTCCTGGTTCGCTAGTGTGAGCATGGCCGCACATGTCACTGGTGTGCAGGACTTAGGGTTTGGGGCTTCGGGATCCGCAGCGCAGACTTCTAGAGTTACTGAAAGATCCTTGGAGAAGCTTCGGCAAGACCCTAAACCTGGGTTTAGGGTGTTCAGGGCTTAGGCGCCCGAAGTTTGAGCAGGAAGTGGCCCAACAACACCCAAAGACTCTTGAAGCTTCATGGACAGCTACACGTAGTGCTAGAAGTACCCCAAATAGGTTGTGACCCTGAACCCTAAACCCAAAACCCTAAATCCCCTAAACCCTCAATACACCCTAGACCCTACCTCTAACCTGAAAGCCATGCCCTGAAATGCAAGCAGTGGCCCTACGGGTGGCCGTGTGGGGAGGGGCCAATGTGAACCCTCAACCCCAAACGATACTCACCCCTAAACCCTAAACCCTAAACCCTAAACCCTAAACCCTAAACCCTAAACCCTAAACCCTAAACCAAACACCATCCTCCGTCTACCTGTTCTGTGAGATTTCCATTCTCGAGGGCCGAGGCAGGCAGTTCTGAAGTCTGACGCTCATGTGGGGTTTTGAGTTACTAGAGTTTTGACAAGGGTGCAGGGTTAGGGGTTTAGGGTTGGGGTTTGGGGTCTCCAGTCGGTCTCCAGGGTTTTGGGGTTCGGGGCTTAGGCTGTATTTAGCTGGGAGGCACACGTGCAGGGTTACAAGTAAGTAGGGTCTCAAGCACCCCAAAAAGCGATGATCGCCGCCTGGAAATACACTTAGCTACCCGTGAACCTCCAAGTAGGGCTTGGGGCTTGCGGTGGCAAGAGCCCTCAGGCCCAGAACCACACCCAGACCCTAAACCCTAAACCCCGCCGAAACCTAACCCCTAAACCCCAAAATTTGAACCCTACACCCTAAACCCTGAACAGTAAACCCTAAACCCTAAACCGTGAACCCCAAACCCCAAACCTTGAACCCTTGAGCTCCCCCCAGCCTCGCCTGGCCGGTGGGCAGGCTCTGTCGCCTCAGTTGTCACTTCTTTGGTTGGGGATGAAAGGTCTAAAAACCAAGGGGACTATGGGGAACTGTTGGCAACGGGATTTCGGGTTTCCGGTTTCGGGGTCAAAGTTGATGGGGCTTAGTTGGCCCTACTAAGTGAGAGATTGTGGCGACTGTTGAACCCCTGAGGCCAAGTAAAGCTCCATGAAGGATCAGGGTTGTCGGCTTTCTGGGAGTCTTGAAGATGTAGGGTCTAGGGCACACCCAAAACCCTAAAACCCTAAACCCTGAACCCTAACCCTAAACCCTAGTCTCAAACAACCCCGAAAAGCACCCTGAACGCCCCCTCCTTGCGGCCCTGAGTCCTTGCCTTCTCTGCTGGTGCGCGGGGTGCCGCAGCACCCGCAGCCGTGGCACCCACAGCATCTGGGGGTTTCCGAAAGTAGGGGGGGGTTAGGGTTTAGGGTTTAGGGTTTAGGGTTTAGGGTTTAGGGTTTAGGGTTTAGGGTTTAGGGCTTAGGGCTTAGGGCTTAGGGCTTAGGGCTTAGGGTTTAGGGTACCCTTTTTGGGGGGTTCCTACAATACGGATTGGGGAGTAGTTGGGGGGTCTATTCGGGGCACCCCTATTTTGGAAATTGCCACCTAGGACAAAGCTTCAGGGGTTTTAGTTCAGGGTTTTAGTTTGGGGTGCTTAGGGAGTGTTTTGGGCACCTTTTAAACCCCCACACGACCCCAATAAATCTCTCAAAACTGCAAAAGTCTTGTAAAGAGTGGATGGCTGGTTTAGGGTTTGGGGTTGAAGCTTCAAAGCCTACAAGCCGTACACCAACAAAGCGTCACCAACCCTTAATCTCCCTGTAAACCTTTAACCCTAAACTCTGAAACCTGAACTGAAAACCCTAAACTCGGATTTGCAAGCACCCTCAAATACGCCTCCGGTGGGCCACTCCCTCTCCGACGGCTTCTTCCCCACGCTCTCCGAGCTCGCATCCTTCTTCGGGCTTTTTGGTTTAGGGCTTGTTCATGGGTTCAGGGTTTCAGGTTCGGTTTAGAACCTAAACCCGTCAAAGTTCTCCTTGTTCTTGCGGTACCGCTTGGCTCGGTTGCTCGCTTGCCCGAAGCTCGCACCGGATCCCATGGCAACATGGATGCTTAATTGGCTGACAAGGGCTTCGAGTCCAGTCTGGGCTAAAACTGCAACACCTTAACTGAGAAATGCCCGCCTGGATCGTGAATTTCTGCCACCTTTAAGCTCAAGGAACCTCCTGCTTGCAAGTTGCTGCGTTTTCCTGCTTGCTAAACTCACCTTGACACCGAAATCACTACGCGTGTACTGCCTCGTGTTGCATGCAACAGAAGTCCCAGGTAATACCTCCCTAAACCCTGAACCCTACACCCGCAACCCGAAAACCTAAACCCTGAACCCTAAACCCTAAACCCTGGCTATTTTCTACTTCTCTAAAGGCAGATATCAGTCTCTCAGAGCTTCGCTGTTAGCCACTCGTTCCTCCGTCCTCGCGTATGGCCTTGGGAGATCGTTCTCGCGGAGTTTGGCAGCTTTCGGAGACTTTGCAGCACGCTAAAGGATTCGAGTACATTACAGTGTTCTTTGTCTTAGCATAACGGTAGCATATTGCAGAATGTATGAAACCAGATCACAATTCGCACTCGGTAGAGAATGCAACGTTTCTGCCCGAGGGCGGAACATGGCGGAGCCAGCCAGTTCCATGTAGGGTTTAGGGTTTAGGGTCTAGAGTTTAGGGTTTAGGGTTTAGGGTTTACTGTTTAGGGTATGCGAAGCGTGGAATCGGACCGGAAATCCCATTCCCGATGCTAACACGAGATGGTTTCTTCATTCGGATGTCCCCGCAAAACATGTCCCATCCTCATCCAGTTCGACTTTCTCAACATGGTCGTTTCATCAGGAATGCAGAGACTGGTATGGGATTCTCTGAATACAAATACCTTTTCCGGGACCCTGCCGAATCGGATATTCTGTGAAGGGGTGCCACTATTTTGGGAGAAGACGAAACGTTTTCAAACGAGCGAAAGGTTGTCCCAATGTAGGGCCAACCCTCAACCCTAAAGCCTAGATCTTACGCCTGGATATGAGAGAAACTCCCTTTTTCGGAGCCTGGCCTGCAGGCCCCAGTCGCCATTAACTGAACGTTGGTTGCAGAACTTTTCTGCTGCATGCGCTGTGAAGACGCGAGTGAGATTTGGGCGACCGCATCCTTACCATCCTACCTCCTACCACCCCCCCTGCCAACGCAGGGGCACAGCGAAAGAAAGGGACCCATGAGTTAGAAATGCGGACTTTGGCAGACTCTGGTTCTCACACTGACATCGGGGAACCCTTCTTCCATCGCTACAGGGTCATCCCAGGTGGGATCCAATGCCACAACAAAGGTCGTGTGCACTGGGTACGCTGGGATAGGTCTGAGATGCAAATACGATCGAATGTGGAAATAGGTCCTTTTTGGCCTGAGGCCTTTGGCAGCTGCTAGTCTAGATTTCGGTCCAACATGTGGGAGTTGTCGGAGAGACAAATGCCATCAGTTAACTGCGGGACAGCCAAGTGCTGCATCCTCCCATCGCAGCTGCATCAGCAACCACAACCAGAAGGACGCACGCATGGCAGAACACATGCCTGGAAGAGATTCAAGCAGGGATTCACCGAACTCACGCCCGGCCGCGAAACCCAAGAAGCGGACTGCCGGCAAGATGGCGCACATCCTGCGATAACCTTCTGGCACTCGTGTGGAAAGTTAGGCTACGCGACGGGAAGCCAAGTCTTAGAGTGCTACAAGGTGGAATCAGATCTGGTGAAAGTGAGGCTGCGCCACAGGTACGGAAGGCTTTCCGTGCCTCTACCGGGAAATTGCAAAGATTGCAAATGCCAATCTGGCAGCAATTATGTTGCAGCACTTGCAGGCCAGCAGAGTGGGCAGGGGCGAAGGTTCTTTGCGCTTGGTTTATCCACCTTACACCTTTGGCCGCAGCACTATTATCATCCATATACGCAGTTAAGCGAATGAAGGCACTTGTATTGGCCAGGATACAGCTTCATGACCCTCAATGCGTCCAAATAGATGAGGAACTTTTTGAGTGTCAGCCGAATTCAACCTGGTTGTTTCTCCAGAAGGCCCTTTGCTCGCATGGAAGGTGAGGTTGGCGGATGGTGGCACTCACATCGGGGCCTATCACCCCCCATCGTTGTCAAAACATATCCGTACCTCGCATGCTCTGCACGCCGACCGTGCTCTTCGATGAGGGTGGTTGTCAAGGTGGCCTGATCCACCGATGGAGCCACTATGGCCCTCAGCTCGTTGATGAGCATCGGCTGCCCCACAGGGATGCCGCTGGTGTTCACCACCAACTCCTCCGTCTCCACTTCCCCAAAGCAAGCTGGAATCCCCAAAAGCTGTTCGACCGAGCCGGAGGTCGAGGAAAACATACTGCGGAGGTCACTTCGGCTTCCCTACCTTTTGGAATTGATTTCCTTGCCCTCTTTTTGTGTCTCCAAATCCACACACCTTTCACCACCCGCACACTTCCACACTTGAACAGCCGCAGAACCCAGCCGACATGCACGCAAACGCACACCGCCCACTGAAGCCACTTTGCACCACATAATGACACACACCACGCTCCATGACACACACGACTCTCTGCCAAAAACGCCGAAAACCACAACACACCACACCCATTCACAATGTAAAAACGAGGTAAACACACACAGACACCACTGCAAGGTCACTGTTTTTTTGTTTGGTGTCACTTCTGAGACTCCATGCCTTACCCTTTACCCACACACTGACACTTTCCTTGCACACTAAAGCCAAAGACACCCGCAAACCAACCCACTTTGCAACCACCTTTGCTCACACACACACACACACACATCCACAACACTCTTGCACATGCACACTCAGAAAAACAGCCGAAACCAGAAAATGCACATTCTTATGGATATCTTAAGTTCCGATTGCAATTGTTTCACTGTCTTTCTGGTTAATCGACAGCTTACCGGGCTGACAGCACTCACCAACACACTTGCTAAACGGTTCAGGGCGGTTTCTCGAAACTCTCTCTTTCTGAAGCTTGCAACTTAACCGAGAGATCATCCCAACAAAAAACCAAAGAAAACATTGAACAAAAAGCAAGAGAAATTCTGTTTAGACGTGCTAAGGCAATCTGAACTGAAAAAAACAAAAAAGTGTTGCTGTGCATGAATCTCCTGCTGAATCTAAGAAAATTGTGTAAGTTTCACGACTCTGGCTTCTTTCCAATTTCGCCGAAGTTCAAAAAGAAAAACCAATGTTTTTGCAGTTCTTGCTAACATTGAAAAAAAACAATCACACTGACCTCTTCTCATCATGGCCAGAACGACTTGAGAGTTGCCCAGCCTCGATTTCCATTCCATTCGACTTTTTTGACAAAGCTTCGATTGCGCTCTTCTCTTTAATTTTCCAAAATGACCAAACAGAAATTCAAGGCACACTGAAATTTGACAGAAGATTGAGCAGAAGAAACCTTTCTTTCAAACTGGGCGCCCTCAATTCTTTGTCTTTCGTTTTGGTTGCGTGTTGCAATTCTTCCCTGGATTCAGCACCATTCAACGAATTTTCAAAATTTCTGAACTCTCCGAAAATGTTGAAAAAAACCTTAAAATCAACACTGGAGCAGGTCAATTTGTTGAATTTACTCTGGTGTTTCGCTTGCTTCGCTCGCACTTATTCACATTCTGGTAATACACTTTGCAATTGTCAAGTGGTTTGGCTTTTAACGAATCAACACCACGGTTGAACTTGTCTCGTCCTGCAGTTGATTTCTGTGCGGAGGTCACTTTGGCTTCCCTACCTTTTGGAATTGATTTCCTTGCCCTCTTTTTGTGTCTCCAAATCCACACACCTTTCACCACCCGCACACTTCCACACTTGAACAGCCGCAGAACCCAGCCGACATGCACGCAAACGCACACCGCCCACTGAAGCCACTTTGCACCACATAATGACACACAACCACACTCCATGACACACACGACTCTCTGCCAAAAACGCCGAAAACCACAACACACCACACCCATTCACAATGTAAAAACAAGGTAAACACACACAGACACCACTGCAAGGTCACTGTTTTTTTTGTTTGGTGTCACTTCTAAGACTTCATGCCTTACCCTTTACCCACACACTGACACACACACATCCACAACACTCTTGCACATGCACACTTAGAAAAACAGCCAAAACCACAAAATGCACATTCTTATGCATATCTTAAGTTCCGATTGCAATTGTTTCACTGTCTTTCTGGTTAATCGACAGCTTACCGGGCTGACAGCACTCACCAACACACTTGCTAAACGGTTTAGGGCGGTTTCTTGAAACTCTCTTTTTCTGAAGCTTGCAACTTAACCGAGAGATCATCCCAACAAAAAAAAACCAAAGAAAACATTGAACAAAAAGCAAGAGAAATTCTGTTTAGACGTGCTAAGGCAATCTGAACTAAAAAAAAACAAAGAAGTGTTACAATCTGCTGCTAAATCTAAGAAAATTGTGTAAGTTTCACGACTCTGGCTTCTTTCCAAATGTTTTTGCAGTTCTTGCTAACAATCGAAAAAAAAAAAAAAAAAAAAAAAAAAAAAAAAAAAAAAAAAAAAAAAAAAAAAAACAACAAAACAAAAAAACAATTACAACTAACCTCTTATTATGGCCAAAACAACTTAAGTTGAAGAAACCTTTCTTTCAAACTGGGCGCTCTGTGCAGAGGTTACTTTGGCTTCCCTTCGTCTTGGAATTAATTTCCTTGCCCTCTTTTTGTCTCCAAATCCACACACCTTTTACCACTTGCACACTTCCACACTTGAACAGCCGCAGAACCCAGCCGACATGCACGCAAACGCACACCGCCCACTGAAGCCACTTTTGCACCACATAATAACACACACCACACTTTATAACACACACGACTCTCTGCCCAAAACGTCGAAAACCAACACACCACACCCATTTACAATGTCAAACAAGAAACACACATTGAAGGCAACAAGTTTTTGCTGCAAGCATTTTCGCATTTTCCGTGCAATGTGAAAAGCACAAGCTGCAGAAGTATGTTTTTCAGGTGTGAACAAGTCCAAGCAAACAATCAGAAAATTTCACAAATTTCAACTGCTCAAGTGTTAATTTTAAGTTTTTTTTTAAACGTTTTGGAAAGTTTAGAAAATTTAAAAATTGTCAAATTGCTTTGAATCACGCAACCAAAACAAAAGACACAGAATCAAGGGCGCCAGTTTAAAAGAAAAGGAAATGGAAATCAAGGCTGGGCAAACTCTGAAGTCGTTCTGGCCACAATGAGAAGAGGTTAGTGTTCAATTGTTTTTTGTTTCAATGTGAGCAAGAACTGCAAAAACATTGTTTTCTTTTGAACTTTGGCAAAATCGATGAAACAACTGCAAAGAAGCCAGAGTTGTAAAATATTGCACAATTGAACAGAATTTCTCTTGCTTGAGCAAAGATGAGAGTTAAGAATCTTAAAAATCAACTTTGGCAAACAAAAACATGGAATAAGTCTTTCAAGGTGGAGACTCAGCAAAACAAATGAAGGAAATCCAAAAGATAAGGCCTGTTTTAAGGTTAGATTGTTTGCTTTGTTTGGAGACGGAAGTGCTGCTCTTATTGGCAAAGCCTTTTGAAGTGCTTGAGTTGTAGGGATGTGTGTCTTTAAAAGCTGGTCGGAGTGACTGTACACGTTTTTTTGCTTGCTTTAGGTGTAGTAGGTCACGAGAACTCTTGCGGGAAACTTAGTAGTTTGGTTTTTTTTTTTTTGTTGCTGCTTGTTCGCTGGATTTTTTTGGTTACTGATGTAGTAAAGAGGCGCCTGCTGAAAAAAAAAGGCATCCTGTGCAGTTGACCTAAGAGAGTTTCCTTTTTAAATTTAATTTTATGGTCTTTACGGCTTCATTCGTGCAACAACAAGGATCTACTGCTTAAATCTTTTTTCTTAAGCAAATTTTTTGACTGGCCTTTTGATTGGCATCTTCACAACAATTCTAGTTTATTTTGAATGGCTGATGCGTTCGTTCAAATGGTTACTTGATTTGGTTTAATTTGGCGGGCGCGGCATTACAGGTGGCAGTCTTGCCATCTTCAATGCACATTCTTTTCTTGGACGATGCACCACAGGTGGCAAAACATTGACATCCGTGGTGCCACATCTAACAAAGATGCTGCAGCACTTCTGATGCTGCATCTTTTATAGAGGCACCATGGCACGTGCTCTGTTAACAATTATTCTTTGGAAAGCAAAAAATCTTCTTTCATGATTCTAACATGGCATTAATGCATTCTAAGTCAATTTAAATGAGTGTTTCCAATAGACTTTAAAGAAACATGCCAACATGAATTTTTGAGTAAATGAACAACAAATTCCAAAAATGCCAAATTTGTGCACTTGTCAACAAGATTTTTATTTTTTCAGGCAAAGAAAGTGAAAAACGAAAGAAAATGAACTTGAGAAAGAGATTCTAGGATTCAAATGATGCAAGGCCTACAACCTGCACACTGAAAAAATGTTTGTACAAATTGAAATTTAAAAAAAACTGCTGTGTCTTTCACATTGGCTGAAGGAGGCAAGGGAGGCCAAATAGACGCTTCTGTGCTCCACACAGTTGTTAGTTGTCTGCCAATTTGTTCTGCTGTGGAGGTTCCTTTCAAGAAGGTGAAACACAAGGGACTGTGCTTGATGTTTTTTGCTTGAGAATTCATGAATTGCATGCTTGCGTTGTGGATCAGAAGTTTCCCTTTTTTTGCAAAAGCCTGCAAGAGTTCATGGCAAAAACACTTGCAATGGCTGCCCTGGGAACGGAGGTCAAGTTTCCATGGGAACTGCAGGACGCAATCGTCGTGTTCGAGCTTCTCCAAAAGTTAAAGCCAAAGGCCAAAGCAACTTCCAGATCGTCACAGCAAGAAACGGCCTGGAGCTCGAAATGAATCTTTCCGCATCTGAAGCCGATGCCTCAACACCGCAGCCTTCTAAAATGGAGGTCCATTTTTGCCAAAAGATCGAGAGGGAGAAGCAGAAGAATGCAGAAGAGAATGGAGAAGCAGTCAGAGCAGCCGGCAACGAACAAGGGCAAGCGGACGTACACAGATCCGCGTGCTGAGTCCTGGCCGAAAGCGGGGACGTTCTGCGGTGTTTGCTCGCAGCTCAAAATCGCTACAGCTTGGATGGAATTTTCACCAGCAAGCCCCATGAGATTGCAGAAATTCTCTACGAGCTTGGAATTTGCAAAGACATTCGCGAGAACGTGTGTCCCAAGTGTGAGAAGAAGGATTGGAAGCATTCATGTTTGGTGCGATGCCGCAAGTGCAGATATTCTGAAAGTGTCGTTGCGCAAGACAGAGACTTGTTTTGCAAGCGAATTGCTCTTCGATCTGCAGTTGGTTGTTTGTGGCTGATGTGCACTTTGAATTTGTCTCCGGATCAAGCTGGATTGATATTGGGCTTGGATTCCAGAACGGTTCGAGAGCAGTGGGATGCTTTTCGAAGTTGGCTGTGCCCTTTGGTGGAGAAAATGAACGAAGAACTGACTGTGGGTGGGCCCGGCATGGATGTTGAAATTGACGAGGTTGCTTTTCGCAGTGCTGGGTTGAACACTTCAGTTCTTTGGCTTCGCTTCATCGGCATGGTCAGGCGTGGCTCCTCCAAGATTTACATCGCAAAGCTCCCCTACCGCTTGAGTCAAGGTGGTCAAGGTGGTGGAGGCCCTCTCAGTTTGGAAGAGTTGCGCTCCGTCATGGTCACTTCAACTGGAAAGCCACGCTTGGAGTGTGGCAGCATTTGCCACACCGATTCAGCAAAGGCGTACAAGCAATTGGACCAGCCAGAGGGGCCCTTGTATGACGGAACCTTGCAAGGGCGGCAGTTCAGCCAGTTCAAGCTAGCTCACACAAATGTTCGCCACAAGCCTCCGCATCCCGAGTTCACGAAGAATTTCCATGTGAAGTTTTGGAATGGACGTGAGTGGGATGAGAAAGACGTGGTGGGAGGAACGCAGAAGATGGACGGCTTCTTCAGTTCCTTTCGCCGGAAGGTCGGAAGACAGGCCTTCAACACTGTGGGGCCGACTCCCGAGCGTGCGGATGCTTTAGAGAAGCAGCTGAACCAGAAAGTTCGTTTGTTCCAGTTGCAGTTTTGGTTTTCAGGCTCCGATGTGTTTCAAATTTTCGGGGCTGTGCGACGGGCCGAGAGGACCGAGAGCGGCAGTGCATCTTTGGCCGCTCTGTCTGTGTTCCAGCCCATGTTCAAGGCTTCTGCCCAACCAGAGCAGGAGTCGCAGAACGCTCAAGGCGACCAGCACATCTCCGAAGAGGAGTGTAGCCTGCAGTCGGCCTTGTTCGACGATGAGTGACAAGCTCAAGCGTTTCTGTTTCGCAAGAAATGCGCAAAAAGGTTCCATGCTCTTCTGTTGCTGGGGGGTCGCGGTAGGGTTGGGCGTTTGCTGCTAACGTGCTCGAGTCGGGTTAGAGGTTAGAGAGAGTAGGCGCAGAGAACTGGCTATGGCACTGTGGGCGGTGCTTGCTTAAACAGACGCGGCGCCAGAGGTGGCAGGTTGTTCTTGGCGGCGCAGCTCTTCCTTGAAGGCGCGGCGCCATGCGCGGCGGTCGCCGCCGCGGCTGGCGCCGCGCCTAAAGAAAGAAGAAACTTTTTCTTTTCTTTCATTGCCACTTGTCACGCCGCGCCCGGCTTTAATTTGAATGGAAAATTGCTTGAATCGTACTTGATTTGGCTGAAAAATTGCATGATGTGGCCTAATATGGGCTAAGATCATCTTAGATCGCATCAAGTAGCTTAGATCTGGCCTTCTGTCTGCTTAATTCGTTTGCTTCTCTGTTGTGTTGACTTACATCTTGAATAGCATGGATTAATAGCTGATAACCTTCTTCATCTGGCTTGACGTCTTCATGGTGATGATTTGTATTCATTTGCGTGGCTGCATGAGCTCGTTCGTGGTCGTTTTCACGTAGCGGCTGACAGGCCAGACAAGCTCGGCTGATGCGCGTCTTGCTGTGGTGTACATGCTGAAAGAGTTTGGAAGTGTTTGGCCGCCAAATCCAATGACAGCGGAAGGTTTGGGCATTCGAAAACCGAGCTGGGTTTCGAGTTGTAGTTGCAGGTTCGTTGGGCTTTTTGTCAATCAATTCCGTGCAACTCCATGAATGGAGGGTCCATGGGGGAGTTTATGGAAGCCCACAGACTTCAGAACATCTCCGAACCTCCTGACTTGCTCCCGAAGCCTTCCAAAAAAGGGGGAAAGGTGACCTCCATTTATTTCCCCTTTTTTTTATCAAAGTTCAGGATTCCCAGGTTTCGGGGACGCCATGGTTGAATTGAGCTCAATTGTCGTTTGAAACGCAGTGGGTCCAAGCTTCGTGCATCCAGCGTCTGCTTTCGCAGTCTAGCCAATCCAGTCCTTGTTTCCATGTTGATGGCTTCCAAGCATGTTTTTTGCATCGGGCTCATGCTGCTGCATTGTGTGAAGCTCATCCACGGGGTGCGCAAAGCAGACATCTTCGAAGGTGAGGTGGCGCAGAGTTCCACTGCAAATGCTGATGCGCATTCTTCACGCATCACCGTGCGCGAGACGGAAACGCCCCTGATCAGCATCCACCAGCCTATGGACCCCGAGGATATGCAGAAAATGCTCGGAGACCACCTGGTGCCGGACGTGTACGACGGCAAGGCATTCATCCAGGTGTCTGTGTTCGATTTATCCAAGCTTGAGATTGCTGGCTTTCTGCCGAGCTTCATGAGCAGCTGGTGCCTGCGTGTGTCCGCTTATGTGAAGATGAAGGACTCCGGTGAGAAGGGTTATATGATCTTATCGGCAGATTTTGAGGACACGATCAGTGGCATGTTCATGACCAGGGGCTGCAAGAGCTCCCAGCTGGGCACCCTGTGCGGCACCATCGCGGTAAAGCACACGGATGAGGGGGACAGCAAGATGTTCACAGTGTCTGAGGGCGGGGAGCCTATACTGCACTTTGCTGCCCAGCTGGGCGGCGTCTCCAACACGGCCTTCTTCAACTGGGCCAACGAGCGGTACGTGCGGTTCCGCTTAAGCGATGATAAGAAGACCCTCCTCCGTGGTGAGCAGGAAGATAAGACCTGGGATGGCAACCATCAGGTACAGACCGACGCCTTCCACTCGGCCATTTTCAACACCAAGTTCGCCAAGTATCAATGGGGCTACCTTGACGAGGTCACTGACGCATGCAGGAAGGGTTACTGCTTTTTCTCAGAGAAGGCAGGCTTTGTGGATCATGAGGCCAAGCCCGTTGCCGAGGTCGGACGGCAGCTTTGATGGTGGGGTGGTTTGCCAGGAGATCCTTTCACATCCAGGCGAGAAGTGCGAGCATCCACCGCGCATGCAAAGTCACCTGAAGCGCGATCTGCACAAGTTACGACAAGGGCTGCTTTCAAAATGTGGTGTTCGGACAAGTACCAAACAACGTCCTGTTGAACACGTATTGGGTCGCCTTCGCCTTCAACCGGTCTTAGGGTCCCCTTTTGCTTCCAAAACCTTAAGCCCCAAACCCTTTAAGCCCCAAACCCTTCAAGCCCTTTCAACCCTAAAACCTATGACGCAAGCTCATGGCAATCACATGCAGAGCTTTCCCCATTAGGCGTCAGTCAAGCATTCGTGCCAATCCAAGACCCACAATCTTCAAACTACCCTCATGTTGACATGGCCATTTCCCAAAAATAGGGCTACCCGAGGCTTTCCTCCAAAAAATCCTCATGTTGAGCCCAACACGCACACGCATTTTGCCTCTCTTTATCGATTTCGCGCTCAAGGGTGTTGCTTTAGATTGCGGCAGTGCGGCCGCAAATATCCTCAAATAATGAGGGTGACATAGTTGCCGGAGCCCCAGGCACAGCACGGACATCTCAACAAGTTCTTGGCAACGATGCGTTTCATCCCTGAGCGTAAAGCCCAAGATTACCAGGTCCACGAACAGGTGCAGCGTTTCCCGTGCCCTGGCAAGCGCCTGTTGGATAGCATTGCGTTGCTTAGGTCAAGCCCATGTATACTTGCGTTTGTCACCCTGAACCCTAAACCCCAAACCCCAAACCCTGAACCCTGAACCCTAAACCCTAAACCCTAAACCCTAAACCCTAAACCCTAAACCCTAAACCCTAAACCCTAAACCCTAGAAGAAGTAGTAGCTCCAGCTCCGAGGTGTCGCTGCTAGGCGTGCGAGCAAGCCGCTGCGCCAGCTGTGGCCGACTCAGAGCTCTGGGGTTGAGGGCCTCAGGGCCTTAGGAGAGAGGGTTTAGGGTTTAGGGTTTAGGGTTTGAGGTTTGAGGTTTGGGTTTTTGGGTTGGGGTTTGAGTTTGGGGTGTTGGGGTTGAGGGTTTAAGGAGTGCAGGAAACCCTGCGATGCAACTTTGTTGAGGGGCCGTGTGGGGCACCACAACCCTAAACCCTAAACCCTAAACCCTAAACCCTAAACCCTAAACCCTAAACCCTAAACCCTAAACCCTAAACCCTAAACCCTAAACCCTAAACCCTAAACCCTAAACCCTAAACCCTAAACCCTAAACCCTAAACCCTAACCCCTCAACCCTAAACCCTAAACCCTAAACCCTAAACCCTAAACCCTAAACCCTAAACCCTAAACCCTAAACCCTAAACCCTAACCCTAAACCCTAAACCCTGAACCAGTGCAGGGGTACCTATTAGCACGTGGTCTCGGGCTCTCTTAAAAAAACTCTCCTGGTGTGGGATGGGCAGAAGTAACGCCCGAAAGATTCACTGCCAGGTTACCGCCATGGCGAGCCAGCCTTCCGCCGCAGGTCCTGTGCTGCTAAGCCTTGTAGTTGTAGCCAGGTAGGACCTTGTTTGTGGCTCTTGAAAACCCACTTTGGAACCTCAAAGTAATATTTCCACGCACCGCTGGCTAGAGAGTGAAAGTCAAGCAGTATAGTTACCCTGCCACAAGGGGGGTACATGGCTTCCGCATTATGGTAGCTTACTTCAAGTTCGTTCACAAGAGCCCAGACGGCTCTGTAGCTTGTGGAGGTGCCTTTAAGGAAAACCCTGTGGACGAAACCGCTCGGAATGACATGGAGCACGGCGCTCGGATTCCTGCCCTTGCTCAGGCTTAGGCTAGAACGGTTGAGGCCCTCAACACTAAACCCTATATAACCCTATATAACCCTAAACCTTGCCCTAAACCCTAAACCCTACACCCGAAACCCTAACCCTCTATTTGAAGTCCAGGCCATCGCCCCAGGACCGACGGTCGTCGTTTTTCTGAATGGCGGCTCTTGCGTACCGAGATCATGATGGCTGACAGTGCTTGGACTGGGAATGCGTAGAACCCTCAAGCCTCAACCTTCCAGGATAAAGGTTTTAGGGGTTTAGGCCCCAAAGACCCTGAACCCTCAAGCCCTCCTGGGTGAGGTCCAGCGCTTTCGAGGCGCTCGAGAAGGATTTCCAGGAGGTCTTGCAGGATCTCCGACCGAGTGTGGGGAGACCCCAGAAAACTCACCAACAGTAAAGTAGGTTAGGGGTTTTTGGGTTCGCGGTTTAATTGAAGGACCCCTGTGTTCCATTGTTCCATTGTGGGGTCGAAGCCCCAAGCCGTGGCTGTGCCCTAGCTTTGCCACCCCTAAACTCGAGCCCCAAGGCCGAGCCCTGAGCCCACCCTAAACCCTAAACCAGACGAGGTGCGGGAGCATGTCAGCCAAAGGTAAACCCAAACCCATAACACGCCCTAAAGCTGAACCCTCAACTGCTTGGATAGCAAGATCCAGAAACAGCACCCCTACATCGTTCAACATATCGGATCCATCCATCAAAGGATCTTGAAAATGCAAGCCCTAAGCCCCAAAAACCCCTGGTGAACCCAACCCCTCATATCCCACACGCGAGGAGCTCATCGGCGACAAGTCCCTGGAGCACTTCCGTCTCGAGTACGAGAAGCTCCACCGTGCCTTGAAAAAGCCCGCGAGCCCAGACGAAGTGACGCTGGGGTTTAGGGCCGTTTAGGCTGTTTAGGGTTTAGCCCTCAGCCCTAAAACAACCCCCTGAACACACCTCCCCCAATATTGAATCTACCGACCCCCGTTCCACTGAACAATCCCTAGAATCAGATTGGTTAACGGCAGCTTTTTTTTGAACTAGGGGTGGAGGGGGGATTGCACACCCTGCACCCGAATCTAAACCCTAAACCCTAAACCCTAAACCCTAAACCCTAAACCCTAAACCCTAAACCCTAAACCCTAAACCCTAAACCCTAAACCCTAAACGGCAGATCTCTTACCCCTCTGCGCCCTGTCGACAGGTCGCACGAGAGCGAGAAGCGCTTGATCAAGAAATGCCGGGCTTCCTGGTGGTTGGATTTAGGGTTTAGGGTTTAGGGTTTAGGGTTTAGGGTTTAGGGTTTAGGGTTTAGGGTTTAGGGTTTAGGGTTCAGGGGTTTGGGGGGTTTAGGGTTGAGTTCGGGGTGTGGAATTTGGGGTCTGAGAAGAGTCCGCCCTAGCTGCAGAACCCCGAGGCTCTGAGTCTGAGCCCCCCCTCCACCAAAAAAGCATCGCGTGAATAGGCCATAGCAAACAAGGCCAAAGAAAGCCTGAACCGGGCTATAGGAGAGGGTGGCAACTCCCTCAACCACCCCAACAACCCTAAACCCTAAACCTTAAACCCTAAACCTTAAACCCTACTAGGTTCATGGTACTTATTAACCAATTGTAGCTGTACTTCTAACTGTACTTACAACCATATTGCGGCACTTAAGGGGCTTATAAGTGGGTTATGTACAGTTATGATTGGTTAATAGGTACCATGCACAAAAAAGCGGCCCATGTTGCAAGGGCGGGGGCAGCCGACCCGCCCAAAAAGGGCGCGATTAGGCTCTTGCTAGGCTTTTTACTACTACTAGTCTAAGTACCATGAACCTCCAAGTAAACCCTAAACCCCAAACAACTGCCCCCGAGGCCGCGAGCTCAACCAGGAAATCGTGTCCAACGCGACAAAGGCTGGGATTTGGTTTGGGGTTCAGAGTTTAGGGTTTAGGGTTTAGGGTTCAGGGTTTAGGGAATCCGAGCTCAGGATGGCCAGCAAGGCCCTGGCGTTCGCTTCTTGGTTGGGGTTCCCGGGGTCTCATGGTGTCAGCTTCGGGTTGCAGGGTATTTGTTGGACCCTCAGAGCCCCCTACACCCTAAACCCTAAAGCCCTAAGCCCACAGAAGCCCTGAACCCTGAACCCTGAACCCTAAACCCTGAACCCTAAACCCTAAACCCTAAACCCTAAACCCCAAACCCTAAACCCTAAGCCCAAACCCCTGAACTTCCGGAGTCGATTGGCAGGTGCAGACCGCCCTGAACCTCTCCAAGGAGGACCAGGCCCAGAAGAGAGGGTTCTGCGGCCCCAAAGGCTTGAGCTTGTGCGGGTTTTGGGTTTTTGGGATTAGGGTTTAGGGTTTTGGGATTAGGGGTTGAGGTCTCAGGGTGTTTGAGTCTAGGGCTTAGGGTTTCGGGTTAGGGTTTCGGGTTTCGGGTCGCAGGCTTTTAGGGTTTCGGGTTTCGGGTTCAGAGGGTGAATCGTGATAGCATTGATAGGTTTTATCGGATCTCGCCTACCAACCTCCATTATTAGGGCTTTGGGCTTAAGACCGACAAGCCCCCACCAGAAATGCAAGGTCCTCATGAAGCGGGCAGCGTCGTATCCCGGAAGCCCTCATGCCCCAATTTGTTCCAAAACCGGTTTGTCGGTTGTTAGACGTCGGGTTTGAGGCTGGGGGTTGGGGTTTAGGGTGTGTTGGTGGTGTCCAAGTGGTTTCTAACAGGCTCTGGTGGTCTTACTTATGACACCGAACCCTCAAAACTGCTCCTTCTTCCCCTAGGCAGGGCCTTGGTGCATCTCATATTTCCCGTATTGGGTTGCAGAGCTGAACCCTCAACCCTCAACCCTCAACCCTCAACCCTCAACCCTCAACCCTAAACCCTAAACCCTAAACCCTAAACCCTAAACCCTAAACCCTAAACCCTAAACCCTAAACCCTAAACCCTAAACCCTAAACCCTAAACCCTAAACCCTAGACCTAACCCGAAACCCGAGGTCGAAATGTGTGTCAGAGGGCCTTTACAGAGCCTGCGTTGGTCTTTTGAGGCGACCATCGCGAACCTGAAGAAGGAGATCGAGAGGGCCTGGAAGATGGTCGAGGCGTTGAGGGGACTTTAGGGGGTTAGGGCTTTGGGTTTAGGGTTTAGGGTTTAGGGTTTGGGGTTTAGGGTTTTAGGGGTTTAGGGTTTAGGGTTTAGGGTTTAGGGGTTTAGGGGTTTAGGGCGGGTTTAGGGTTTGGGGTTTAGGGTTTTGGGGGTTTGGGGTTTTTGGTGGTTGGGATGTGAAGCTTTTGGGGGTTTTGGTCGCTTGCAAGGTGTTTTTGTTTATATAAAGGGTTTCTGGTGGTTGGGATGTGAAGCTTTGGGGCTTAGGTCACTTGCAAGTTTTTTTTTTTTTTTTTTTTCGGGTTTTAGGGGTTGGGATGTTAAGCTTTGGGGGTTCGGCCACTGCTTGCGAGATCCTAAATCAGCTCATCGCAAGCCCTAAGGCCGAACCCCGGTGCCTATCACCCTAAACCCTACGTAGGGGGTTAGGGTTTAGGGGTGTTTGAGGTTTAGGTTTAGGTTGTTTTAGGGGTTTGCTCGGGTTTTCTTGGTTTGCTGCAGGGCTTGCGGGCCTTCCTTCGGCCAGGCCAGCCACGAGAAGGAGCAGAGGGCGAAGGAGACGATCCACAATCTGAAGGCCCCCGTCTGCTTGGTTTTGCTGAGGTGCTAACTTTGAGGGTTTAGGGTTTAGGGTTTAGGGTTTAGGGTTTAGGGTTTAGGTTCTCCCTTATACTAGCAGTCCTTAATGCTCCCTATAAAAAAATCCCTATCAAGGACTGTTCGTATAAGAGGGACACCCCAAAACCCTAAAACCTACACCTGCCACCTGCTTGAAGAAGCAGTCCCCTGGAAAGGGTCCCGAACGTAGACCCCACCAACGATCTGCTCTTTGGGCTCTCTAGGAGTTGGAGACGGCAGTTATTCGGGTTTCGGGTTTAGCGTTAAGGGTGCTTAGGCCAAGAAGGGCTTATGTAGGGCGTTCTTATGCCTTCCGACCCTTCTTTCTTTGGGTTTTGGCCTTCCTACGTTGTTATGGTTGCCCCGACCTTCCGCCCCAAACACTCCAAAAAGCCCTAAATCCTGAACCCTGAGCCCCAAGCCCTTAAACCCTACTGAAGTCGAAGCCCTCAAGCCCATACCCTATTTTGGGGGGGCTCGGGGGTTCGGATTTAGGGTTTAGGGCCTTTAGGGGGTTGGGGTTCGGGTTCAGGGTTTGAGGTTTAGGGTATCGCCATAAGCTCGAAACCCTAAAACCCCAACCCCAAACCCCAAACCCTAAACCCCAAGCGCTTTGGAAAACCCCAAGCCCTAAACTCCAAACCCTAAACCCCAAACCCCCCTCAAAGCTCCAAACGCAGAGGGAGCCAAACCGAGACCCTGGCCAGGTGGAGATCGCGAACCTGAGCCATCTTGTGGAGCAAGGTGACAAGGGCTCTGAGGGTTTTGAGGGTTGAGGGTTTAGGGCTCTGAGGGTTTAGGGTTTAGGGTGTTGAGGGTTTAGGCTTTTGAGGGTTGAGGGTTTAGGGCTCTGAGGGTTTAAACCCTAAACCCTAGACCCTAAACCCTAAAAGCTCATTCTGTGATGGCATGGGGTCATGGGCCAACCTGTCCGACAACAAATCCCCTCCCCCCAATATTCAATCCCCCCTACCCCCCCAATATTAAAAGCCCCCCCAATATACTATGATAGAACTATAATGGGGGGTATACAAACCCTAAACCCTAAACCCTAAACCCTAAACCCTAAACCCTAAACCCTAAACCCTAAACCCTAAAAATAGGGGGCAAGGGGGAATAAGTCTTCGTAGGCTCCTCACTCCCCATCGCAAGGTTTGTTGGCGCATCCTGCCTTGGTCCCTGATGTGCCTGACTCCCATTTTGGGTTTAGGGTTTAGGGTTTAGGGTTTAGGGTTCTGGAGTCTCTTTGTATATTTCTAGTCAGTGTGAACAGAGAATAGCGGCAATTCAGCTGAGACACCCAGAACCCTAAACCCTAAACCCTAAACCCTAAACCCTAAACCCTAAACCCTAAACCCTAAACCCTAAACCCTAAACCCTAAACCCTAAACCCTAAACCCTAAACCCTAAACCCTCCCTAAACCCTAAACCCTAAACCCTAAACCCTAAACCCTAAACCCTAAACCCTAAACCCTAAACCCTAAACCCTAAACCCTAAACCCTAAACCCTAAACCCTAAACCCTACCCTGAACCCTGAACCCCGAACCTTAAACCCCTGAACCCCGACATGGTTTCAGGGGCCGGCCTGAGCGTGAATCAGGACAGGTCCTTGTCCGTGCGCTTTTGGGCCGAGGTTGTTTCGTTCTTTTTTTGGTTGCAGGGGAGTTTTGAGGGTTTAGGATTTAGGGCTTTAGGGTTAGGGCTGTTGGGGTTGAGGGGGTGCAGAGTGTAGTTACGGGCATAGTCAAGCTCTTCGGGGTTTTAGGGTTTAGGATTTCGGGCTTTCGGAGTTTGGATATTCTGGACCGGGGGGGGGGGGGTTTCTGAAGGAAACATCGCCCCAAAAGCCCCCCAACCCCCCAACCCTTACCCCTAACCCAAGATCTCAACCCCTGAGCCCCTAGACCCTAAACCACTAAACCCCCCAAAACAGGCGCGACCCTGGGGGTTTTGAAGGCATCTTCATCGTACACCACTCGAAGGTTCATGGTACTTTCAAAACCAACTATGACTGTACTTACAACCCAAATTATAACCATATTAGAGCACTTCAGGGGCTTCTAAGTGGGTGATAAGTACAGTTATACCAGGGAAATAAGTGCCCTGAGCCTTCAGCCAGAGCCGTGACCGCCAGGAAAACACCGTGAACAGCTTGATCGCGCAGCCGGGGAGCCCGGGTTCTCCCAGAAGTTTAAGGGCTGTGGGTTGTTTTTTGGGGATTAGGGTTTAGGGGTTTCTTAGGGTTTAGGGTTTCTAGGGTTTAGGTTTAGGGTTTCTTGGGTGTAGAGTTTAGGGGTTAGGGTTTTAGGGGTTTTAGGCCTTTGAGCTTTTTGCGCGCACCCTAAACCCTAAACCCTAACTCCTAAACCCTAAACCCTAAACCCTTTCTCGAGGCGAGATGAGCTCATCAAAGCTCGCGACAAGTTGGAAGCGCAGGCGCGCCCGAAATCGACGCTGTCGACGGCACTTGTGCAGCCCCAAATCGTAACCCCCTACCCGGCGGTTCATTGATAGGTGTAAGTAGGGTTATAAGGACCCTACGTAAGGTAATATGTGTTCCAGATTTACAACCCTAAATCCCGAACCCTGAGCCTCAACCTCAGGCCTTGGTGAAACAAAACGCTCGTGCACCAGGGTGAAAAGGGTAATAATCCAGTTTTGAAGCAGTCCTGAACCTAGACCCTAAAACCCTAAACCCTAAACCCTTCTCCCTAAACCCTTCTCCTTAAACCCTAAACCCTAAATTGCATCCTTCAAAAATAGCTGTTGCAGGTGGCCACCCTGACACACGACAACATCGCCCCGGCCTCTACTGTCTGCTGCGGCTTTGGGTTTATGAAAGTGTATTAGGTTTAGGGTTTAGAGTTTTGTGGGTAGCCATAACTCGGGGTACAAGCAGGTAACTATGGTTAGAACTGGTGAAAACCCTGCGGAGGTAGCCCCACAAGCCCTCAGCCTTAAGCTTTGAGATAAAGGAAGTAAAGGGCTTGAGGTTTGGGGCCCGGAGTTTAGGTGTAAGTTTTGACCACCTTCGCTACTACCCTCCAGAAAAAGGGGTGTTTGCTGGGAACCTTGGCTACGCCTAGTAGTTGAACTTGCTCCTTAGATAAGGGGTTGTTCAAGTCATGACCTTTTCTTGGGTAAGCCCTTAAGCCCCAAATGGAAGTCCGCATCTTAAAAATAGGTCCCCCCACCCCCCGCCCCCCTCTGTTGTCCTCAGCCCCTGCAAGATTTTCACGGAAGCTTGCTTTGGGCCAAGTCTGCTCAAAGCTCAAGGCACTTGAGGTTTCGGTAGAGGTGTTCGGTGCTCAGGGTTTCGTGGCTGAGGGTGACCCACAAAGTCCTTTTAAGCTCGCAATCCCTTGTGCTCCTTATAGTACCCACCCAAGGCCCCCTGGTACCTCCTTATGCTTCTCTCTCTCCCGAGGTCCTCACTGAGACGGCTCAGAGATATGAGTCTGAGAAGGTCCAGAGCGAGGCGCGCCCCCTAACCCCCTTGAAGCCCCCAAGCCCCCCCCCCCCCCTAAACCCTAACAACCCATAAACCCGAAACTCTGAACCCCCAAGCCCTCAACCCTCAACCCTCAATCCTGCGGGTGCGCCTCGAAGGTCCCTCAGGGCCCAAAGCCCTAAAACAGCCCCCCCGGAAACCTCAAGCTCCCTAAGCCCCAAAAGAACCTTATTTACACCCAAAACCCTAAACCCTCAACCCTGACCTCCCCCAATCCTTAACCTCCAGGACCCAACGTTGCAGGATACCCCGTGTGGGTTGGTGGAGAGTGCGGGGGGAAGCCGGGCAGGTCGAAATCGCGGACGTGAAAGACATGCTCAACGCCAAGAGGCTCTCTTGAAGTCTGTCGGGTTCAGGGTTTAGGGTTTAGGGTTTGAGGGTCGAGGGTTTTTGGGGTTTGCGATTGTGCTTCGCGGGTTTGGGTTGTTTTCGACCTAAGGTTCCGGGATCTGAGCCCAAGCGCGCAGGGTTGTAAGATGCCGAGAGTTGCATTTTGCCGCAGTTTTGGAACCTTAACACCTCCAAGCGGGTTCAGGGTTTAGGGCTTCAGCCCGAAAACCTAAGCCCCAAACCCTGAACCCTAAGCTCTCAAGCCCCTGGGGTCAAAGTTGGCTCTTGTAGGATCCGAGAAGCAGAGCCCGCCCTTCCCAAAGGCGCCAAAGCCCTCTAACCCCCCCCAAAAGCCCCCAAAAAGCCCCTTAACGCCTGAACCCGAAGCTCCTTAAATCCTTAAACCCTAAACCCTAAACCCTAAACCCGAAACCCTAAACCCTAAACCCTAAAGCCTGGCAGGACCGAGGAGGAGCGCGAGACCCGACGAAGGGACCGCCTCGAGAGCGAGTTGGCAGAGTGCGGTAGCCCAGGATGTGGAGGGGGAGGGGGGGCGGGGGGGGGGGCCCAATGAGTTCCTAGGGCGTTTTAGGGTTAGGGTTTAGGGTTTCGGGTGTAGGGCGGGGTCGAGCTTTAGTTTTTTTTTTGTTTCTCATTTTTTTCTCCGACGGACCGCTGCGACCTCCTGTCCGAAGCCTCTGTCAGCGCAGCTCCTCGCTCTGTGACCTGCCGAGCCTCCCCCCGCCAGACTTCGAAGATCCCGAAGCCCCTCAACCCCTAAACCCTAGACCCTCCACCCCCAAACCCCCCAAACCCCTCAAACCCCTCAAAACCCCTGAACCCCTGAACCCCCGAACCCCTGAACCCCTGAACCCCTAAACCCCCAAGGATCTTTTGAGGGGCATGAGCTTGGATTTATCGAGTTCGGGGTCCGGGGTTTGTCTGTAGGGCTCAGTCTCGTATGCACCCCCCACCCTTGACCAAAAGCCTTAAGCCCTCAAAGATTGTTTAGGGTTTAGGGTTTAGGGTTTAGGGTTTTAGGGTTCAGCCCTTCAGAGCCTGTTTCTTGAAGCTTCATGGGTCGTGGCCCCCAATCCCTCGACTGCCTGCGCCTCTGCAACAAGAACGGGCCCAAACTATAAACTGTAAACCCTAAACCCTAAACCCTAAACCCTAAACCCTAAACCCCAAACCCTAAACCCTAAACCTTAAACCCTCAACCAGAAAACCCCAAACCCCAAACCCTAAACCCTAAACCCTAAACGCTGCATTCCAAGGCTCAGGCAAAACATGGAGGCCAAGGAGATGTCCCTCAAGCAGGTGAAGGCCGGCCCCTCTTTTTGCGTTCTTGTGGGGTTTAGGGTTTAGGGTTTGGGGTTTAGGGTTTAGGGCAAGAGAACTATACTGCTCATGTGTGGCATCCGGACCCCTAGCTGCTCCAGGCCATAACCCTGGCAGCCTAAACATCATGGGTGTCTTCCCAAGGTATTGGATTTTGCTCGTGCAGTTCAAAGTGAGTTCTGCTGAAGCAATCTGTGCTTCATGTTTTTTTCGTAGATAGCTTGCAACCTTTCTTCTTGTGCTTTGTTCTGTGGTGCCTTTAAAGGGCTCCTATGTTTCGACGCATGAGGGGATTGCTCCAAGTTCGAGTACCTTAGCAGGGGTCCTTTTGTTATGGAGCCTTTATTCACCAAATTCTCACGGTGCCTGTATAGAGTGGGGACCGGAAGCAAGACCCGAAGCCCTATAACCCCAACAGCCGGCCCTTCTCCCGTTTTTCAACTTGAGAACTTGTGTGCCAGGATGAGATCAAGCAGCAAGAGGACGAGAGGGCCCTCACAGAGATCGCGCGCAGACCTGAGATCATGGCGGGTTTTCGGTGTGCAGAATCGCCCGCAACACACGCGCAAGGGGTTGAGGATGCCAGGAAGCAGGACTAGTCCACCCACAGCCTTCCCGGGATACCTCACTCCCTGCTAAAGGACGGTTGCAGGTGGTGGGGCAGCTACTTTTAATAAGAAGACCTGTTCTGGTACAGGGTTTTATACAGACGCCTCTTGTAAGACTCTTATGAGTCTTATGGGACTCTTCTCAGGGAGGCTACGGACCCTAAAGCCTAAACCCTGAGTCCCTCAACCCTGAAATCCAGCAAGAGAGGGTCGTACTGAAGCCTGCCCTGAACTCTGATTCTCCAGGGTTTAGGGTTTAAGGTTTTTCAGAAGTTATGTAGGTGTGGGGTAGTTGTGGGTTTGGGGTACTTATCCCTCACAAGCCCGAAGACGAAACAGGCTCGAAAAGCAGCGTGCAGAGATTGAGAAGCAGCGCCAGGACGAGGCTCGCCTCCTTGGGATGAACCCTGAACCCAAAACCCATAGCCCCTGAACCCTAAACCCCTCGACCCCTAAACCTGGACCCCCTGAACCTCTAAACTCTTAAACCTCAGCACCCACCACCCAACTCCCCGAGCTGCCCTTAGCCTTCAGAAGCAGCCCCCCGAAACGAATAGGAGCCCCGCTGGTTGTTTTGGGTTTAGGGTTTCGGGTAAGCCCTGAAGCCCTGAAGCCCTTAAGCCCCTAAACCCTCAACCTCTTAAACCCTAAACCCTAAACCCTAAACCCTAAACCCCAAACCCTAAACCCTAAACCCTAGACCCTAAACCCTAAACCCCAAGCCCCAAACCCTAAACCCTAAACCCTCAACCCTAAACCCTAAACCCCAAACCCTAAACCCTAAACCCTAGACCCTCAACCCTAAACCCTAAACCCCAAACCCCAAACCCTAAACCCTAAACCCTAAACCCTCAACCCTAAACCCTAAGTCCCACTTACCAGATGTTTTCATGGTGCCCAGCTCGGTGCCACGTCGAGGCCGGCTGGCAGCGCTCCATCGCCGATCTGAAGAGGAAGAAGCAGGTGGGTTTAGGGTTTAGGGTTTAGGGTTTAGGGTTGAGGGTCTAGGGTTTAGGGTTTAGGGTTTGGGGTTTAGGGTTTAGGGTTTAGGGTTTAGGGTTTAGGGTTTAGGGTTTGGGCTTCTGGGGCTTTGGGTTGTGGGTTTTGCTTTTTGGGGCTTAGGGGTTTCGGATTTGAGGCTTGGGGCTTTGGGGTTTGGGGTTTTAGGTTTTGGGGGTTTGGGGTTTGGTAGGGAGCTAAGATCCAGGGAGAACGAGTGAAATGGCTTAAGGGTTTAGGGACGGACTTGGCACCTGATTCTATGCCTCTCTCTTCCAAGGACTGCCGCTTGGAGGTTCACGGATAGTTTTTCAGTACAATAGGGCGACAACTATCGTTTCCATACTTTCAACCCTACTCCGATCTACCCATGAACCTCCAAGTAGGGGGAGGAGGTTTGTGGTTGAGGGTTTAGGGTTTCGGGTTCAGGGTTTAGGGCTTAGAGTTCAGGGCTTTGCTCAAACGGCTCCGACTCAGGATCTGCAAGGGGTGGGAGTTGTCCTAGATTTTCGTTTTAGGGCTTAGGGTTTGAAGGCACACCTTGGGCGTGCTTCAGGTCTGGTGGGAATTTTCATGGTAGTCTTAAGCAGGGTTTGTGTTTGGGCAATTGTCCGTGGGGTAGTTGGAAGTGCGGTACTTAGAAGTACGGTAGCCGGAGCTACAGCCTTCTTTAGGATGCTTAGAATACTTACAAACTGTTGAGCCTCTTCGGAATGAATACAGCCGTCCACGTACATCATCTTCGGATCCCGAAAAAACCACGCCCTTTTTCGGTGTGCAACCTTGGATTCATTCATCGTCGGCTGAATCCCCCAAAGCGCCACCCGGAACAGCAAGAGCCGAAATCCCTAAGCCCTCAGCCCCGAAATTCTAACCCTAAAGCCCCAACACCCTAACCCCCAAAGCTCCCCGAAAACCCTGACACCCTAACCCCTAAAACCCTAAACCTTAGCTCGTCTGGGGGGAAAGCAGTAGAGGATCGCCCACGTGCCCTCAGGAGGACAATGAGATGAGGAAGTCCATCAGCGAGGAGAGCCGAAACCTCGAGCCCGAAGCCCTAAACCCAAACCCAAATTAAGAGCCTCCGGCTCAAGCCGCCGACCCCGCTGGAGCATAGTTGAAAGGTTTAAATGCGCTCGTCAACTCAAAGGATGCCAAAAAGTTGATTTGCTTGAGCCTCTATGAAACGTTGGGGGGGGGGGGGGGGGGTAGCACCAGGACCCAAAACAGGAGCTGAAGCCAGCTTGAAGGAGCAGTTTCAAGCCCAACAACAAAGAGGGGGGGCAGGGGGGGGTCGGGCGGGGGGGGGGGGGGTAGGGGGGGGGGGGGGTGGGGGGGGGGGGTAGGGGTGGGTTTTTTTCCCAAAGGACCCCTATGTCCTGTGCGAAACCGCCTATGGTCCGTGAGTTTATGCGGTGTGGGTGGCCTGGCCCCCATGGAAAAGCTGCCCGGTACCCCCCCCCCTACCCCCCCCCCCCCCACCCCACGTTTTGGGGGTAAGGAGGGAAAGAGGGAGGTTTTCACCTCCTTTTCCCATCCAACACGCCGCCAGGGTCGGCGGACCACAAACCTAAACCCGAAACCCTAAACCCTAAAGCCTAAACCCTAAACCCGAAACCCTAAACCCCAAACCCCAAGCCTCAAACCCAAAACCCCCCAAGCCCTAAACCCCAAACTCCCTAAATCTAAAGCCCTAAAGCCCCAAGCACTCTTCGACCTGAGCAACCTAAGCCTAAACCCTAAACCCCACAGCTAACCCCAACGCCCTCTAGCGGAATGTTCGGACTTCCCAGATGCTTCAGCTTCATCTTTTTCCTTCCTAGACCCTAAGCCCTAAAACCCTAAACCCTAAACCCTAAACCCTAAACCCAAAACCCTAAACCCTAAACCCTTAACCCTAAACCCTTAACCCCAAACCCCTAAACCCCGGCGCCGCCAGGGAGCACCCGCAAGCTTGCACCCCGGCACTCAAGGCACCCTTTGTCTTTAAGATCCCCGGCACCAGAAGTCTGTAAACCCTAAACCCTAAACCCTAAACCCTAAATCCAAAACCCTAAACCCGTGATCCTAAACCCCTAGACCTCTGCTAGCCCTGAACCCCTAAACTTCTTAAAACGAACCGTGAAGCCCACCGAGGAGAACAGTAAGCTGGACAAGGACCTCAAGGCCCGCTACGAGGCGGGGGGGAAGCGCATGGCTGGCAGCTGTTGCCGGGTTGTTGGGTTTAGGGTTTAGGGTTTAGGGTTGAGGGTTTAGGGTTTAGGGTTTAGGGTTTAGGCCTTCGTTGGGGGCTTCAGACAGTTGTTCTACACAGTACAGTGTTCATTGGTCTCTGTAGATGTTTGTTTCTGTGCTCTGGGTGTTTTGGGTTGGACTTGTGAGGGCCTTCGCGGCCAATGGGCTGCACAGTCGATGTTGGGGCTGGTAGGGTGAACTCTTCGATCCGGGCGTGAGGGGGGGGTTGAGTCTCTGAAGACTAAACCCTAAACCCTAAACCCTAAACCCTAAACCCTAAACCCTAAACCCTAAACCCTAAGCCCAAAACCCTAAGCCCTAAACCCTAGACCCTAAGCTAAAAACCCCTGAGCCCCTCAACCCCCCAAGTGCCGGAGGAGATCCGGCTCGTGACAGCGGAGAGGGACAAGACGAAGAAGACCCTCGATATCCTCAAGCGCCGGAAGGTGCCAGGGTTTAGGGTTTAGGGTTTAGGGTTTAGGGTTTCGGGTTTAGGGTTTAGGGTCCTGAGTTCGTGTTAAGGTTTTTGTTGTTGTAAACTGTTTGTTTAATTTGTTTGTGTGTTTTGGTTTCTTGAGTTTTCATAAGCATCTGGGGTTCTGGGGCGGGATGTGGGGCTTCTGGGGTTTTTGGGCTCAGGAATTCCGAAGCTGAACCCTGAACCCTGAGCCCTAAACCCTAAACCC